>OY992876.1:185957592-186095092 GCA_963921405.1 Cepaea hortensis
GTCCTCCAATGCTGATTCCATTTAGGTCTTCTACATTTCTGAAAATATTTTCACTGTATAGGGAAAAAAGATCTGGAGACATTACACATCCCTGCCTAACACCTCTCTTAATAGGTTGATATTGTCCTACTTCATTATCAATCTTTATGGCAGCTTGTTGTTTCCAATATATGTTTTGTATAAGTCTAATGTCTTTCCCATCAATTTGTAGATCTGCAAGCATATCCACAATGTTGACATGTCTAACTCTATCAAAATCCTTTGTGTAGTCAATAAAGCAAAGATGTATATCCTTGTTTACTTCTAAAGCACGTTCAATAACTGTTCGCAGCATATACACAGCATTTACTGTACCCTTTCCTTCTACAAACCCACATTGTTCTTCCCCTATTTCAGGTTGTATTTTCTTCCTCACTCTTTGCATGATAATTCGTAACAAAATCTTTGTGATGTGACTCATTATACTAATTGTTCTATGTTGATCAGATTCTAAGGTTCCTGATTTCTTTGGGATTGCAATAAATACAGAGTTACATAATTCAGAAGGTATATCTCCAGTATCATATAACGTGTTCAGCAGTCTAGTGACTTGCTCTAGTCCAAATTCTTCTAAAGCTTTAATCATTTCTGTTGTGATGTTATCTGCACCGGGGGCCTTGCCAGCTTTCATATGCTTAAGAACATTTTGAACCTCCATCTTTAAAATTTCTGGTCCTTCATTATTAAATCTAATAGCATACTGTTCCTCTCTGTTATCATTATACAGGTCTTTCACATAATCTGTCCATACATGTAGAATCTGATCTTTTTCTATTATGATTTTGCCATCTTTAGTTTTTAGTCAGCCTGTTGATGTAATTGTTCTTTTATTAGTAAGTTCCTGAATTCTTTTGTTCTCTAATTTGGTATTTTGACTGTTGTGTTGTTTTTCAATTTCTAAGCACTTTTCCTCAAGCCATGATTCTTTTGCCTTCCTACATAATATTCTGACTTGTCTGTGAATTTCTTCATATTTGGCAGGATTATTTTTGTTGAGTCTTCTTGTTTCCATTAAGTGTAAAATTTCCTCAGTCATCCATTTTTTACGACCCACCTTCTTTAATTTTGGAATAGTTGTTTCTGCAGCCACATTGATTGAATTCTTTAACATTTCCCATTTATCATCCACATCCTGGAATAGGATCTCTAGATCAGACAATATTTCAAATCTGTTCTGTATTTCTATGTTGAATTTGTTTTGTATTTCCTTGTCATTGCTCAATGTACACAAGTCATATTTAGTGTTTCCTGTTATATACTTGACTTTCTTCAACTTTATCCTCAATGTTCCTGTGAGTAATCTGTGGTCACTATAACAATCAGCACTGGGAACTGTTTTTGCTACTGTTAGCGCGTTTCTAAATCTTCTGCTAATGAGAATGTAGTCCATCTGGTTTCTAATCCTGCTATCAGGACTCCTCCAGGTCTATAATCTTCTAGGGTGTTGCTTGAACCAGGTGTTTCCTACAATCATTTCCTGTTCTTTTGCCCACTCTACTAGTCTGTATCCTCTTTCATTTCTCTCTCCTAAACCACAGTTTCCTACTGTGTATCTATCCCTTTGATTTCCTACTTTTGCATTGAAGTCCCCTATTATGATGTTTATTTCTGAATTTTTACATTTCTTTAAGGCAGACTCTATGTCATTATAAAATTCCTCTACACTATCTTCACTGGACTCTCCTGTTGGGGCATATACCTGAATAACATTTATGTTAAAAGGTCTGCCACTCAATTTAACTAGTAGAACTCTGTCCGACACGGCCCAATATCCCTGAACAGACGTTGATGTTTTCCGGTCCAAAATTATTGCCACTCCCCTATGTTGATCTTCACCTCCAGAATAAATAATCTTAAAATCTTTATGTATCTTGATGCCTGCTCCTGTCCATCTCGTTTCGCACATACCTAATACATTAATTTTTTCTCTTTGAATTTCTTGTGTTATGTTCTCTAATTTTCCGTCGTTGTTTAACGTCCTAACGTTCCATGTTCTTAATTTTAATGTCTCTATCCTTGTCTTGCGATGATCAGTCTTATGTGGTATGTTAAAAAAAAAACGGGAAACGAATTCCCAGAACCTAATAGCCAACTGTTATGAGAAAACCTGGAATGGCTCGATAAGACTTCCTAGAGACTGAGACAGATCATAAGGTAAGGTATACTAACAGAGGGCCAGTAGAGCACAGGAAAGCTTCCGAACTTCAGAGAGGAGAACGCTTATTCATGGTACACTGAAGGTCCGCGTGATTATAGTAGTAAGGGACGTTGTAACTACACCCTAAATATGGATCCGGATCCATCTGATGGCGTCATTTTTTACGATACAAAAGTCATGATCCATCGTTATGACGTCACCAAACCGGATCCATTTCGGACCTCATTTTAAAAAAACTGGCGGGTATTTTCTTGGGTCTGGTTGCCACTTCCGGTTGTCATGGTGACTACTTCCGGTGTCACCCAGGGCGGGCGGGGTGGCGGGCGGTCAGACCGGCCGTCGTCATGCAAAACGGACGTCGTCATGCGAACCGGCGCGATCCGGTTCGATCCGGAGATAACAGGACCGGGCGGGTTTGGGGCACCACCGGAGGCGAGACCCGAGCACGTAGATATCGAGCCCCAGTCATGTAGATATCGACCTCATCGCTGAGGAGACCGAAATCAATATGACAGAGTGGAAAATGATTTATTCCATCACTCGAGATAACTCGAAAATCCATAGTTGGACGCATGAATAAACTTTTGCACGATGATAGCTAATTCGGTAGGTGTCCATAGTACCCATGTATCATCATTAAGCGGTTGGTGAAAATCTGGATTAAAAATATACTACACAGGCATACAATATTATTAAAAATTAAGCATAATAAACATAATAAACGGCTAAATGTCTTGTATGTATAGCGGAGAATTTTAATGTCAATGTAAAACTACTATTCTCAATTAATTTAAGACATACCCTGCTAAAATATGCATAAAAATATATAATGAAATTAATCAAATAACGTCCCCTTTTTACAAACATAAATAACATTAACCAGGGGAGACTAATCGGGTCCCTTGGCTCAACCAGAATTGTTGCCTCTTTTGCTTACTAAGCTCCCCTTGAATGGCAGTTTACCTGCGCGGACAAGCAAACAGTAATGCTCCGCCGAGATCGACCAGGGAAAAAGATGATAGCCAAGGGCCAACGGGTACTGATACGCGGTAGATAAAATATGAAGATAATCACCTTTGACACGGTAGCCGAGTTGTTGTCAATGGAACTAAGTCGCATAGTAATTGCTGGCATGTACAGTTTTTAAATGAGTGGTAGAAATAATACTGAATATGTGTGTACATGTGTGTATGTGTGTGTGCGCGTGTGTGTGTGTACTATCAATTACAGGACATCGCAGTCAACCTCAGCATTATGTGGAGTGCCAGGCTTCCTGGGTCAAGTTTGCAATTGTCATTTTGAACGAACGACAGCCATATCATGTTCGTGTGTGTGTATGTGTGCGTGTGTGTGTGTGATTGTGTGTGTGAATGGTATGTATGCTATCAATTACAGGACATCGCAGTCAACCTCAGCATTCTGTGGAGTGCCAGGCTTCCTGGGCAAGATTGCTGTTGTCTTTTTGAACGAACAGCAGCCATGTCACGTGCGTGCGCGTGTGTGTAGGTGTTTGTGTGTGTGTGTGTGTGTGTGTGTGTGTGTGTGTACATGCGTGTGTGTGTGGGCTATCAATTACAGGACATAGCAGTCAGCCCCAGCATTCTGTGGAATGTCGGGTTTGCTGGACAAGATTGTTGTTGTCTTTTTGAATAAACGGCAGTCATGTCGTGTGTGTGTGTATGTGTGTGTGTGTGTGTGTGTGTGTGCGGTGTGTGAGTGAGATCACTATTTGTCTAATACTAACGAAGAGGCCATCGGGGCTGAATGGTGGAGACGGGGTGGTAAACTGATTTGCGAGGAGGTCACCGTCGCTTAATGACCCTATCACAAGTGGAAATGGGAAAACCATAACACATGCTCACTGGCTGGCACTGCACCCGATCACACGTGGCTAAGTGTCACTTCCGATCACGAGTGGTAATGGCAACACCAGACCAAGTGGCTAAACCCGCTCAAAGATGACGCTGCATCCGGTACACCTGGGTAATGGGCACATCCAATCAAATATGGCGCTTTTACCGATTGCATGTGTAATGACTGCAACCAGAAAACGTGACTTAAGCCAGTTAAAAGATGGCGTCGCAGATGGGCACATGTGTGTATGGGGTAGAGACGAGACACAAAGGTAATGACTACGACCGGAGATATTCATGGAATCCAAACTCACAGTGGATGAGATTACATCCAATTCGACCTTACAAACCATTATAAATCTGACACTAGTGTTTGCAGCACCTAGAAAATGATCAGGAAAGGACATTATTCTTACAAAAAGCAAAAGAAACGTCCAAGAGAAAAACGAAAACATGGATTACAACCCTTGCAAACAAAAGAAATTCCTGACTCCACTCACACGGGATGTGACACAGAGCAAAATCCCGAGTCCCAAAGCATAATAGTCATGCACGATCAGAGAAATAAAGACATTGGTTTCCAAAATAATGTCAGCCAAAGTTCAGCAGACCATCCCAGGTTTGACAAAAGTAGCACACCTTCTACGTTACCCGTTTTGAAGACTGGTGATTCTTGTTTCTTCATCCCAACTCTGTCATTAGACATGTTGTTCTGGAAGAAACCTACTTCTTGTAGTCAGACAGCCATAGACCCGCACGAGACAACATTTAATGTGCTTGATGGTTTTTCTTCAGATGAAAATATTGACCTTCTGTCTAACACTCACGGACCAGTCTCTAAGATTCTCGAGATAATCAATGCTTTGTGGAATGTAAACTATCCTACGGCTGGTTTCCGAAGCTGCTCCTCTGTCTCGGCAGATGAAATACAACACACATCGAGAAAGGTATGTATAAATAGTAACGTTTACGATCATAGTCTACAAGAAAAAGTGTTCTAGTTCCGGTGTCTAATGTTACATTCTATTAGCTGGTCCTCTTTTTTATTTCACAATAAATTACTAGACGCTGAAGCCTTGTAAGTTTCAATGTGATTTTTCTCCTACATAGGTTAATTTCGCACCATTTCCTCACTTCTTGACAGTTCATAGCGTTGGCACCGAAGAACTCAGTTGCAACTGGCACCATGTAATAAGAGAACGGGAGAATTTTGAACGACGTATACTAGAGATGGAGCAAATTCTAACCCCAGTCCTGTGGACCAGTCACAGAGTCAAAGTCCTGGAGCAGAGAAAAAAATGGTCAAGAACAACATTGAAAGAGGCCGAGATAGTCTAATCCCCGTATGGTAACTGATAATTAAAATACAAAGGTCAATCCACACTGGCGAACGAGTATTAAAACACCTACATAAAAACAAAATGGGTGTAAAATACTTACAGGCCTGTCTTTAATAGCTGACCAGTTCTCAATACGAAGAAAAACTACAGTGGGTGTGAGGAGACTGTATATGTATATCACTGGTATTCTGACTTCACAGCATGTAGCTCACAGAGACTACAACACAAGTAACACTGCGCCCTCTACGCTATCTATTTCATCATGGTTAGAGGTCATGTAGCGAGCATGACTCGCATTCCCCAACCCAACTCAAACATACATCAGGTCAACGAGCGGGTAGTAGAACGCTTAGTCGCGCCATACGGACAGCCACGTCAGCGTAATCTGAACTGCTTGACCTAGGAAACTGGCTGAAACCGGTTTTACGCGTGGCTCAAGAACTAGTATATAAACCCGAGGCTGGTAACACTCAAGCATTGTGATCAGAAGATGACTACAGACCTCAAGACTGTTCCTGCAAACTGGGTCTACATGACTCAGTGGTGAGACTATTAGACCAGTGAGAGGTGGTGATAAGGCCGTGTTTGTCTCATCCTAAAGAGGAACGAGCACGTTACACATCCGTAGATTTTACGGTGAATTCGGCAAGAAGTTCTCGACTAAAATTGGCATGGCACTTACTCGGCAAGAATATGAACAGATTATCGCCATGCATCGCTAGATCCTAGCTGACTTTGACAGACTCAACTAAGATAACCAAGCCAGTAACGAAATCAAACAAAGTACTAACAGAGACATGCAAGTCAGTAACCAAAACATTCAAGTCAGTGCTCATATCAAACAAGGCACTACCAGAAGCCATCAAGGCCAAAACACTCAAGTCAGTGCTCAAGTTAAACAAGGAACTAACCGAAACCACCAAGTAGACGCATACTACACCGCCAGTTTTCAACCCAGCTACAGTCAGATGTGTTATGACCCCAGCAACAAGATGTGTGATGAGCCCAATAGCCAGCTGTTTGGTGTGCAACAAGACACCAACCGAAGCAATCAAGTCCAACACACTCAAGACAGTACTCAAGTCAAACAGGGTACTAAACGGAGCCATCAGGTAGACGCATACTATGCCACCAGTTATCAACCCAGCCACAGTCAGATGTGTGATGACCCCAGCAACCAGATATGTGAGTAACCCAATAGCCAGATGTTTGATGTGCCCGACACTCAGATGATTGATGGCCCGGTTGTCTACAATACTCAAATGTAAGCCCACCAATCAGGAGACCAGCCTTATGACTACATGCCAAGTGACATATACATACCAAGCTACCAGCTGGAAAAACCAACCTACTCAGACAATGGTGTGAAGAAACACAGAAACAACATACAATGTGTATAGCTCTGTATGTGAAAATAAAATGCTGTGATGATACTATGTATACCAGCTCATAAGACATCATCCATTTCGTGTAATGACATTATGAATTTTTTTTTATTTTTGTAAAATGTACTGAAATACTGTAAAATGCACTGAAATACTGTAAAATAAACAGGTATATAGATTATAATTACGTCTTGGTTGTTAAATATTTAGTGTTTACGGTGTATATAGATGTCATGTGGTGAGAGAATGAAGGGCAAACATCTTGGTCAAGTAATAAAATTTGTTAGCCAAATGGGAACACTTTTGGCGACATTTCAACCAGACTTATAAAAAAGCTCACCCAAACTTATGAAAGGTAGGAAAATTTGTTAACCAAAGTGAAACATTTTGGTCACATTTCAACCAAACTTATTAAAATCTCAGTCAAACTTATGAAAAGTAGGAACATTTGTTAACCAAATGTGAAAAGGTTAGCCAAATTTCAAACCAAACTGATAAAAATCACAGTCAAACATATGAAAAGTAGGAAAATTTGTTAACCAAACGTGAAACGTTTGGCCAAATTTCACCCAAACTTATGAAAAGTATGAAACTTTGTTAACCAAATGCCAAAAATCTTGGCCAAGTAAGAAAATGTGTTAACCAAATGTGAAAAGTTTGGTCAAATTTCAAACAAAACTCATAAAAAGAAGGAAACTTTGTTAACCAAACGTCAAACGTTTGGCCAACTTTCACCCAAACTTATGAAAAGTGGGAAATTTTGTTGTCCAGATGTGAAAAGTTGACCAAATTTCACCCAAACTTATGAAAATTAAGAAACATTGTTAACCAAATGGCAAAAAATCTTGGCCAAGTAAGAAAATGTGTTAACCAAATGTGAAAAGGTTAGCCAAATTTCAAACCAAACTGATAAAAATCTCAGTTAAACGTATGAAAAGTAGGAAAATTTGTTAACCAATGTGAAAAGTTTGGACAGATTTCACCCAAACTTATGAAAAGTAGAAAAATGTTGATGTCCAGATGTGAAAAGTTTGACCAAATATCACCCAAACTTATGAACAGTAGGAAACTTTGTTAACCAAATGGCAAAAATCTTGGCCAATTAAGAAAATGTGTTAACCAAATGTGAAAAGTTTGGCCAAATTTCAAACAAAACTCATAAAAAGTAGGAAACTTTGTTAACCAAATGTGAGAAGTTTGGCCAAAGTTCATCGAAACTTATAAAAAGTAGGAAACTTTGTTAACTACATGTGAAAATTTTTGGACAAGTGAAGAAATATTTCATGCAAAACTTATGAAAAGTAAGAAATTTTGTTAACAGAATAAGAAAATTTTTTGCCAAATTTTAGCCAAACTTATAATAATAATAATAATAATAATAATAATAATAATATATATATATATATATATATATATATATATATATATATATATATATATATATATATATATATATATAAATATATATATATAAATATATATAAATATATATATATATATATATATATATATATATATATATATATATATATATATATATAAAATTCCTTAACCAAAGGGGAAAAAATATCTCACGTCGTAATTTTACATCCCAACCTACTAGGCTACCGTGTCAAAGGAGATTATCTTCATATTTTATCTACCGCGTATCAGTACCCGCTGGCCCTTGGCTATTATCTTTCTCCCGGGTCGTGCTCGGCGGAGCATTACTGTTTGCTTGTCCGCGCAGGTAAACTGCCATTCAAGGGCAGCTTAGTAAGCAAAAGGGGCGACAATTTTGGTTGAGCCAAGAGATCCGATTAGTTTCCTCTGGTTAATGTTATTTATGTTTGTAAACAGGGGACGTTATTTGTTTAATTTCATTACATATTTTTATTATTATCTTAGCAAGGTATGTGTTACAATTATTGAGAATAGTAGTTTTACATTGACATTACAATTCTCCGCTATACATACAAGAAATGTAGCCGTTTATTATGTTTATTAGGCTTACTTTTTAATAATATTGTATGCCTGTCTAGTATATTTTTAAAACAGATTGTCACCAATCGCTTAATGATGATACATGGGTGTCGTAAGCAAAGAATGTCGTAGTAGTTATTTGTTCTTTTTTACTACTTTAGTGTCGTCCCTGGAGTGAGGGGAATCAACACCCACATTTATTTTAATTCAATATCACTATCCTAGAGATATCCAGCAGACTCCGTCCACAACACTCCCTCAATCTGAAGACACCTTCTTCTCACTCTTACTCACCCCTGGATCATGCCCCCTCTCATTCTTCCCCAACATAACATACTTGACAACTCTAGCTTCAACAAATAAAAACACGAAATTTATTAAAGCAAAGAGTATATGTAGGAGAAGTGTGTGTGTGTGTGTATAATGTGTAGAATGTGTGACGTATTATCTAAGGTGTATATAGACTCAGATTAGTGTTCAGGAGTATAGTCATTATCATCACTGTGCTGAGAACACACTAGCACCATGTATTCCAGACAAACAACCTCACCGAGGTGATGCTTCTCCGGTCACGTGAAGAGTTTCTCCGCTATCTCTCGAGGCATTCAGATGTTTGGACATCCATGACAAACACTGTCTAATGAGAGTCTTCAATCTAATTCATACTATGAAATTCCTCTGTTATTAACTGTTTGTTACTCAGAGAATTCTAACACTATTGTCACTGTTACTTGGGAAATCTTAATTGATCTAGTGTCAGTGGTTGTCAAGATTCCCCATATTAACACCACACTCTGAATGTTCCAGGTATTTCTATAAATTTATATGAATGTTCCTGGTATCAGTGTTGAATATATATATATATATATATATATATATATATATATATATATATATATATATATATATATATATATATATATATCATGTTCTGACTGTTCAGTGATACAACTATCACTTGCTAAACATAAGTATCATCAGCATGTCCTGCTCAGCAGAAGCCAGGTTCCCGCAGACCAACTTGGGTATAAGCCAAATGTAGAGGCCTCTCAGCAACTTATGTCTTCAAATCCTGAGCCATCATCTTCTAAACTGTGTTCTAGCTTCACTGTTGAATATCATAGCACACCTACGTGGAACCTGTTGAGTAGAGAATACTATGGTGAGAGCAACTCAATCCTGGCCGGAATTAGTTGAGTGTAGGCCAATAGCAGCACTCAGATCTACAACAGAGATCCGATCTCTGCCATATGGCCAAATAGCTCATCACATGGTCTGAGACATGGCAACACCAGGAAAGAATAAAGGAACGGGTAGAAACCCAGCAGATGCCCTACTGGAAGATCTTACCATTGCACATTCCCCTCCTCCCTCCCAACCATCCTCAATCTCTCTAATTATTATCCCACTACATTGTCCTCAACTCCCTGAGTAAAATGATATATCACACAAGCTAGTTAAAGCCACACAATAGGATACTAGTGAAGACGCCCCTATGATACTTTCTAGCACCACACTTATAGAACATTCTATCACCACACCTATAATACATTACATCACCACACCTATAATACATTATATCACCGCACAGTACTGTACTCTATTCCTAATCATACTCTAAGTTAGATATGATTAATAGCCTACCATATGCCTATTCCGGTTGCTGATTGAAACTATGCAATCACAGACTGGATCTATGTCCGCCGATAAATATCAACAATTTGACACTATAGTTTCTTTCATTGAACACAACTCGAAAACTGCACCGATCCTTCAAACTTCAGAAATCTTGGTCGACTAACTCCACTTGTTTACCGCAACGGGTTTTATATCGAGCTTGAGTGACGTCACCAAAAAGTCTAGACGCATCAGCGTCGAGAAGTTGTTTTTCTCTTTATTTTTCCCAACTCAATATGAACATCTGACTGGTGTGCCCTTTAATCTGGGAAATTGTCTTCTGTCTGTGATCTAGAGACCTTCTCCACATCACAAGACTCCATCCGACGTCTAGCCAGACATTCCGTCCACCACTTCAAAGGCTAACAACCACCCTGGCAGCCGTTTGGCGTTATTCTTCGTTTCTCGAACAACCCACATCATAACAAAATGCCGGCCGTGTGTAGACATCTTGACGCGGCTTATTTTTCTCAGTCTATACAACATCAAAGGGTTGTCTGTTTTTGCAGACGAATTTCGGGTCTTGTTTGTCATCGATCGAAACTAATAAGTTTATTTTTCGTGACAATGGGTACTATGGACACCTGCCGAATTAGCTATCATCGTGCAAAAGTTTATTCATGCGTCCAAATATGGATACTCGAGTTATCTCGAGTGATGGAATAAATCATTTTTCCACTCTGTCATATTGATTTCCGTCTTCTCAGCGAAGGGGACGATATCTACATGACTGGGGCTCGATATCCACGTGTTCGGGTCGCGCCCCCGGTGGTGCCACACACCAACCCGGTCCTGTTCGCGCCGGATCGAACCGGAACTTGGCGGTTCGCGTGACGACATCCGTTTTGCGTGACGACGGCCGGTCCACCCGCCCGCCACCCAGCCCGCCCTGGGTGACATCGGAAGTAGTCATCAGGACAATCGGAAGTGACAACCAGACCCAAGAAAATACCAGCCAATTTTTTGAAAGTGAGGTCCGAAATGGATCCGGTTTGGTGACGTCATCACGATGGATCATGACTTTTGTATAGTAAAAAATGACGTCATCAGATGGATCCGGATCCGTATTTAGTGAGTAGTTACAACGTCCCTTACTACTGATTATCCTGCCACAATTTGCTCTATATTGATGATGTCACTTGATGAGTATTATCAATGTGAACACACATAAAATGTAAACACGAATTAACAAGTTAGACAAGAACACCGAGTCATATCTGATAACATTATAATAGGATAACTTGGGGGAAAGAGGGAGTATGTATGCTCATGTGACATCTCAGATTATTACACAACTCAAAATATTAACACATCAATAAAAGTCATACTTATTATATCTAATTGTTAGTTATTACTCAGAAGTCCTCGAAACGTAGAAATTAATCTAACACAGATCTATCATCCTAAAACTGCTAACGGTTGTCTCCATCACCTCAGATGATATCAATAGGTTCACGAGTCCATCAAAACATAATACGATAAATGTCCATTTTGTGAACTCAAACCATCACATGAATATCCATTTTGTTAACTCTATCCATCACAGAAATCCATGACTAAAAACACAAGTTGATACATGTCAAGTTTTCTATAGGAGTCTATGAAATACAATTACTACTGTGGTCGGGACCGTGTTGGTGAGGGCACTATTAAATTAGAGGGTAGAAACAAACTCAGCTGATTGCCACGATGTAGAAGTGGCTTCTTTCATCGGGGGAGTAATTCGTGCAAAATGGAGATTCGCTCTTTAAGCAGTATAAATGCAATCGCCTCATCCTGCATTGAGGACATTGACCCTCCTGATGACAATCTTCAGCATTCAGGTATATACTCCAGTTTCAGCCAAACAAAGACTACAAATCTCTGTAGAAAACATGTGCCAAATATATAGCCATACTTTCAAAACATAAAGGGGGGGGGCCGAAAGAAAAGAGAGAGAGAGAGCGAGAGGGGGAGAGAAAGAGAGAGAGAGAAAGAGAGAGAGAGAGAGAGAGAGAGAGAGAGAGAGAGAGAGAGAAGAGGGAATGTGAAGGAATTATTACATAGGGGCTGGCTCGCCAGACCCAACCCGGTTGGTTATAATGCTCCTACATTTGGATGTGACTTTTCTTCGCACATAATCATCAGATGTAAGCCTTCACCTCGTATTTTGACAGAATAAGAATTCGATTCACGCTACAAATTCCCAACAGCCAAGAATTTGATTCAGACTACGAATTCTAAACAATCAACGATTTGTTATGGACCAAGCGTTCTGAACAACCAAGATTATAATCGACCCAACAAGATTTATGCTCACTGTGATTTCTAATAGAACCGAGAATTCTAATCAAACCAAGAATTAAGTACACAAGCGTCCCTTGATTTTCACTGCCATCATTGCACTATCATTGCATGTGCTCTCGCTAGGTTATAACAACACGTGTATTACTTTATCTTGATGACTTTTGTCATCCATGTGGCTAAATATATTTATATACTATGATTAAACAGGTAATCAACCTTAACATATATTACACTTACAAGCCTTCGCTAACAATCATGACTAATCACCATTATAGACAACAAGCTTATGTACTACTGCTTGGTGGTTGTCCCGGCAATCATTGTACAATCATGGCTAGGGTGTTATCTAGGTTATAATAACACGTTTATTTCAATGCTAGCAAGCTAGTCTTGCATCATCACAATCATCATCATCATCGTCATCATCATCATCATCATCATCATCATCATCATCATCATCATCATCATCATCATCATCGTCATCATCATCATCATCTTCCACTTCTGCCGTCAAGCGCCATGGGGTGAAATAATTTGCGCTCCAGTGCCCAGTGGGCGGCACTGGATAGTGCCATTCCTTGTGATTGTACAATGTCTTTATTGTCGTCAATCCATTTTCGTTTTTCTTTCAATTTCCTCCATAATTCTCGAGCAAGAATACTTGAACAAATAAACTCCCTACCGGTTTGCTGGACCTTTCGTAGGTTCATCCTTATTTGAACAGAATGATGTTGAGAAACACGCACAAAACACATAATTAAATCTCCGAATCGAAGCGAAAGCTGTTTACACCGCTATCATGGATCGTACTATCATCTATAACGTAGCCGTTAGGCTACTCTTTTTTATTTATCAACTGCCAAGGGCTTTTTTACGTGCTCAACAATACACACGGGCGTCTGATCTCACTACCCAGAGACCAGGGGAAATTTTGTTACTAGAAGTCCACGTGAAAAAATCCAGTTCCTCACCGGGACTTGTACCTGGGACCTCCAGCACTCGAGGCGTACACCATACCTCGAGACAACTCAACCCCCCCCCCTCCCCCACCTACTCATTATACTTGTCTGTACATATTCGTATTGTGTATGTGTGTCGGAGTATACTTATATTCAATATGTTTGTGGGTGTCCATTGATTCGGTAGCGGATCGCGCCGCGTTGGTTACTTACGGTGGTATGTGAGCCGGTCGCTCAGAAAGCAATGGCAAACTACTGAGCGTAATCTTGCCTAATACATCAACAGCAGCTGAAAGATGCTGGTGTTGACTGCAACGTCCTGTAAGGAGGATATGGCCACATGATTTAATATGTGCATTAGCGCAGCATCAGTGCCCCAAACTGGAGTGCACGTCTATTTAAATCCACTACCAAAGCCAGGCAAGGACTATTCAAGACTTAATGGCTATAGGATTATCACCTTGTAGGAAGTCAGCTGAGTGGATGAGAGCGCTCGTTCTTAAACATCCGGTGTGCTGATGCCGATGTGGCGTGTTGAAACCCTACACCGGTCTTTCGGGAGTACATGTTGACTACTAGTTCTTTGCTTGTGGACGTAAATTGCAAGTACCTCTGAAGTCGGAGCGGGTTCGCCTGATGGCGAGAGAAACGTGTAATATGGAAAGCTAATCCACATGCAAAAAATAGTCCAGTGCACTAGAAGTAGTAGTATTGTATTGACTACACTTGAGTTCAGAGCGAGCCAACGCAACAAAACACACACCCAAAAAAAAATCACTTTGCAGAACACATTTGGCAAGGTATTGGAACAGACTGTGTCTGGTTAGCTGCAGAAATTACCGAGAGGGATGGTGAGTTATCGACCAAGGAAGGAAGCGTGGTCAAAAGCTGTGACATTTGCGTTTGATGTTTGTGAGAGGTTCCGGAATAGACAGAAAACAATGGCAGCAACACTGGATCTTGAGGATGCCTATAACAAAGTCAGATATAATCTCTTAATGCACACTCTTATGGAGATGGGTGTTAGTCCCTGGGGAGTGGATTAGATAACAGCTACTCTGAGTTCTCGTTGAGTTCTCGTAGGGTTGCTCTCCGGTGTTCATGGACCACGGTGGCACGCATTATTACCGCAAGGATCAGCAATATAGCATATTCTATTCAATGTATACACAAGCAAGGTTGCAAGCATTGAAACGCCATGGATTGGAATGATAGTGACACACACATATAGAGCATGGATATTTGGTAAATACTCTTCTTCTGACCAAGCAAGACATTCTTTATTTTAAGATCTACACAAACCACCCAGCTACGTTCTAAATACTTCAATTTGTATAGAACTGTGCTGATTGTAGCATACTCCTCCTTTATTATAGTAGAATGAGCAATTGGAATTGAGTCGCATTTGTTACCATTGTGTAAGAGAACACATTTCACGCTTCTTTTAGAGCTGTCAATGAAAAGTCGCCACTCATCTGGTGTATAACTTACATTAAATTTGTTTACAAGACCTCATACATTATTGCAAAACACAAGGTTGTTTTCTTTACAAAAGAATGACAGAAAACCTTGCTCTCTGCTGCGATAAAATGTAATCTTTGTTTCAGAAGTCAGCAATTATATTTTCTTTCTATCTTGAAGTCAAAAGTTCTGAAGATTCCTTGAAGAGATATAGATCTCGGATTAGATCTTTCAGTTCACGCTGGTCGGAGCGTTGAGCAACTGGAACATTATCTTTGAAATCGCTATCACTGTCACTTGTCGTTCCACTCCCTTAACTCCCTTAATATTGACAACGCAGAAATAAAAGCCTCATAGTAGTTCTTGGGCTCTCCCCAAACCATTGGAATTCCTAATGTCTTTTCCCACAAGTCAACAGTCTCAGGTGTTCAACACATGCTTTGCAAACAATTTAAAGAGCCCAAGACTTGTCCTGGTCACCTAGTTTTATTGTAAAGTGAAAAAGTATGCCTTTTTCACAAAAACAGTTATATGCTTCAAATTGCACTCTCAACAAATAAAAAGGAAATAGATCCCGTGAGGAAAACATACTTTTTGAAGATGATGTAATTTTGCGTTAGAAATTTGAGAAAATAATTAGCATACTAACATGTGTGCAATGAGTTAAAATCTAGAAAAAGGAAATTCTTGAAAGATGCTTGGAAAACTGAAACTGTAAGTAAAAATGCAGTTTCATTTTATAAGGGGCTAGATAACAATAGTTTTCCCCGAGCCTTATAGAGAAAAATACTGTAATAATATTGATTAAATACACCCATACCTGTATCTTTAAAAAAAAAAAAAAAAACTAGAGCTGCTACAAAGACATGCAATATTTATATTTAGCAGGCCTCATTTGTGCAAACTCAGGTGTAAAATATTTTAAAAAAATTATATTTGTGGGGCTGTGTTATATATGAGCATTGTTAGCGGCATAAGTGACAAATAAGAAAGACAACCTGGTATTAACCGTGTTAAAGAAATGTTATGGTTTCTGGTTTTCTTGACACTAAACTAGGTCACGGGCGTACTATCTTATTTGGTCTAGAAGTATTAAATCTGCCTACCTCCTCTTGGCAAGTTGACCTCCAAAGTCGGTGGGAAAACCAGAGTGTGACCTAAATTAACTGCGTAGTAAACAATAGGTGGGAACCGGCGCTTTCATTGGTTAATATGGCTAGCATTTGCGTGGGTGGTGTTTGTGTATATTCACACACTTTCACAAAGATATATACATAACCAATGAGCAAGTCTTACAAGAAGGAAATGAAAGCCTTAAACTGATTAGAGAAATTAGAGACGCAATATTTGGGCACGTTATAAGAAGTAAATTAGAGAACTTGGTTGGTGACAACTAGTAATTTTTAAGGGAAACTACAAAGGGAAGGCAGAGAAGTAAATATCTGGATAGTTTGGCCACGCAGCATGGTCACGACAAGAACGGTGATGATCTACTACGACTCTGGAGATCGTGTGAGATGGCGAAACATGATCGCTTACACTTATCGATATGACACATGATGATGATGATGATGATGATATTCTTTTTTTTGAGTTGGGGAATGTTACAATTCTTTATCAGTTATTCTTCTATATGGTTGTGAGTGTATATTCATATTCAATATATGTGTGTGTGTGTATATTCATGTTCTGTATGTTTGTTGGTATATATTCATATTCATTAAGTTTAGTTTAGGTTTGTTTATTTTAGTCGACGGATCAACATCACGGCACACTGGTGTAACCCATAAATGTTCCGTTCTACTCCTAACTCTAGCCTGAGTCCCGAAAAAACCAGCTCAGTGCACGAACTCCGTTGCAACGTCGAGGATCCTGAAATACTTGGGTTGATTTTTAACTTGAAATTGCACCCGGGCAGCTCCGTTAGGCTACTCTTTTTCAATTTCCAACTGCCAAGGGACTTTTACGTGCGCAACAATACACACGGGCGTCTGATCTCACTACCCAGAGACCAGGGACAATTTTGTTACTAGAAGTCCACGTGAACAAAATCCCGGTCCCCACCTGGGCTTGAACCCGGGACCTCCAGCACTCGAGGCGGACACCATAACTCGAGACCACTCAGCCCCCCCCCCCCCCCCCCCACCTATTCATTATGTTTGTCTGTATATTTTCTTATTGTGTATGTGTGTGGGAGTATACTCATATTCAATATGTTTGTGGGTGTCTATTAATAGTATGTATATTTGAGTGTGTCTATTCATATTCTGCATATCGTCGTGTGTCAATTCATATTCTGCATGCTTGTGGGTGCACGAAGGACGGCCAGAAAATAATTCATCAGATTTTTTTCGGAAACTATTTGTTCAATATAAATTATATTTACAAACAACATGCACGAACATTTCCTCTGAACAAACTATTTGTCTATATAATCCCCTTCAACTGTTTCGACCTCGCTCTAATGCGACGGCATGCACTCTGATTTAAAAAAAACAAAAAGGTGGTGGTCACAACACTTCTCATGCCCTCAATTGGTTCCTGCCATGGGGCTTTGTTTTTAAAGGGGTTGAAATATTACTCGTTTGTGCGGCTGTCATGATCCACGTTTACCTCCTTAAGATGGATCACAACGCACGCCATAAATAGGGAACGGGGCTATTAGATGGTTCTCATCTCATCTCATCTCATGTTCCTCTTGTACCTTTCGGTGTCGAGGTGAAGTATAAACATCGTAAGAGTGCCCGATTATGGGCTTCATGTATCGATATTCCCATGGACTCTGCTATTAGATGGTTATGATGTAATTATAGTGATATTGGAAGTAACAACGGTGGCGGTCATACTGTCCTCATCAAACATCAAGTGTCGATTGGGCCAAACAAACACGCCGCTTTCTCCACTTAAGCACTACACCGCAGGGCCGTGAAAAGGGTCGTCTGTCTAACGTGAACTACATGTTGCTACAGATCAAATTGAGTAGTCATCTTGAAAGTGGATACTGGATCATTAGGAAAATAGCAGTTGTTAAAGACAATTCGAAATGTCAATGTCCCTTCTGAATAAACATAGAGGTTCCACCAGTGGGAAAGTCTTACTTTGGTGCTTGCATCCATCCATCCATAATGTGCCATACCGATAAGCGTGGGCGGTCATGTTGTGCCATATCACTCGATCACAAGAGTCGTGGATCAGCTCCGTGTTCCTGTCTCGACCATGCCACGTAGCCAAGCCATCCAGGAATTTACTTCTCGGTCTTCCCCTTGGTGTCTTTAATTCGATCTTGCCAGTTGTCACCAAGTTCTCCAATTCATTTCTTCTCATAACATGCCCAAAATGTTTGACTGTCTACGTCTAATGTCTGTAATCAGTTTACGATCTTCATTTGTTTCTGGAAGGACTTGTTCATTGGTTTTTCTGTCTGTCGATTGTATTCTTTGCATTTCCCTCAGAAACCTCATTTCCACAGCCATCAGATGTTTTTCCGCGTATTTGCTCATTGTCCACGTTTCACGTCCATACAAAAGTACAGGTTCTATGTAGCACTTCAACACTTGTATATTCAACCGCAATTCACGTTGCATGGAGGAAAACGGTCAGAACTGAATTAAAAACAAAAGAGGAAACTACTGCAGAAATGTGAGCTACTGAGCGTGTGGGACACCCCGTTGTGCTTGATTGTGGAAATGAGCATGTGTTCACATGTATCCATTGTGGACGAACATTTACCGAGCGAACGCGTCTGTTCAGCCACACACGCTACCAGCATTTGTTGTAATTAGTATGGTTTATTTGTTTGAAACAAACCATAGCAAACTATTATATGTCAAGACGGCAAGGTGCTGCCACTCAGTATTACACATTTTATCTTATTTAATAAACAGTAAAAAGATTACGTATTGAGAATAATAGTATATATTAAATATATAATTCATTATAATTGTGTGATATTTGCACTTAATATACTTCCGCAGAAGTGTAACGGCTAGCACGTCTGTGCAATGCTGGTCATCGACGGTGATTATTTTCATCCAGAAACGTCTATACAGTATGTTCAACGGTCAACCGCAGACTTTCTTCTACGTGACTATCTGGTACACAGACAGTTATAACCAAACCAGGGTCTGGAATGCTATGTAAAGGTACATTCCAAGCCAATTACAGGCTTTGTCAGTGGAGAGGTATGCCCGTGCTCATTATCTCCATCGTTGCTAACATTAACATTAGTCTCAGTAGTGCAAATGGTGTATGTGAAATAGTATGCTTGGAACAAATGCAATTATATATCAGTATATGCTGGTGAGATAATATGCGCTTTCTGTCTGTCTGTCTGTCTGTCTGTCTGTCTGTCTGTCTGTCTGTCTGTCTGTCTGCTGTTGTTAATTGTTCATTATAATTGTTTAACTATAATTGTTCACTATATATGTGTGTGCGTGTGGGAGAGAGAGAGAGAGAGAGAGAGAGAGAGAGAGAGAAAGAAAGAGAGAGAGAGAGAGAGAGAGAGTGGGTGTCAGTGAGAGGGAGAGAGTGAATGCGTGTGTGCGCACGTGCATGCGTGTGTGTGGAGAGAGTGATTGAGCGATAAATGGTGGGGGAATGTGTCAGTGCATGCATTCGTACGTGTATGTGTGAGAGTGAGTGAGGGAGTGTATGCGTGCGTGCATGCATTCATGTGCATGCGTTCATGTGTATGTGTATGTGTGAAAGAGTGTGATTGAGAGAGTGAGTGTGTGTGTGTGTGAAGGATTGTGTGTTAGAGAGTGAGACAGTGGGAGAGTTGATGTGTTAGTGTGTGTGTGTGTGAGCGCGCACATGCGTGTGAGTGTGTGTATATGAAAGAATACAGAGAGAGAGAGAGAGAGAGAGAGAGAGAGAGAGAGAGAGAGAGAGAGAGAGAGAGCCAGCTGAGCAGATGCATGTCATGTAACACGCATGTTATGTAACACGCGAATCCATATGTTTGTGTATTCTCATCTGTCATATTATCAGTTAAATACCATTTGATTTTATCATGCATAATATAAACTCATGTTCATTACTGTAGTTTTAGTGAGTGAGTCAGTGAGTGTGAATGAGAGACAGAACGAGTGAGCGTGAGAGAGAATGAGTGAGCGGGAGAGTGAATGAGTGAGCGGGAGAGTGAATGAGTGAACGGAAAAGTGAATGAGGGAGCGGGAGAGTGAATGAGTGAGCGTGAGAGTGAATGAGCGGGAGAGTGAATGGGTGAGAGTGAATGAATGAGCGGAAGAGTGAATGTGTGAGCGAGAGAGTGAATGTGTGTGTGTGTGTGTGTGTGTGTGTGTGTGTGAGAGAGAGAGAGAGAGAGAGAGAGAGAGAGAGAGAGAGAGAGAGAGAGAGAGCATCACTATTTTTACGTCCATCCATCCCATCCATCATGTGCCATGCCGGTAAGCGTGGGCGGTCATGTTCTGCCATCTCACTCGATCAACAGAGTCGTGGATCAGTTCCGTGTTTTTGTCTCGACCATGCCACAAGGCCAAGCCATCCAGATACTTGTTTCTAGGTCTTCCCCTTGGTCTGTTCCCCTCGATCTTACCAGTTGTCACCAAGTTCTCCAAATCATTTCTTCTCATAACATGCCCAAAAAATTCTGACTGTCTACGTCTAATGTCTCTAATGTCTCTGATTTTTACGTCACATACATTTTATGTACACATTTTTCTCCATGTTTAACATTTTTATGAGACTGCTCATGACAAGTGTCAGTGTATGTGTGTGAGTAAAGAGATGTTTGGTTGGGAGTAGGTGGGTGGGGGTGTGTGGGTGCGTAGTGGAGGATGTGTGAGTGAGTGTGTGTTGGTGGACGGGTAGGGAATGCGTGTGTGGGTGGGGAGAGGTGTGTGGTGTGTTGGTTGGTGATATTTTGTGGGTGAGGTATGTGTGTGTGGGTGGGGGATTTTTGTGGTGTGTGAGTGGAGGTATGTGGGGTGGATGGGTAAGGGTATCTGTGTGGGTGTGGGTGGGAATATTGTGTGGTATCTGGGTGGGGGATATGTGTGTGGTGTGTAAGTGGGGATGTGTTGGTGAGGGATATGTGTGTGTGTGGTGCGTGGGTTGGGAATAGTGCGTGGTAGGGGGTGTATGTGATGTGCGGGTGGGGGATTGTGTGGTGGGGGATTAGGTTTAGGCATGTGTGGGTGGGTAGAAGTTGTATGTGTGGGTGGTGGGGTGTGTGTGAGTGGATTGGGGATGTACGGATGGTTAGGGAGATGTGTGTGTGTGGGGGGGGGGGGGGGTAGGGACATGTCAGTTGGTGGGGATGTGTGTGTATGGTTTGGGGATGTGTGAGTGTGGGTTGGTGGGGGATTGTGTGTGTGGGTGGGGAATATGTTGTCGATGGAGATGTGGCTGGGGGATGGGTGGTTTGAGGTGTGGGTGGGGAGAGGATGCGTGGGGTAGGATGTGGATAGGCGTGGGATGTGTGGGTTGGTGGGGGGATGTTTGTGGGTGGCGAGTGTGTTTTGGTTGGGGGATCAGGTGAGGGCAGTGTGTGTGGGTGGGGGATGTGCGGGAGGGGGATGGGTCGGTTGGTGGGGTATGTATGTGTCCCTTGGTGTGCGTGTGTGTCGGTAGGTGGGGGTGTGTATGTGTCCCTTGGTGAGCGTGTGTGTGGGTAGATGGGGGTGTTGTGTGGGTGGGGTGATGTATGGATAGGTGGGAGATGGGCTTCATAACATTGTAATTTGCCTTGTTTATGTTTACAACATTCATTTCACAATGTTTATTTTTCTCCCTATGTAAATGTATAATGCTCTTGATGAACGAAAGATGAGTGATTGGAAGGGCCGAATGTAAGACGGGCCTGCGCGCCCAATTGGTGACCCTGATAAAGTTGATTTGATTTGATTTGATTTGATTTGATTTGATTTGATCTGTCTGTCGGTCGGTCGGTCGGTCGGTCGGTCGGTCGGTCGGTCGGTCGGTCGGTCGGTCGGTCGGTCGGTCGGTCGGTCGGTCGGTCGGTCGGTCGGTCGGTCGGTCGGTCGGTCGGTCGGTCGGTCGGTCGGTCGGTCGGTCGGTCGGTCGGTCGGTCGGTCGGTCGGTCGGTCGGTCGGTCGGTCGGTCGGTCGGTCGGTCGGTCGGTCGGTCGGTCGGTCGGTCGGTCGGTCGGTCGGTCGGTCGGTCGGTCGGTCGGTCGGTCGGTCGGTCGGTCGGTCGGTCGGTCGGTCGGTCGGTCGGTCGGTCGGTCGGTCGGTCGGTCGGTCGGTCGGTCGGTCGGTCGGTCGGTCGGTCGGTCGGTCGGTCGGTCGGTCGGTCGGTCGGTCGGTCGGTCGGTCGGTCGGTCGGTCGGTCGGTCGGTCGGTCGGTCGGTCGGTCGGTCGGTCGGTCGGTCGGTCGGTCGGTCGGTCGGTCGGTCGGTCGGTCGGTCGGTCGGTCGGTCGGTCGGTCGGTCGGTCGGTCGGTCGGTCGGTCGGTCGGTCGGTCGGTCGGTCGGTCGGTCGGTCGGTCGGTCGGTCGGTCGGTCGGTCGGTCGGTCGGTCGGTCGGTCGGTCGGTCGGTCGGTCGGTCGGTCGGTCGGTCGGTCGGTCGGTCGGTCGGTCGGTCGGTCGGTCGGTCGGTCGGTCGGTCGGTCGGTCGGTCGGTCGGTCGGTCGGTCGGTCGGTCGGTCGGTCGGTCGGTCGGTCGGTCGGTCGGTCGGTCGGTCGGTCGGTCGGTCGGTCGGTCGGTCGGTCGGTCGGTCGGTCGGTCGGTCGGTCGGTCGGTCGGTCGGTCGGTCGGTCGGTCGGTCGGTCGGTCGGTCGGTCGGTCGGTCGGTCGGTCGGTCGGTCGGTCGGTCGGTCGGTCGGTCGGTCGGTCGGTCGGTCGGTCGGTCGGTCGGTCGGTCGGTCGGTCGGTCGGTCGGTCGGTCGGTCGGTCGGTCGGTCGGTCGGTCGGTCGGTCGGTCGGTCGGTCGGTCGGTCGGTCGGTCGGTCGGTCGGTCGGTCGGTCGGTCGGTCGGTCGGTCGGTCGGTCGGTCGGTCGGTCGGTCGGTCGGTCGGTCGGTCGGTCGGTCGGTCGGTCGGTCGGTCGGTCGGTCGGTCGGTCGGTCGGTCGGTCGGTCGGTCGGTCGGTCGGTCGGTCGGTCGGTCGGTCGGTCGGTCGGTCGGTCGGTCGGTCGGTCGGTCGGTCGGTCGGTCGGTCGGTCGGTCGGTCGGTCGGTCGGTCGGTCGGTCGGTCGGTCGGTCGGTCGGTCGGTCGGTCGGTCGGTCGGTCGGTCGGTCGGTCGGTCGGTCGGTCGGTCGGTCGGTCGGTCGGTCGGTCGGTCGGTCGGTCGGTCGGTCGGTCGGTCGGTCGGTCGGTCGGTCGGTCGGTCGGTCGGTCGGTCGGTCGGTCGGTCGGTCGGTCGGTCGGTCGGTCGGTCGGTCGGTCGGTCGGTCGGTCGGTCGGTCGGTCGGTCGGTCGGTCGGTCGGTCGGTCGGTCGGTCGGTCGGTCGGTCGGTCGGTCGGTCGGTCGGTCGGTCGGTCGGTCGGTCGGTCGGTCGGTCGGTCGGTCGGTCGGTCGGTCGGTCGGTCGGTCGGTCGGTCGGTCGGTCGGTCGGTCGGTCGGTCGGTCGGTCGGTCGGTCGGTCGGTCGGTCGGTCGGTCGGTCGGTCGGTCGGTCGGTCGGTCGGTCGGTCGGTCGGTCGGTCGGTCGGTCGGTCGGTCGGTCGGTCGGTCGGTCGGTCGGTCGGTCGGTCGGTCGGTCGGTCGGTCGGTCGGTCGGTCGGTCGGTCGGTCGGTCGGTCGGTCGGTCGGTCGGTCGGTCGGTCGGTCGGTCGGTCGGTCGGTCGGTCGGTCGGTCGGTCGGTCGGTCGGTCGGTCGGTCGGTCGGTCGGTCGGTCGGTCGGTCGGTCGGTCGGTCGGTCGGTCGGTCGGTCGGTCGGTCGGTCGGTCGGTCGGTCGGTCGGTCGGTCGGTCGGTCGGTCGGTCGGTCGGTCGGTCGGTCGGTCGGTCGGTCGGTCGGTCGGTCGGTCGGTCGGTCGGTCGGTCGGTCGGTCGGTCGGTCGGTCGGTCGGTCGGTCGGTCGGTCGGTCGGTCGGTCGGTCGGTCGGTCGGTCGGTCGGTCGGTCGGTCGGTCGGTCGGTCGGTCGGTCGGTCGGTCGGTCGGTCGGTCGGTCGGTCGGTCGGTCGGTCGGTCGGTCGGTCGGTCGGTCGGTCGGTCGGTCGGTCGGTCGGTCGGTCGGTCGGTCGGTCGGTCGGTCGGTCGGTCGGTCGGTCGGTCGGTCGGTCGGTCGGTCGGTCGGTCGGTCGGTCGGTCGGTCGGTCGGTCGGTCGGTCGGTCTGTCTGTCTGTCTGTCTGTCTGTCTGTCTGTCTTATTTCTGCCCATCGCCTGTGAATTTACTACCAATGCTACTACTTGTACTGCGTGTCACTACTTTGATTCCTGTTAGTGCAACTAAGATTCCAGGTCTTGCTAATAATACGATTCTTATTACTATTACCCGTGTCTGATCAACAAGCCTCAACCATTGCACACTATAAATACTATAAATGACGACTCATACTTAATTCTTCCGTATACCTGCGTAAGCCTCTCTATGCAATGTATAAAAATATTACATTAATCTACAGCGAGTTGAAAAGTTTCCCATTCATGGGTCTCGCATTCGATTTGTGAGTACCTGTCCATCATTTGTCAGACTTAATAATAGGACACGGGTCAGTCTTAACCTGGAGTGAATCATAGGTGGCTGGCCGGGTCAGACCTACAACAACTTGCTGCGGGAACCACAGACGTGATTTTCATTAGTTGACCGAACACCTGATCCATCACGCCGCGTCAAGGGAGACGGGAAACGTGATACAGCCTTTGTAGCCATGTTACTTGTGGTGGTCATAGTGGCTGGTCAAGACTGGTCGGTTAATAATGTGTATGGGTTAGAGTTATAATGCGGGGTGAATGGGGGTGTTGGCCGATAGACGAATAAGGTGGCGATAATTATTATTATTATTATTATTATTATTATTATTATTATTATTATTATTATTATGATTATTATTATTATTATAAAGGTGTAGGAGAAAAAGGCAAACGGACACATAGAAGGAGGAGGAGTAGAAAAAGAATAAATAAGAAAGAAAGAAAGAAAGAATGAAAGAAAGAAAGAAATAAAGAAGAAGAAGAAGAAGAAGAAGAAGAAGAAGAAGAAGAAGAAGAAGAAGAAGAAGAAGAAGAAGAAGAAGAAGAAGAAGAAGAAGAAGAAGAAGACTCCAGCGACGATCCTCAGAAGCTCCTAGAAAATTGCACTCGAGAATGGAATGATGGAGACGGATATCAATCCAACAACCTTCTAAGCGCAGGCGGCTTAACCATTTAGGCAAGTAGTGATGATAATGACTATAATTATCATGATGATAACTTTGTTGATGATAAGATGGGAGAGACAGATATACGGTGAAAGCAATTAAAACACCGCCATTATGATATAATGCTATTTTAAAGATCAGTTTATTCTTTCAAACTGCCACGATTTCTCAATCTTGTTATTGTGAATAAATTGCATGTCGTGATTTAGAATAGTCATTTGAAGCTCTTTATATCAGATTAACATACAAGTGAAAAATCATCATATTTCATTACACAGATCACCTGATCTGATTTACGTTGGACGTAGCAGTCAACTTCATCATGTTTTTGCTGTTTGTGATTCCTGAGCAAGTTTTACGTTCTGTAGTTTGCCATTGCTTTCTGAACGACCGGCACTCATACCATTGTACGGAAATACCAACGCAAGGCCGTCTACTTACAAATCGCCTGCATCTGTGTTTCGAACGCGGTGTGTGGGATTTTGAATTGCATTTGTAACGTCTTCGTCACAGAGCCGCATGTGATATGTAGATACACAAAACAGAGGGAGGAATAGGGGGTGGGGGAGAGTCCTCTTGTCTGCTTTGAACTCTGTTTATCTCAATGGTTTGAACCTATGGACATGTCCGGAGTGCAATGGTTACCATAGTTGTAGGTTCATCTGTTTGCTAGACCTGGCTAATGAAGAAACCTCTTTGTGGGGGTGTCTAGTTGGTCATGCGTCGAAGTACAGTTGTTCGTACAGCGATACGCCGTCGTCATTTTGAGGTGACAGGTTCGAATCCGTGTGGTAACCATATCTTTCAAATGTTATGTTGTCTAATGCATCCTCTAATCTCTACTTTATTCTTCTCCTTCTTTGAACGCCTAACATTACTATGTGTGTTTATGTATGTGCTTTGAACTCTGAAGGCTACGGGTTTGTTTTCGCACTTCGACGTTCAGGTCACGGGT
Organism: Cepaea hortensis; assembly: GCA_963921405.1. NCBI lineage: Eukaryota > Metazoa > Mollusca > Gastropoda > Stylommatophora > Helicidae > Cepaea > Cepaea hortensis. The sequence continues at coordinate 185,983,956 of OY992876.1, forward strand.
GCCATTGTCCGGAGGCCCTAAAGGAGCCATCGCTAGAGCTTCAGAGTTCATACGCTGTGCGGTCATCTCGCACGCGACTCTCCGTTCTGCGAGGAGGGACCGAGTCAGATGCTTGCCTACAGGCCCTGTGGTTATGTGATCGAATGACCAACGAGGTAAACATTTTGTTAAAAGTGACCTTGGCTTCTACCTCGATTCATCCTGAAAGATGGGTAATATTAAGTGTCAGTAGAAGTGAAGACGCGCTGGATGGTACTCACCGCATCACCCATTCAGTGCAGGTTGGTCTATAATAAAATATAGCTCCAGCCCCATATACCCAACACGCCTCACGGCGTATACAATTGTCCAGCACCTTTTCTTCTGTGTATGTATCTATGCAGCAATGAATGAAAACACTTTCGCCTAAATGCGCAGAGCAGGAGGGCATTAGGCGAAAGGGTATTAGTTCAGAGGTCACGAGTTCAAAAGCCACTATAGTAGTCGCAACACTGGCATGACATCACAGATACAAGACACCATAATTTTCCTTTCCCTTGTCCGGCCTGAAAGGTAGGATGTCCATGGTGTAATCGTTTACAAGAGGCGGGGGATAAAGGATGGCGGAAATGTTAACTGCCATATTTATATCAATGGGATGACGCATGCAACTTTAGAGCTGTAGCGTGTTAGCACCGTTTTAACCCTTTTCCCGTCATACACAATCACTGATACAATCAGGCAATTGCCTTGTGTTTTTCTATCATATCACAATAACATTTTTCTTTTCCACACGCACGATCGCTGATGCAATAATTTAACCTCGTGAAAGCAATTAAAACACCTGCATTGTGATATGATGCTATTTTAAAGATCAGTTAATTTTTTTAAACTGCCACGATTTTGCAATCTTGTTATTGTGAATAAATTGCATGTCGTGATTTAGAATAGTCATTTGAAGCTCTTTATATCAGATTAACATACAAGTGAAAAATCACCATATTTCATTACACAGATCACCTGATGTGATTTACGTAGGACGTAGCAGTCAACTTCATGATGTTTTTGCTGTTTGTGATTCCTGCGCAAGTTTTACGTTATTATATTACAATACTATAGTTTTGCCTGCTCCGTGGCGAAGAAGTTACGGTTGCAGTTCGTAATCCCGCTTACCCGAGTTCGAAAAACATCTGCGAGCGATTTGGCAGCAGACCGCCTTGCCTTAGTGTTTTATGAATTGGTATGGATGCCGGTCGTTCAGAAAACATTGGCAAACTACTGAACGTAAACTAGCTAAGAGACCACAACTTGTGTTGACTGCGACGACCTGTAAAAGGATATTCAGAGTACTCACTGATTTAAGCAAATCCGGGTCAAGCATCATAGGCGGGGTGGGTGTTGGTATCTTTAGTTGACTGCAGATGTAGCGACGTTGGTACAGTTAGCGTACTTAGCTACTTGATTAAAACCTAAAACAAACCATTTACAATCACGAACCGTAACTGATAAATACTGCACATCCATAGAAACAATAATTGCGTCCCTTTATACATGTATGATTTTTTAGCTTTGGATTATTTTAACCGGCCATGATGTCCAGCAATAACGCCTACTATGTTAGGGAGTAGGATTAGCAATTCTTGTCCGCGCACTCTTTTCTTCTCAAAACACTTTCTTTAAAATAATGTACTCGTATATTAATAGTTTTTAACGAAAAGTCACATCTCTGAAGGGGAAAAAAAAAACACGCAAGCAAAAGTTAAGTAGTGAATATATAAATTACACATACCCAGTCGCATTCGCTGGTTTGGTCAACATTTTTTTCCTAATGTATATAAATTTGGTCTAGATATTACTGTATTTGGCAGCCGCGATATCGCAGTAGATAGCACGATTGCCCGTTCGCTCGGTAGTCACGTATTCGAATCCCCACATAGGGGGAATGTCCACAACAGTTTATTGTATTTTTTTTTTTTTTTTTGCATATCCTTTACAGGACATCGCTTTCACATACCTCATAAGCTACCGACGCGGAGAGAACTGCCTCCCATTCTCGCGCGCGTCACGTTACTCGCGAGAGTATACGGGATTAAGAAGAAAGTCGTGTAACGCCTAGACCAGGGAGACCGGCGTTTATTGTATTAATGAATTTAAACTCGGAAGCCACACACAGCAGGTTGTACGATTTATTGGGATTATCTTTCAATGACCTGTATCTCTGATCGAGCCAGCCTATGAAATTTATCAGGACATGTCATGGAAGTACAGGCGGCCGGCGCTGATAATGACCAAATCATTGATTGAGCTACGATTTCTCGATAACAGTATGGTGGTGGCACTAATTGTCTAAAGCAGCTCAAGATGTAAGAGAGTCCTTTACTTTTTCTTATTCACACACACACACACACATACACACACACACACATACACACACGCACGCACGCACACACACAGGCGCATGCTCTTGCAATTGTACTGTTACCATATATCCAGGTAATATCACGCACGGAGCTGAACAAGTTGAGGTCCTCTTTACGTGCATTTTGGCATTTGGTGCTAGACGCATATTTTTATAGCGCCATCGGCACTCGGCAGGTGTTGAGATCAGTATCAAACCGGCCGCCTTTACTTCCTATAATATTTCCTAGCACCATTTAGGGGGCCCAGATCAAGTAAAGTAAATTCGAACCTGTCTAGAAGTGGATGTAAACTATGACCACAGTGCCGACAAGCAGGTGTCTGGTCACTACCCTACCGTGGCACCCAATGCTGGCCATAGATGGGTGATACAATCTTGTACAGCCATCATACAACAGCAATGGTCGTATCAAAGGTACAGACACCAAGGAAATAAACAATCGCTTTAAATTCGACAGGGTCGACTTCATTAACATTGGGATTTATTTTTAAAATCCCAAATGCCCCAGTCTCTTTCCGAAGCTCGGAAATGGTCGCACAAAGCACGAACTCCGTAGCTCCAGCGACGACCCTCAGGAGTCTCCGAAAATATGCACTTGTGTACTGAAGAATCAGGCCCGGAATCGAACCCACAATCTTCGGAGCCCGAAGCAGACGGCTTGGCCACTTTGCCACTGAGACTCCCGTGGTACCCCAACGAAATGAACAATTGCAGTCAATGTTACTGATTTCGGATAATTTAGCCATCCAATTATTTTAGATATGCCAATTACGGTACATCGAACAAAAGAGGCATGAACTTCCATGTCGTTCGCGAAGGCACTGGGCTCATCTCATCTCATCTTGTTTCTCTTGTACCTTGCGGTGTTGATGTGAAGTATAAACAACGGGAGAGTGCCCGTTTATGGGCTTTTTCTATGGTGATTCCCATGGATTATGTTATTCCCGCTGTCCCTTGTTTACATGGTCGACCAGTTCTGATGGTTCCGTTTGTTACTGGGCTTGGGCCAATAATTCTAACAGATGGTCCCTGAAGGTCGTACCTTTGTTAAGAAGGAGCATCGGTGGTATTGTGGTTAATACGCTTGCCTGCAAAGACATCTATCTAGTTTTAATCCCCAACTTTAGCAGGAGTATGTGTATCGACCAGACATGGCACTGGCCAATTCCTCAATATGTCATGGCCAGAATATGCCAATGTCCTTAATAGCAGTATCTGATACGGGACTTCCTTTTGTTTCATCATAACCTCTTTTGTTTCGTTTTTGTGTCGATGTTATCATCACCATTTTATATTTCTTCTTCTTCTTTCTTCTTTCTTCTTTCGTTCGCCTGAAATAAGCCTATAACTGCAATGTTGTCTCTTGTATGAATCCAACAGTCTTTTTTAGTTCATTCAGCGGTCCATAATTTTATATTTATGCTGTTAGGCTCGGGGAGTGGGAGTTTCTGTTTCAGCTTCTATTGGGGAACACCGGATGCGTTCATTCCGTGTGACTATATAATGTCTTAGAAGTCGTCAATCCATTTTAGATGTCGTAATTGTGTGATTCTCATTATTAAAACTGGGAGTACATGATTATACTTCTTTCCTCCTTTCCTGCGTTTCCATCCTGTTTCAGGATATTGCGGTCAACACCAGCATTTTCAGCTGTATGCTGATTCCTAGGCTAGATTACGCTCATCAGCACGCCACGACTTTCTGAGCGACCGGCTCCATACTCTCATAAGTCACTGGCCCGACTCGAACCACTTCCAATTCTCGTGCGCTCACGTTAACCACAAGAGTATTCGGGGTTACGGAGAAAGCTCCTAACCACTCGGCCAAGGAGTCCGGAAGTACATGATTATAATTGACATTATGGGACGCAGAGGTGTTTCCAGGGCACCAGGGCCGGGTTATATACTGGCCAAGATCTATTGACGTGTCCTCGTCGAGCGTCCTGGGCAACAGGTCCCTTCGGGGTCCAGGCTAAAGTCAGTAGGATCGCCGATTCCTCCGAAGTCGAAGAGTGTCTGCCTGTATGGCGAGGAACCACCAGTCTGCACACCAATAAGCCAGACATGGAACAACGGATACTCACGCAAACCTCAGATCCTGTATGACATCACACTGATGTTGGACAACAGGATTCCTTCATCCGATATACAGGACATCGCATTGGAGCTCAAGACAACGAACACAATCAAGCAACCATGCATTGACATTATTATAATTAAATGAACATCCGAGAAACTGGCTTTTAAACGTGACCGCTAAGTATTAATATGATAATGTGTTAATGTAACAAATGGAAATTGACAACTTAACACATGGCATTTTGGCGTTATTTAAAATTGAATCATCATCATCATTGGCACCTTTCCGTCTTGACAGACGATAGTTTGGTACATTGTGCTTTCAAAAGGCTTAATAACTACGATCCATGGCGGTGGCGAGTGTGGCTGGTAAGGCCAATTCTTGCACCAAATGTTTGCCCACAGTAGGTGCATGTGAAAACATGGTCACTTCCACCATTTTGCACCATCTTACGTCTCTCACGCTCTGTGTGTGCTTTATCTGCAATCATTTTCTCCTTTGTCTTTATTCCGTTTCTGATAGTTGCCCTCCATGCAACACGTTCAGCGGCGACGTGCTCCCAATGTGCATTATCAATGCCTGTATCAATCATGTCCCGCTTACACACATCTTTGTATCGTAGTAGAGGCCGACCCTGAGATCACCTACCCGTCTGTAATTCACCAAAAAAGACGTCCTTTGGTATTCTACCATCATCCATCCTCCTAACGTGTCCTATCCATCTAAGTCTACGAAGACTGAGCATGGAATACACCGTCACACAACCTGATCTTTCCAATACTTCAGTATTTGTGATTTTGTCTTGCCACTTAATACCAAGTATTCTTCGCAGACACCGCATATGAAAGCTGTTTAAACGTTTCTCTTGGCGTGAGTAAGTTGTCCAGGTTTCACTGCCATAAAGAAGAGTACTAAGGACACAGGCTTGGTAGACGAGGACTTTTGTTTTGGCAGTAAGCTTCCTGTTCTCCCAGACTCTTTTTGCTAACATGTTCATTGTTGTTGCTGCCTTGCCACTCCCGATGTTGATTTCCTGATCGAGGGATAATTTGCTATTTACCTCTGATCCTAGATATGTAAAATGGTCTACTATCTCCAGTTCGGCGTCGTCAATAAAGATTGATGGTACACCATGTGCACCTTGTGACATAATCTGTGTCTTCTTTTTGTTAATTGTTAAACCAAATTCAGAACAAGCATTGGAGAATGCAGATAGTAGATGTTGTAATTCTTCCTCAGAGTGGGTCGTAATCGCAGCATCATCCGCAAAAAGCAACTCTCTGATTAGTACCCTGCTAATTTTGGTCTTGGCCTTCAATCTCTGAGCATTATAGAGGCCACCATCTGAGCGTGAGTGAATGTATATACCATCATCCTGATCACGAAAGGCATATTTCATGTCACAGCCTCACATAGGGGCGGTACCAACATAGAAGTAAGAGAGACGAGCGAAGGGATAGAACTCCAGCTATAGGGAAAGAACCAAGTCACTCGAAGGCTCGAATAATCCAGAGCCTTCTCGAAGGACCGGTCAGTGTGTCCACAGCCCCGTGGACACCGATGGGACCCGCCGATTGCGGGATCCACGAGAAACTCAGAGAGAGTTACCACCCGTGTCGGATTGCGACACGTGTGGAAAGGCAGACACGGACTGGACATCGAGGAAGCAACAGGGATTACCTTAAGGGGGACTTGATAGTTTCGACCCAAGTGTATTTAGGGGTCTTATGCATATGTTAGATAGCTGATAGAGTGGTTATGATAATCATGTTTATTGTAAACTCCTGTGATACGCAACTTACAGATTTCTGGCTAGCGAATACTCTCTTCGCCAGCCCACTGTAACATATTGATAATAAATAATGTTATATTGCATATAAACGGAGTTGTTGCCTGTATGAGCCCGAGTTTCAATCCCCTAGAGATCTAGGACGGTGACAGGCTATTTGGGGGCAAGCCGGTTTTGGCAATCAGAAGCTTTACTGTGCAGACAGCTCTTGGTTTTGCCAAGTAAAAAAAAAAAAAAAAAATATATCATACATGACAAAGTCAAAAACTTTGCAGCTATCATCATATTATCTGTGTGAATAAGCTATTATAGTCCCTCTACAAAAATATTTGATATTTGAAATTATGCTGATGCTTATAAAATTTAACATTGACATGACTGTAACAATTACATTGACCGTTACTAATTTTTTTTTATTCCAACATCAGATTGTTCCGCGAAATATCGTGTGTATGTAACCTGTACTCCAGCAGTGGCGAGAAAACAGGAAAGCACAACAAGACTACACTCGAGAGATCAGGAAAATTAAGATGAGTTTCATTTCATGCTCATTATTTCCCTAAGCGATACTCATCCATATTTCATTGATGTAACATTTTTCTTTGTATTGATTGTTATGTATATGCTAATCTCATAACCAAGTAAAACTGCTCGTGTAAATTTGAATGTAAACATTAAGGGGGATAACCAACTTTTGTACATCCAAATTAATTTCAAAGGGATTTAATTTCAAGAAAGTGAACAATAACTAAAATACAAGATGTCAACATTAGAACAGTGCATCGAATTAGGTATTAGGTTAGGATATATTGAGGAAAACTTTCAGAATGGGCACAAAAGACACATTCAGAAAATATTGCACGAGAAGAGAGAGCATTAGAGAGGGAAGAGAAAAAGATGCAAGCAGAAAGAGAAGAGAAAAAGATGCAAGCAGAAAGAGAAGAGAAAAAGATGCAAGCAGAAAGAGAAGACAAAAAGATGCAGATGCAAATGGAAGCTGAAGAAAAGAAAATGCAACTGCAAGCTCAAGAGAAGAAGATGGAGCTCGAGGCTGCGACCAAGCAAGCCCAATTAAGTGCAGAAACACATATAAAACTGTAACAAATGGAAATTGATTCCAACTTAGAAATGTCAGTAAACAAAATTAGAAGTAAAGAAGAGGAACAAAAATACAACAAATATAAAGGCCTGGTCAAGCCGTTTTGTTCAGGAGATTCAATCAGTGCATACTTAGAGAACTTTGAGTGCTTGATGACTTACCATAACGTCGCAAAAGCCGATTGGTCATTTATTCTGATGAGAAATTTAGCTTTAGAGCCCTTAAAAGTGATAGAGACAGTTCCACAAGACATGAGGAAAGATTACGACTATTTGAAACAAAGAATACTACAACATTTTTCACTAGATACAGCTGGCTATCAACTACAGTTCTCCAAATTAGCCCCATTGCCTAACCAAACTTTCATAGACTACGTGTCTACAGTCCAAGATATTTGTACAAAATGGATAACCTCAGCAAAAACAAATAACAACCATGATAAACTGAAGGAACTAATTATAATTGACAAAATTATTAGCACAATACCAACACCTTTTTCTAAATTTTTGAGACAAATGTATTGTAAAACTATTCAAGAAATAGAAAATAAGGGGAGCGCATATTTTACAGCGAACCGCGATATTTTTCAGTTGAATATGAGCCAAAATGAAACAGCAGCGGTTACAAACACCAAATATTCAAAACCAAATGAAAATAGGTTCAAACAACGCTCTAAGTTCACAAAGCCTGTAACGTGCCAGTATTGTCATCTGAAACACGAAGAGTACGCGATGTGTGACAAATCACCAAATTATCCACATCATCTGCAAATGATGGTGGAAAAACAAAAGAACAAAAGGAACGCATATCAGAGAGCGGTCAAATGTTATTTTTGTTCGAGCTTTGGGCACTATTCAGCACGCTGTGATGGACGAAAGATGATGAAGCAGGCTAATGCCGCATTAATAGACACATCCTTAGATGAAGAAATTGAACAACAGAACGAATGCGACATCCAGAATGAAAGTACGAGTGAGCTAGTTAACGCAGTAGAAGTCATTAACACCATCACTGATAACACATGTAACACCTGTAGAAAATTTCAGCTTGATACAACTTTGTTATGCGGCCACACAATCCCAGTTTCTAACGAAATGGCCAACGCAGCCTTAACATCAACAGGCAAGTTAAAGTTTGCAACAGGTTTTGTTAATAACAAACAATGCATATTAATACGCGATTCCGGCGCGACTCTTTGTGGAATTAAGAAAACATTAGTTAATGACAAAGACTACACACACAAATACGTAACTTGTCGCACATTCGCAGGCACTATCGAAAGATACCCCCTAGCACTTGCCGAAATTCGAACACCTTTCATATCAGGACAAGTGCTATGCGCAGTACTAGAAAATCCTGCCGCTGAAATCATCCTTGGGAATCTTCCCAACATAAGATCTTGCTCTGAACAAGAAATCAGAGAATGGGAACAGAAAAACTGTATCCAAAAACTGAACAGTGGTTCCAAAATGAAAAACCACGCGTGCTTGTCTCAAACTGCCAAAAGCACAAGGGAGACAACCGATGACGGAATTCGAAACGAATTCACAGAGGTGCAGAATACTGGGGCGGTTCAATCTTTCAATGATACCATCAAATTAACACCTCGAACTGAGGACGCCATCGATCCACAAAATATTGAGCCTGTAAATGTGCAACAACACACACAACACGCTAATATAGTAACAAGACAAATGACACACAAAACCCACAACGACCAACTTCAGGAGTCACTACAAATAATTTCACCCAATATTACCACCACCGAGTTGACAGAAGAACAAAAAGCAGATCCAACTCTTTCGCAATACTTTCGGCTAGTAGGATTAAAACCAAAAGTGACGAAAAACGCTTCTTGGACATTTAGACTAAATAATAATATTCTAACTAGATTATACACCAGAGATCAAACCACGATACAGCAAGTGGTTCTACCTCAGTCACATCGTGAGAAAGTGCTACATATAGCCCATGACTCACCTTTCGGAGGTCACATGGGTTACGAAAAAACCAGAGCCAGAGTCCTGAGCCAATTTTATTGGCCTAAATTTTGCCAAGACATAAAAACCCATTGTAAATCATGTGATACCTGTCAGAAACTAATAAAAAAAAAGGGAAAAACCCTACGGCAGAAATTCAATCAACCACAACTGCCTCGAGACCGTTTCAAATCATGGCGGTTGATTTAGTGGGTCCTTTGAACCACATCTCGAAGAAAGGAAATAGATACATTTTTACACTCGTTGATTTGTGTTCGAGATGGGCAGAAATGATTCCATTAAAATCTATCTCCTCTAAGGATGTGACGGACGTATTATTTCAGATATTCTCCCGTTTTGGCTTTCCGGAGAAGATAATATCCGATAGAGGAACGCAATTCATATCTAATGCCACCCAATCGGTAACTAAGTTACTAGGCATAAAACAATGTTTTACAAGTCCCTATCGACCGGCCGCAAATTGAATTTGCGAAAAATTAAATGGGGACCTAAAACATATGTTATCCAAAGTGACAGCTGATAATCCAGCCGATTGGGATATACTTCTCCCAACGGTGCTGTTCGCATACAGAGAAGTCCCATAATCAAGTACGGGGTTCTCTCCATTTGAATTGATATACGGAGCGAACCCAAGAGGACCTCTCACTATTTACAAAGATATAATATCACAACCAGTAAACACCCAATTACCAGTTTCCACCTATGATTTGGTCACTGACACCAGAGACAAAATCATTAGATCATGTATACTGGCCAAAACATCACTACAGGAGAAAGGTTTTAGGTACAGGCAGTACGCCAACAAAGGGGCGAAAACGAGTGTATTACAACCAAATCAAGATATTTTACTATTACTACCTGACAAGAGAGATTTACTATCAACCTCTTGGCAGGGACCTTTTAAAGTGGTTAGAAGAATTTCGGAAGTTGACTACGAAATTTCTTTGAATGGAAAGTTGAAAATATTCCATGTAAATATGTTAAAACCGTACTATTCTAGAAAAGACAGTGACACGAACAAGCAGACGCAGATAACAAATGACAATAACCAAACTATATGGAAGGCAATTAACACCTTGACAAACAAGTATAACTTCCGAAATTCTTTACCATCAAATCATATTACATGCGACCAATTCAGTAATTTTTTTTCAAACTGACATAGACCAGTTGAAGGCTTCAATACCTAATTCTCCTTGCAACTTATCTTTATTGTCATCGTTTTGCGAGAATAGATGCTCCCGCGATATTCTTTCCGACATACCGCTAATGACAATCACTGAAGTATTCGCTTACCTCAGTAACCTAAAAAACACAACCTCATCTGGGTTAGATGGAATCAGCAACCGGATTCTCCGTTGTGCTGCGCCAGTGATCTGTACATCACTAACCAATGTATATAATCAGTGTCTAACCAAAGGCCACTTTCCATCAGCTCTCAAAATCGCTAAAGTGTACCCTCTTCTTAAATCTGGTTCATTGGACAATGGTCTCCCGAACAATTACAGACCCATTTAATTACTATCATCACTATCTAAGCCACTAGAAAAACACATCCATAAAGTAACATTACAGTATTTAGTTCGCAACAAGCTTATTGTTGACAGCCAATCAGGATTTCGACCAAAATATTCTTGCCATACGGCCCTAACAAACATGATAGAAAATTGGCACCAGAATATAAACAACAACAGTCTATGGGGAACTGTGTTTATTGATTTCAAGAAAGCATTTGATATGATAGACCATGTTATTTTAATTAAAAAACTCGAGACAATGAAAATTGGCCTTAATGTAGTCACTCTAATATCATCTTTTCTATCAAACAGAAAGCAAGTAGTATCACATAATAAATCTCTGTCTCAAACCACTACCTTCAATATTGGAGAACCGCAAGGCTCTATTCTTGGACCTCTATTATTTGCCATATATATTAACGATCTACCTTTGCATCTTTCGTCGTCCTGCGATCTATTTGCAGATGACTGTACGGTGTACACAAACGCTGAAGACTGTATTTTACTGGAGTCGTCTTTACAACAAGAATTAAATAATGTAGTTAAGTGGAGCTATTCAAACCGTATGCAAATTAACATCACTAAAACAAAAGCAATGTTATTAACAACTAGACAAAGACTTCAAACTCTAAGCTCACACACATCACTTCAACTTCACATCGATAACATGCCAGTAGAAAGTGTAATTGAGCACAAAACATTATGCCTTATCATTGATAGAAACCTAACCTTTAATTCCCACGTTCAAGCGCTTATTAAACAAACAGCGAAAAAAGTCTACCAACTCGCCAAGATTAAAAACTTCCTTGATGAGGACACAAGGAAGCTATTCTATACTTCTCATATACAGACACACTTTGACTACTGCTCTGCAATCTGGGACGGTTGTTCTAATTCAAACACCAAGCAACTTTACTCACTCCAGAAACGGGCCATGAGTCTAATTTATAGCAAACATTTATCTGACAATCCTAGCCTGTATAAACGCCTTCAGTTACTACCATTCCGCAAACGCCTGCTTTTCAATAAAGCTAAACTAATTCACAAAATCCTGCATCGGAATGCCCCAAATTACCTTTGGCCATTGTTTAAATATAATGCTAGACACAGTAAACGTTTAAATATACTACACGTTCCGAAGCCTAGGATTGACTTATACAAAACAAGCTTAACGTACTCTGCAGCTCAGCTGTGGAACAATCTTCCACAAGAAATCAAAGACATCACCAATCCCTATTCATATAATCGCAAATTATTCGAACACTATCTAAATACGGATTACCTTCCCCCTTAATAATTGAGATAATAATAATAATAACAAAACCCTAGTATAACAGCCAATCCCCTTTTTGTAGGCCAGTATATTCCAAATGGCTAATAACAAGTGTCAGACCATTATCTAGTATTACTGTGTCGTGTAGTTTTGATGTTTGCATTTTGCCCATGCCTTTATAATGCATATCTTTTATATTGTTGCTGTTCTTTGTTAGCCTTGAATGATGTGTGAATGAAATAATGTATGAAAGAGAGTGATAGAAGGGCAGAATGTTAGACGGGCCTGCGTGCCCAATTCTTAACGCTTTGAAAATAAAGTTTGTTCGTTCGTTCGTTCGTTCGTTCGTTCGTTCGTTCGTTCGTTCGTTCGTTCGTTCGTTCTTCTTCTTCTTCTTCTTCTTCTTCTTCTTCTTCTTCTTCTTCTTCTTCTTCTTCTTCTTCTTCTTCTTCTTCTTCTTCTTCTTCTTCTTCTTCTTCTTCTTCTTCTTCTTCTTCTTCTTCTTCTTCTTCTTCTTCTTCTTCAGCGTTCCGAGCCATTGAGGTTCATTGCTGCAGATACAATTCGTCTCCATTCGTCTCGCTGGTTTACCTTCTTTTGCCAGTCGTTGATTCCAAGTGCTTGTAGGTCTGTATATATATATTATCTCTCCACCGTCTTCTTGGTCTACCTCGGGGTCTACGGTCATTTATTTCCTGAGTGTAAGCGAGTTTTGTTTCCCTATTATCTTCAATTCTTTCTATAAGCCCCAGCCATTGTAGTCTATTAGTCTTCATGATACCAGTGATTAGCGGGGACTTAAACAGATCATAAATGTCTTTGTTACTTCTTCTTTTCCACTCTCCTCTTTGTGTATCCCTAATGGGTCCAAAGATGCGTCTTACAACTTTATTCTCAAAGGTTTGCAATAAGGCTTCGTCTCCTTTCGTTGTACTCCAGGTTTAAGAGCCATACAGCACAACTGGTCTGATCAGTGTTTTGTATATTGTGATGTTGGTGTTACGAGATAACACATTTGATTTTAGTAGATGTTGTAGTGCATAGTATATCTTATTTCCGGAATTGATTCTAGTTTGTATTTCTTCCCTTATTATGTTGGAGCAGTTGAAGATTGTACCCAGGTATTTGTATGTTTCCATTCTTTTAATGGTCATATTATCTATTTGTATGTGGCAAGAGTTTTTAGCCATTCCTTCTCTTGAAATTACCATATATTCTGTCTTACCTTGGTTGATAACCAGCCCCATCTGTTGGGCTTTTTCCTTTAAGAGAGTCAATATTTCCAATGTCTTTTGTTCATTTTCCCCTATAATATCTATATCATCTGCATAACCAAGCAGATTGGATGTTCCTCCAATATCACAGTCCTCCTTTGCCTTCCTTACAACTTTCTCTAGAGCCAGATTGAAGAGTATCGGCGATAGTGCATCACCCTGTTTCAAGCCAGATGTTATTTGGAAAGGGTCTGATTTCCTGCCTTTATATGTTACTATATTATAAGTATCTTCCATGCATAGTCTGGTCATGTTGATTAACTTCCTTGGTATTCCAAATTCCTGCATAGCATTCCATAGACTATTCCTATGGACACTATCATAAGCCTTTTTAAAATCCACAAAAATGTTATGGAGATCTCTTTTATATTCCCAATTTTTCTTGGCTATTTGTCGTAAGATAAATATCTGATCTATTGTTGATCTGTTTTGTCTAAAACCCGCCTGGTAGTCACCTAATATGTCTTCTGAATATGGTTTTAGTCTATTTAGTAATACTGCGGATATAATCTTATAGCTTGTGGACAGTAGTGATATTCCTCTATAATTTTCACATTGGAACTTGTCTCCTTTCTTAAAGATAGGTATCAATAATGACTCTTTCTAGTCATGGGGTAATTCTTCTGTCCTCCAAATTTTTAATATTAGTTCGTATAGCTTTAGATGTAATGCATGGCCACCTGCCTTTATATATTCAGCAGCAATTCCATCAGTCCCAGTTGCCTTATTGTTTTTAAGTCGTGCGATAACATAGGATTTCTTCAAATGTAGGTTCTTTAATTTGTGGTTCACATGTTATAACCTCTTCCTGTGGGAAAGTGTTACTTAAAGCTTCACAATTTAGTAATTCAACAAAATATTCTTTCCATGTGTTGCACATTTCCTCATTGGTATCTATCATATTCCCATTTTTGTCTTTTAAACCATATGTGTTTTGTTGGTGCCTTCGTTTAATTGACTTCAGTTCTTTAAAAAACTTTCTGGATTCATTTTTCTGGTGATTAGTTTCCATATCTTTGATTATATTACTCATATATTCTCGCTTCTGCTGTTGGGCTATTTTTGTAGCCTCTTTACATTAATTTCTATAATGCTCTTCCTTTTGGATGTTGTTGATGTCATTTAACCATAAATGTCTGGCATTCTTTTTCCTTATGACTGCTTCTTCACATTTTTGATTGAACCATTCTTCTGCGGTAGATTGAATTGTATTCTTGATGTGCAACCAAGTTTGGTCAACGCTTTCCTCCAAAGGGTTTTGCAGAGTTTCAAGTTTACATCTTATTTCATCTGTAAATTTCTCTTTGGCTGTAATTTCTTGTAGTTTTTCTCCGTTATATGTTGGGTGTAATCTTTGTAATTTAGTATAGAAAGCTCTCTTTAGTTTTATTTTACATATTTTGCTCCAACGAGGAAGTGGTCACTGTGGCACTCAGCTCCCCTATAACTTCTAACTTGCTGTATATTTGATGCATTTCTGTTGTTAATTAAAATGTGATCTATTTGATTATAGGTTCTCTTGTCACATGATTTCCAAGTTTGTTTGTGTATATCCTTTCTTTTTAGTCTGGTACTGCTAATCTGCAGTCATTTGGCTTCTGCCAGGTTGATGACTCTCCATCCATTATCATTTGAAGTTGTATGTAGGCTTTCCATACCGGCCACTTTTTTTTATTAGTTTGCTCTCTACCTATTTTTGCATTAAAGTCTCCCAGCACAATCAGGATGTCCTGTTTGGGGGTTTCTTCTATGACATCTTCCAGTATTGAAACACTACAGATTGCAACAGCACTTGATCCACGCTACAAATACCTGAAGTATTTGTCAAAAGATGCAAAAGAACGAACTTGGTCACTTATTGAACAACAAATAGCAGTTAATGCTCATGATGAGCTGATGGAGACTGCTGCAACGAATGATATTGGCATTGACAATGAAACTATATGTGAACCAAATGAAGAGAGTATTAAGCTAATTGAGTCTGAAATGGATAAGAAAGTTGCTCAATCGGTTTACCCTTTACTATGGTGGAAACATAATGAACATCGAGATCCAAAATTGGCATTCCTTGCCAAGACCATTCTGTATCCTTGCACTATTAACTCATGTATTTCTCAGTACAAAATTCCAGGGTTATTGCTGAAGAGCTCATCTCTCTTCCATATTCCTAAACCTGCTATCCGACCGAAGTTCCCTGACGCTTCCTGTTGTATTTACAACTGCGCCCTTCTCAAGTATCCATATGATACCAGGACAATGAACTCTGTATTAGAGAGTTTCATCAAGACAAATTGTCTTGGCTTATTCAGGAACACATGCAATCCGTTCCACGAATGTGTATTTTGATACACTTTTACTTCCGTATGTTTTATATAGTGCCCAATATATGATCACTTTTGTTTTCACCAAGTAACTACTTATGTCCTTGTTTGCCTGTTAGTGTGTCTACTCCCTTTACTTGCTGTAATAAAGTGTATGTACTTTACTTGTTCGTGTTTAGTTTTGTGAGTGTATGTTTTAACTAATGTGTGCTATGTGTGTGTTTGCGGTGTGTAGTGTACTTCTAAGCGTCACGAGCTGGAATCTCCTTTATCATGAATTACGCCATTTCTGCAACGCATGAATTGAATATTCGAGCATTGATTCTCAGAATAACACTATTATATCTAACAGTAAACATGTATAAAATATTTAGACAAGTGTTACAATTTACATCAAACGCAGACAAATTAAAATGACTACTTTTTGCGTACAATTTGTGCGCTAAGTATATTGCTCCCTCATTTAATTCATTCACGCTCTGATTCGTACATCTTTCATACAACATAGTTTTGTGTTAAAATATACACGTTAAGTTAAGTGAAGTTTTGTTGCCCTTAGAAAAGGAAAAACATTTGGCGATCTATATTGTTGAAACGCCAAGTACTACCTGTACTGGTGATAACACAATGACTTATAATTTAAATTGAAAAAAGTGTCAGAAAGAAAATTTTGAAATTAAACGATAATGTTTTTGACATGTATGATAGAAAAATGAAAAAAAAAATTGACATGTTTACATATTTTATGCATGTAATAATACAATAATTTATTAAGAATCTAATTAAATTCCACTAATTAAATCCATCGACGATCCGTGTGTTGTCGTCCTTTGTCACTGTGTGTCTAAAATGCTGTTACAGTTGATAGGTAACGCATCACTGTCACAGTTTCGTGTAGTTGTTTCGCACATGTCGTAATAGTGGTGACAATCGTTGTGGGTCTGTTTAATGTTCTATTCCGTTAGTTGTTGAAGTTCATTCACGTTCACTAATACACAACGTTCACAATGTTCACACTGTATCAATAGTTGCTAATTTGTCCAATTGGTGAAGTAGGTTCACATTTCTTAATAGGGAAAGTTCATACTGCATCGTTTCTAATCAATGTGGTATGATATAACGTTTGTGGCTCTTTATTTTAAGCAATCTAATCTTTAGCGTTGGCTGTCGATATAAATAACCTGTTGATATTCATGCAGTTCTGCGGTGTAGAAATACACTAAATTTGATGCATCAGATTAAAATATCAGACAAATATATCACAGTTTGTCATATGGCAAATATTAGAGTGCATAGTGTCACTCAGCTGGTGTATTGGGTAATCTTGATAAAATATCAGGAATTAAATTGTCTGTGCCTTTAATATGATGAATTTCGAAATCAACATCTTGTAACAAAAGGCACCATCTTGCCAATCTGTGATATTTGGGTTTCCCCTCTCTAATGACCAGCAGTGGCGAATTATCTGTGAGGACAACGAAGTGGGTGCCTAGAAGGAACTTACGTAATCGAAGAACACAGAAAACCAAACTTAAGGCCTCCAATTCAGCTGTGGAATATCTGGTCTCAGCTGCTTTCAACTTCCGGCTTACATACAAGACTGGATGTTTCAGGCCCTCATATTCTTGCATTAGACATCCTCCGATCGCTATAGCACTTGAATCTGTGGTTAATATAAATGGTAAATCAATGTTTGGTAATCTGAGGATGGGTGGTTCGGAAAATTTGATTTCAGTTTGCAAATTGTATCTTCTAAACTGATACTCTTACATAGTCTATTGGGTTGACTTTTTGTCAACAAATTTGAAAAAAACTGACGTGAATTCTGCCCAGTTTGGAATAAATTTGGCATAATAATTCACGAGATCTAAAAGACTCCTGACCTGCTTTTTAGTTGTTGGTACATTTAGGTTCAGGATTTTTGATACGATTCTATCATCCGTGAGTAGTTTACCTTCTGAAATTCTATGACCTAAGAAGTCAATCTGTCTGTAAGCTATTTCAACATTAGAAGGTTTGACAGTTAGTCCAAAAAGAAGGAGTTTACTAAAAACTTGTCGAAGTGTTTCTAACTGAGAAGTCATGTCTGTAGAGTGAACACACATATCATCTATATATGACTCTACATTTTTAATGCCATGTAATAAGAGTCTGGTTAGTCTAACGAATGTGGCAGGTGCGTTCGTTAGACCAAAAAGTAAATATCTCCATTCGTATAAGCCTAAAGGTGTTGAAAATTTCAGTTATATGCATTGAAGACGGAGATAATGGTATCTGCCAATATCCTTTATGTAAATCAAGTTTAGAAAACAATAGATGATTTGGCCATATTTAGAATAAGATCTTCACAACTATACATGGGTTAAGCGTCAGTGGTTGTTACTAAATTAATTTTCCTGTAATCTATGCATAAACGGATCGTTAGATCCTTCTTTTTTACGAGTACAATTGGTGAGGACTACTCGGACATAGATTTTTGGATGATTCCGTTTCGTTCCAAGTCCATTATTTCTTGGTCAAGGATCGTTCTATAGTGCAGCGGAATCGAGTACTGTCTGCACTTGATAGGTGTCAAGTAAGTCAAGATGATAGACTGAATTATTTTGTAAGTATGCCCAGGTCGGTTTGAGAAAATTGTTTTGTAGTCATTGAGGAGAGACAGAATGTCTTGTCGTTGCTGTTGTGTTACAGTGTCAGAAATTTTTATGTCCTGTATTGAATCGTTGTCGTTTGTAACTGGTACAGAAATTTCCATGTTGTCTATGTCAGTCTGATTAATTACTGATGCCACTGTTTGTAAATTGTCTTCAATGTCACTGTCATCGTCGTCAAGAAGAATTGTCGCTAATGTGTAGGTGTCTTCATCGTCTTTGTCGTCAGGAAAAATAGTCGATAATGTGAAGTTGTCTTCATTGTCGAGAAAATTCGTCGCTGATGTAAAGTCGTCTTTATTTTCGCTTGTAGCTGTGTCGTTAAGAAGTACTGTAGGTGCTATGCTTCTGTCTTTGTTGTCGTTCTTGTCAGTGTCATTAATGTCCCCTGTTTCGTCTGTCTGGTTGTTCATGTCATTGTTGTTTCTGGAATAATATGGTTTCAACATGTTTACATGAAAAAAAAATTTAATTTACCATTTATCGAAATTTCGTAATCAACTTCAGAAATTCTTCTGGTGACTATAAACGGCCTTTGCAAAGAGGTTGAGAGTAAATCTCTTTTGTCTGGCAATAATAATAATACCTCTTGGTTGGGTTGTAGTACAATGGTTTTTGCACCCTTATTGGCGTATTGCCTATAGGTAAAACCTTTCTCCTGCAAAGATGTTCTGGCAATTATGCAGGATTTAATGATCTTATCTCTGTTGTTCGTCACCATATCATAGGTGGAAGGCGGTAACTGGGTGTCTACCGGTTCGGATATCATTTCTCTGTAAATAGAGAGAGGTCCTCTTGGATTTGCTCCATATATTAATTCAAAGGGAGAGAACCCAGTTCTCGAATGCGGCACTTCTCTATACGTGAACCGCACCGCTGGGAGAAGTGTGTCCCAATCGGCTGGATTTTCAGCTGTCACCTTTGCTAACATATGTTTCAAGTCCCCGTTTACTTTTTCGCAAATTCCATTCGCGGCTGGTCTGTAGGGGCTTGTAAAACATTGTTTTATGCCGAGTAACTTAATTACTGCTTGAGTGGCATTAGAGTTGAATTGTGTCCCTCTATCCGATATGATTTTCTCCAGAAAGACAAAACGGGAGAATACTTGCAAAAACACATCCGTCACATCTTTAGAGGAGATAGATTTTAGAGGGATCATTTCTGCCCACCTTAAACAAAGATGAACGAGTGTAAAAATATATCGATTTCCTGTATTTGAAATGTGGTTTAAAGGTCCCACTAAGTCAACTGCAACTATCTGAAATGGTCTTGAGGCAGTTGTGGTTGCATGTACCTCTGCAGTAGGGTGCTTTCTCTTTTTAATCATTTTCTGACAAATGTCGCAGGATTTGCAATAATTTTTAATGTGCTGGCAAAATTTAGGCCATTTAAATTGGCCCAGGACTCTGGCCCTGGTTTTTTGGTAGCCCATGTGTCCACCGAATGGTGAGTCGTGGGCTATGTGAAGCACTTTATCCCGATGCTCTTTTGGTAATACCACCTGCTGTATTGTGGTTTGGTTTCTGGTATATAATCTTGTTAAAATATTTTTATTTAACGTGAAAGTCCAAGAGGCGTTCTTCGTTAGTTTCGGTTTTAGACCTACCAGTCGGAAGTAACTTGACTGCGTGGGATCAGTCCTCTGTTGACTGAATTTAGTGATGGTAATTTCAGGTGAAATAATTTGCAATGACTCGTCAAGCTGTTCGTCGTGGGTTTTCTGAGTAGTTTGTCTGGTCACTACGTTTGCGTCTTCTGTTTGGTGTTGCACATTTACCGGTTCGCAGTTTTGTTCTTTGCAGGAATCTTCAATTCGAGGTTTTATGCTGGTGGTATGATCGAAAGATTCGACTGCCCCTGTGTTGTGCACCTCTGTAAATTCGTTTAGAATTCCGTTTTTTGGCAGTCGGAGACATAAAATTGTATTTATTTATTGTGGGGTTACTGCTTGGTTTTAGAGTGCAGTTTTTTGAGCTCCCATTGTTGGATATCTTCTTCTGAGCATGATTTTACGTTGGGAAGATTCTCCACAATAATGTCCGCGCACGGGTTGTCTAATACCGCACACAGTGCTTGTCCTGACACAAAAGGTGGTTCAATTTCGGCCAGTGCCAAGGGGTATCGTTCAATGGTACCTGCGAATGTGCGACATGTCACATGGTCGTTTGTGTTGTCACTGTCCTTAATTAATGTCTTTTTAATGCCAACCAGAGTCGCCCCGCTGTCACAGATGACTGTACAAGGTTGGTTATTTACAAGACCCTTAACAAATTGCAATTTGCCTTTTGAAGCTAAGGCTGCGTTTGCCATTTCGTTGGATATTGGAATGGTATGGCCCCATTCCAGGGTGGTATCCAACTGGAACTTCTTACATGTCACGGGATACTGTGAGTTTAGTGATTCCCCGATAAACTTAAATATAAAATTATGTGCAATGTATGAGGATGAAAAACAATCGAGAACTTCAGTCTGAGGTGAGGACAAAGTGAAGGTTATTGACCGAATGGTATAGACGACAGATACAGTTGTTATCATGGGTCATTGACTGCCGATCTTATCGGACAAACAACACAGAGACGGGAGGTTGAGGAAAACACGAAGACGTTGATCAAAGCGTTGGAAATGCTTGATGTGCGAGAGTTTGGGAAAACGGGGAGTAGCGGAGAAAAACGGGACGGAGCGGCCAGGAACGAATACGTGATTTCACAGACATTTGATGTGAAGGAAACGGCAAATTAGATTGTTGATGTAGTGACATCAAAAGAGAACGGAGAATTAGAACTTAGTAATAATAGTTGAAACTTGTTTTTGTGGTTAGTGTGCTACCAAACTAGATAGGAGAATTGATCTATGTGTCCTTAATACGAATAGATATAAAAGTCCCTAATTGTTTAGAGGCGATGGGATATTGATGCTGATGTGCTTGTGTATTTCGATTCATGGACTAACATACATTATATAAGGTAATCTAGCTTTAGCTTAGGAATGCAGCATAGTGAACTAGGTGTCTGTGCTTGGCTGTTACCATTTCCTTCTTTTAGCTAATCGTTTAGACTTTAGTGAACTCATCGGTCTTATGTCAGAGTATCTTTCGGAAGCGTCTGAGTACGGCTGGAGAAAGGCTCTCACATAAGAATTAGTCTGAAGCAGACTAATATCATCTGGTTATATATCACCCACAGGTTCCACGGAAACTCCTGACATACTCAGAGATACAGTACCTCACCTTAAGAACTACGATAATGAAAGTTACTTCACTTGCGCAGAGATACAGTACCTCACCTTAAGAACTACGATAATGAAAGTTACTTCACTAGTGCAGAAATAACTAATCGAAAAGAAGAAAACTCAGTAATTCAAAAGTATCGAGGTTAAAAAGGTGATGTAAAGGACGTTAAATTGCTGAAGGCAGGGCGACAGAAATATGCCTATATTTGCACTGTAGACTAATATAAAGAAACAATGGATAATTCACGAACAGTTTCCATGCCTACAAAAAAGTGTTAATTAACTCACTGAGACAGTGTGTAAAACATTTATAGTAGATCTAGAGACAGTGTTAGCCAGTGGTGATGTGTTTTCAGTGATGGATTTTACTCACTTCCAAAAAGGAAATCTGTAAAAGTCAGAGACTTACCTTAATCGCATTATTTTATGGTGATCAGACGGTGAAAATTTTTCAAATTTTGGATTACGTCCAGACTCAAGCGGAGCGGAGCATCCAGGGTGAGAGCTGTCCATATATGTGTGATGTCTTGTTGCATGGCCGTATAAAGATGGGAGAAATGATACGGCACATACGAATTCCAGAGTCCTATATCGCACTCACATTAGAAGACACAACCAACTACATATACACATTCAATACATACAACTGACATAGTTTTCAGCAAGAAATATTTTATTAATTGTTGGAGGAAACTGTTGTCAGGGTATGTTATGAAGGAATAAGAGAGAGAGAGAGAGAGAGAGAGAGAGAGAGAGAGAGAGAGAGAGAGAGAGAGAGAGATAGTGAGTAGAAGACAGAACGGAGGAGTGTAGACAAAAGTCTGTCAATAATTCCCAAGTATAAGGATCTTAAAGGTGTGCTTGTTGATTCCACTTTCTTCCCGGGACGACAAGCGACATTACATATGTTAAAGGTGTTATAGTCATTGGTGTTAATGACTTCTAGGGCATTCACAGATTCATTCTCACTTTCATTCTTGGTGTCACACTGATTAACCTCATCTATTTCTTCATCACTAGATGTGTCTACCAATACTGCATTGGCTTGTTTCATCATTTTGCGGCCTTCACACAGGCCGCTTTATTGGCCATACGCCCGACAAGAATAACATTTAACCGTTCTTCTGTAGGTGTTTCTCATGTTTCTTTGCATTTCTACCATCATTTGGAGGTGCTGACGGTAGGTTGGTGCTTTGTCACATATAGCGTATTGTTCATGGTTGGATTGGCAATATTGACAAAGAACTGGCTTTGACATCTTAGTACGTGGTTTAAATTTGTTCTCAGTTGGTTTAGAGTACTTTGTGTTCGTGACAGCTGCTATCTCATTGTGAGTAGTATTTAATCGAAAAATGTCACGATTTGCTGTGAAGAAGGCACTTCCTTTTTGTTCGACCTCCTCAATTGTTTTACAATCACTCTGTAGTAGGAATTTAGAAAAGGAGGTGGGTATTGAGTTCATAATTTTGTCAATTATTATCAGATCTTTTAGTTTTTATATCTGTTGTTTGTTTTCGCTGATGTAATCCATTTAGTGAAAATATCTTGCACTGACGAAACGCAGTCTATGAACGTTTGGTTGGGTGATGGTGACAGTTTTGAAAATTGCAATTGGTAACCTGCTGTGTCTAACGAAAAGTGTTGCTAGATTCTGTGTTTTAGATAGTCGTAAACTTTTCTCATGTCTTGTGGAATTGTTTCAATTATTTTTAAAGGTTCTAATGCTAAATTTCTCATGAAGATCATCGCCCAATCGGTTTTTGGAATGGCATGATAGGACAATAAACACTCAAAGTTGTCACACCAGGCACTGATGGAATCTCCAGAACAATAGGGTTTGACCAGGCCTTTGTATTTGTTATACTTGTGTTCTTCTTCTTTACTTCTTAATTTATTTACGGAGATTTCTATATTGGAATCAATCTCCATTTGTTTGACCTTTAGTTGTGTCTGTGTTTCTATTTCTTTTTGTTTTATCGCTGCTTGTATTTCTAATTTCTTTGTCTCTGCATTTAACTCAATTTCTAGCTTTTTATTTTCAGCTTGTTTGGATAGCAGCCTCAATTTCCATCTTTTTCTGTTCTCGTTCGGCTGCTCGGTCTTCTCTATGTTTTCTGCATGCGTTTTTTGCGCCCATTCCGCCAGTTTATCTGCAGAATATCCTAATTTAAGCCCTAGTTCGATCCACTGTTCCAGTGTTGACATTTTGTAAATTTAACTAAATTTAAATTTTTAGAAATTAATTCCCTTTGAAAAAGTTTGGGAGTACAACAATTGGTTATGTCCCTTAATGTTTACATGTATAATTCTTATAAGTATTTTCAAATGGACATGAAATTTGCATGTACATATAATAAATCAAAATGCATAGAAAAATGTTACATAAAGAAAAATGAGTATCGTTTAGAGATACAATAAGAATGAAATCTATGGGACGTATCTGATTTACTGGTGTCTTTGCTGTAATATAGATGTTTGTTTCTCTGGTTCTTTCGCCGCTGCTGGAGAACAATTTAAACGTAAACAACTTTCTCGCGGAACAACCTGTCGTTGGAATGAAAAAGATTAGTATTTTGTCATAGTTATTGTCCAATCTTGTCAATGTTAATTTGAATAAGCATGGTTATAATTACTTTCCTAGAGGGACAAAGATCTTTATGAGACGATAGTAGCTGTAATATTGAGACTTTGTCGTGTATGGTTGCAATAGTATTTTTACTTGGCAAAGCCAAGAACTGTCAAGAATTTTAAGTAGAATTCAATAGTCTTGAGCTTGCCAAAACGGCTTGGCCCCCAAATAGCCTGTCATGGTCTTACAAATCTAGGAACAGGACTCGGGTTCAGACAGGCAACAAACTCTATACTGTGTCTTAATAATCTAATTTATTATCTAGAGAATAAGGATTTCGCCATCAATCACAATATCACAGTATTTACACAAGTGCATCAACAAGTCATTATACACATAACTATTACAGCATAACTATCTCATTAATTAACAATCTATAGATTCAACTAGTTTCTGTATCTTGTCCCCCTTAAGCTAAACCCTGCTTCTTGTCTGCTGTCCAGTATTCGTCTGCCCGTTGACGGGCGTCGGGTGGACACGGAGTATGACTTCCATTGAGCTTCTCGTGCAAGTGCCCCTTGCACGCTTCTGGCGGGTTCCACCTGTGTCAACGACGCAGTAGGCAAACTGACCCCTCGTTCTCAAAGGCCCGAGATTGTTCGGGCACTCGAGCAGTTGCGATTAATTCCCCCCTTCTTAGGGTTTCTGTCTCGGGGTTGTATCCCTTGTATATATCCCTATCTCTCTATATAGAAATACTCTTCATGTGAAATCTTGACAGTTACTATGGTGGAAAAATCGTAACAGTCGCACGCAATGGTTACAATGCAAGTCTGCATCAAAAACACATTGAGTGAGCGTAATCAAAGGTGGAAAAACGTCTCATTAACACGAAATGGAACGCTTGGCATTGCGTGGAATTCCGAAGCGAAAGCTTGCTGAGTGGATGTCGTCTGCAGACTGACCGTTCCTGGTTTGCGTGGGAAGCGGCCAGTGGCGAACGAAGTACCAATATATGGAGGTGAGGAATTAAAGCAGTCTTGGGCAGAACGTGGTGATCCCTTAGGTTAGCCCAATACCAGAGCGTTATGTGCCTGCTCTGCAATTATGGAAGCCTCCTTGGATGGCGGGGAATGCCCATGGTCTGCCCCTGCCTTCCCTTGATTGTTGACCGTGATGTCTTTGGCCGTTCTTACTTGACCAGCTGAGATATGGACGATAACACATCAGCCAAATGTCCCTCGAAACCCCCAAGATGGCTAACCTGAACAAAAAACGCCAGCATAAGTCGGATGTGCCGTCCTAAGGGTGCAAATAAAATTGGGACAACGCAAAAAACATCCGAATGAGAGTGGAATGTCCTACGTACCCGGAACAGCTTTGCCTATTTTGTCTTCCGGGCACAGCGTTCACCACATGTCCAAACCGAAAGCTCACTGAGTGGACGCATTAGCAGAACGACCGTTTTTGGTTTGTGCAGGGAGCGGCCTGTGGCGAACAAAATACTCAATACATGGAAGTGTGGAATTACAGCAGCAAGTGCAGGACGTGGCGATTCCTTGAGTGAGCCTAGCACCAGAACGCTATACATCGGCTCTGCAATTATGGAAGCCCCCTTGTATGGCGATAAATGCTCATGGACTGCCTCTGCTTTCCCTTGAGGGCTGACCGTGAAGTCTTCGACCGTTCTAACTTGACCAGCTGGTATGTGGACGACACCACAACAATGAGAGTCTCCCAGGAAGGCTAACCTGATTAAAAACCGCCCGATAAAGTCGGATGTGTTAGCCTACGGGATTTGGCCCAAGGGTGCATAACGAGACACACCACAATTACGTCTGAAAAAAAAAACACTCCGGATAAACGACGACGAGGACGACGACGACGACGAAGAAGAAGAAGAAGGAGAAGAAGAAGAAGGAGGAGGAGGACGAGGACGAGGAGGAGGAGGAGGACTGCTTAGTTTAATCAAGATAAAACGTAACACCAAGAAGAAGAAGAGGAAGAAGAAGAAGAAGAAGAAGAAGAAGAAGAAGAAGACGAAGAAGAAGAAGAAGAAGAAGAAGAAGAAGAAGAAGAAGAAGAAGAAGAAGAAGAAGAAGAAGAAGAAGAAGAAGAAGAAGAAGAAGAAGAAGAAAAAGAAGAAGAAGGAGGAGGAGGAGGAGGAGAAGGAGGAGGTCGACGAGGAGGAGGAAGACTGCCTAGTTTACTCAAGATAAAAGGTAACACCAATACATCTGGAACAAGGGAAGCTGCAAAGTTTGCCGGATCAGAAAGCAACTGTCCACCTGACGGAGCTTACATTCTAGACCAGTTGTAAACCAAGTTTTAGGGTCTGGTTTCCATTGCCATAACATTTAGTCTTTAGGCTGCAGTTCCTAGCGCTAGAGTAAGGCTTGTACACTCCCAGTTACGTTCCCCCGCCCGAAGCCATTGCACAATGTGGGGTGTTGGGTTTCGTGAGGGCCACCCAACGTTCGGCGCTAACAGAAAGCAGGTAGTACTTTCAACTGTCATGCGGTATCTCAGTCATATCTACTTATATATATATATATATATATATATATATATATATATATATATATATATATATATATATATATATATATATATATATATATATATATATATAAATAAAATATCGAACATAATTAATGCACATGCACTAGATATCATGATCTGTTTGGGAGGCACGAATATCCATGTCGTTCGCGATGGCACTTGGAGAAATCATCCCTTATAATTAAGGTTCATAAAAACATATCAGATTATTAGATTGAAGCCAGGTTGATCATTAAGCCGAGAAATGTCAAAGTAATGAACATGACTTAAGAATATGCATTATCTAAATATCAATCAGTAACTGACTTTTCTTGCGTCATGACAGGTTATTTAGTTGAAAGCTTCGTTTGTTTAGTAAATGAAAGAGGCTCTTTCCACGCTATGATGCGAATGAATATATGATATTGGCCCCTCATTTGTAGATGAAAAGACACTGGATAGATAGGTGGAGCAGTAAATGTCACACAAGTCTCTTTTACTTCTCATGTAACAACCTGGTACCCTTTTTAAGCTGAGTCGACATGCGAGCCAAATTAAATGGACAAAACCAATCCATCTTTAGATGATTTGAACACGTGACAACAGGGTTGCAGGTAAAAGTGCTTGCTAGCTGCTCAGCTACCTCGATACCCCGAAGCTATCACTCCACCATTAGTCCAGTATTCTGTCTCTCAATACATTTATGATTGAAAGTCTACTGTGGTTGTTTCCCTGTTAAATTTGTATTTATGTTAGAAAATTCGTCAGTATCGCGTGGCAAGCAGTGCTGTGCAGGTGATTCTGTTCGCCCAGACATATTTATGTTCTGTGTTGTTTAAAACTTCGATCGCTGGCTGTCTTCCATAATCTGTCTTCCATGCTGTCGCAACATTCTGCAAATATTCTCGACTGATATTGTAAGCCAAAGACTGACGGTTATCGTTTCCTGATGTGTATAATCCATTGTGTGCTACAGGGGCCCTTAATGGAAGCAAAAAATATTATCACTGTTATGTCGTAGACTAAACAACATTGATGAGAGACTAACTACCGAATCACGTAGAAACATATAGTTGCATTATCCGAACAGTTATGGACAATTCTATACATGCCTGGAAGTGAGTTTGTTAAGGGTTTCTTCTCTATTGGAAAATTTAAGGCAGAAAAAATAGAAGGAGGAGGAGGAAGAGGAGGAGGAGAATGAGGAGGAGGAAGAGGAGGAGAAGGGGGATGAGGAAGAGTAAGAGGAGGAGGAGGAGAAGAAGAAGGAGGAGGAAAAGAAGAAGAAGAAGAAGAAGAAGAAGAAGAAGAAGAAGAAGAAGAAGAAGAAGAAGAAGAAGAAGAAGAAGAAGAAGAAGAAGAAGAAGAAGAAGAAGAAGACGAAGAAGAAGAAGAAGATACTGACCACGACACCCGCCGAGTGCTGATTGATCCAGAATTATATGGATCTAGCACCATATGTCCAATGCGACTTAATGAGCGTACTAGAGTACTTTATTTTAGTTTAATGCCTTCTGTATAGAATTTCCAACTGCTAAGGAATATTCAACGCAAGCAGCGTTCACGTGAAATATTCTATATTCGGCCGCTACTTTACATTTCCACATCAACGAAAAGAAAATCCTGTTATTTGAACTTAAATATTACAGAACAATTTCTTGAACACTGTGGACCACGAATAGGGAAAATACAGACATTGTATAAGATCTCAAGATTGCAGAACACGGGATTATAAGCAACATCATTTCCAGGAACCTGAAATACGAGTGCTTTGGTCAAATTAAATGTTACACCGGTTCTGAAAGAACAATGATGGGAGGAATGATTCCTGGTCATAGAGTCAGAGATCGATCAGCATGACGATGGACATGGGACAATAAAGACATCGTGGGAATCAAAATGCATCACGAGACAGAGAAACAAACAAAGGATCGAGAATCTCTACGGTGGCCTGAGATGAGAGCGACGTTATGAACAGTTCCTGCTACATGATGCCGGTGAATTTACAATGCCTGATACTGTCGTAATACAATGTCGTCCCTGGCGTGAGGGGAATCAACACCCACATTCTTTTACCTCCATATCATTATCTTGAGGATCTCCTGGATTTCTGTCCACAAAACCCCTTCAGTCTTCGGATCTCTCTCTCTCTCTCTCTCTCTCTCTCTCTCTCTCTCTCTCTCTCTCTCTCTCTCTCTCTCTTTTCTTCTTCTTCTTCTTCTTACCACTGGACCATTCTTTTCCAAATCATACTACACAACTCTAGCTTAAAAAAATGACACGTTAATTTAATAAAGAAAAGTGTCAGGTATGTGCAAAGTGTATGGGTAGAATGTCTGTCGTATAATCTAGTTTGTATGCAGAATCAGGCCGAACAGCTCAGGATCAAAGTCTGCTTTCCTCACAGTACTGGCCACACAACAGCACCATAGAACAAGTACAGAAGGACCTCACCAAATGATGCGTCTCCGGCCAGGTGTCGACTTCCTCCAGTGGCTCTTGGATAGTCCGGATGCCTGGTCACCAATAATGGATATAGTCCAATACTGACCATGAATCTGACACACACAGTGTAACTAATATGTCACTAAAACTTCTGTGATCTGATAACCCTTGTACAGTAAAATAATGTTTACTGTCACTTTGAAAACAAAATGTTCGTAGTTACTTTCTCAAAGGAATTAACCAATTGGAAAAACACAATGTTCATTGTTAAGTTCTCTATATAACTATAATTGTTCCTGTTACTGGTGGTATTGTAAGTATCTTCACTCTACTATGCTGATAACTACCACTGAGGAATCAATCTTAGATGATCATCGTTTCCTGCTCAGCAGAGGCCAGGTTCTTGCAGAAACTTTGGGTTATGGACCCTGTGCAAAGCCAGCTGAGTAAAAACTGCCTTCAATGATCGAGCCATAATCTTCTTTTATGGCTTGTCTCCTAGCTTTTTGTGGAAAACATAGTGGAACCTATTGAAGAGAGAACACACCCGGTGAGAGCAACCCGATTCCGACCTTCATTAGGTGAGTGTAGGCCGACGGCCGTACTCAGATATTTAACAGAGAACTAAACTCTGGCATAAGGCAGAGGAGCTCATCACATCGGTCTTTATTCCCCCAAACCAACCATCCTCAATCTCCCTAAATATCATCCCACTACATTGTTCTTAACTCACTGAGTTAATTGATATCTCACACTAGCTAGTTTAAGCAACGCGATAGCCTACTGTTGCCGACGCTCCTATAATACGTTCTAACAACGCACATTACTACACTCGATCCCTTAGAAACATCTAATTTGGGTCTATTTAATTAAATACCATATATTTATTCCTGTTAGAAATCGAGACTACTAAATCACACAGTGGATAAATTTCCGCCGATGTAAATCAACATAAGACACTGTAGTCTCTCTCCATAATCAAACCAGGAACATCACACACATCCTTGTTGTCTCATAACATTTTGTCGACTCCCGCCAAAGTTGTTTGTCCAGACTGTTTTAATACTGTGTCTGAATGACGTCACAAATCTGACTAGAGACTAGACACTAGGCGTCGAGAAGCTATTTTTTTTATCTCCTTTTCCGACTCGATGTAAACAACCCGCCAACTGTCCCGCTCTCATCTGGGGAATTGTTTCCGGTAATTCAAAAAGTCTTGCCGGTCTGTAATCTGGAGAATCTTTTCCCCACAACAAAAGATCTTGCCGACACCCATCAGGACAGTTTGTCTCCAACATCAAAGGATGGCGGCCGCCTGTAGACGAATGGCGCGACAGTCTTTCATCGATCGACAACACCAAGAATTTCCGCGACAGATACCCAGTTCACTACCTAGGGATCAGTGGACGTAACGCATTACGGGGTTTCAAATTCATAACAATCATACACTGCAAGATTCGGACCTGTGGGCTGCTCAGTTTGTCGCAACTCACAACTATACACGCGGTATAAATGGAACGATCCAGACATCAAAATTCAAGTTGATTTCCTATTAATAAGAAGCAACAGGAAGAGAAATATAAGCGATGCAAGGGCAGCGCCCAACTTAAGTTTGAACACTGACTACAAAGCAGTCATTACCACAAAAATAATCAATAGAAGAAGAAAGGAAAGACCAGGTACAAAACATGCCATGTGAATTAGTAACTTAAAAAATCTCAAAGACGAGACAGTGAGGGACAATTATGAGAAAGAATTAAACAAAGTCTTTGTAAAACTATATACAGAAAGAAAAACGGTGGAAGAAGAATGTGAGATGTTCAAATCGTGTATATTAAACACTGCAAAAATAACACATGGAACTATTAACAAACGCAAAACACGGATAAAGAAACTAACATGCTGATGGAACGCCGAGGTAAAGACAGTTTTAAAAGAAGACAAAAAAGGAAAAATATAAAAAGTGGGTGTAAAGCAAACAGGAACATGATTACATCGAATATAGAATTACAAGGAGACATCCTAACAGAATAAGGAGAAAACAAAATGGAAAAAAATGGAAGGAATATGGAGAAATCCAAAATAAAATCTACAAGGAGACAACTAGAAACTTCTACAAAAGGATCAGTGCAATGAGAACCAGAGCAGAACCCTTTGACCCATCTGAAATAATTAACAGCGAAAAAGGAGAACTAATAAGTGAACAAAACCAAATCCTAAAAATATAGAGGCAGTATTTCGAACATCTTCTCAACATTCCATCAGATACCACAGGAATCCAAGAAACCAACACAGATGCCATCAAAGACCTAGAACCATACATACTAAAAGAATAAATTAGAGAAGCCACAAGATTACCCCCCACTGAATAAATCACCGGCACAAGACGAAATACCAAAATAACTATTTAAAGCAGCAAGAGCAGTAGGAATAGTACGGCTACATAGAGTATTTAAAAATGTTTAGGTGAAACAAAAGACACAACGAAACTGGAAAAGTGCCATAATTATCCAAATTAAGAAACACAAAGGCAGTAAAAGAGACCCTTTTGAGTCATACGGGGAAAATATTCTGCAAAATTCTAGAGAAAAGACTACGACCTATAATAGAACCATAGCTAAGGGAAACACAACGTGGATTTAGGAAAAACACAGAATGCACAGATGCCATCTTTGCTCTTAGACAACTATTGGAAAAAATCAATTGAATTTAATGAAATACTGTATTTAGCATTTGTCGACCAAGAAAACGCATTTAATAAGAGTAGATAGAAACAAGCTGTGAAAAATCCTTAAAAACCATGGAGTGAGTACACACATAACAAACGTATGAAGAAGCTTATACAACAGTGAATGCTCAGTAAGAATAAATGGAGGATACTTAGAACCCTTCATAATAAAATCCGGAGTACGACACGATTGTGTCCTGTTCCCCCTCTTGTTCATAAACTATACAGACAGCATATGTACAGAAATCAGTCAAAGAGAGACAGTGACAACACCGCATGAAGAACAGAAAACGGAAGAAGAACCAATAGGTAAATCAATCCATTAGAGAACTCCTAATTGTGGACAATCATACATTAATAGCAAACTCAGAATCAAAATTATAAGACCACATAAATAGTATAAACGAAGTGTACGTGGAACATAACATGAAAATAAGCATAAGTAAAATAGAGGTAATGAAATAATCAAAGAAGAAAGAACAACAACGATTTTTTTAGAAGAACACCCACTGAATCAAGTAAAGAGCTTCAAGTACCTAGAAAGTAAATCATCAAATGGCGAATCAGTAGACGAGATGGAAAATAGATGCAATAAGGCAAATGAACTCATTGTACACATGGCAGCTATACTAAAGATCAAACACATATCAATAATTACTAAGAAAGCACTCTTCAACGCAATCTTCCAACCAGCTAGGACAATGACAGAAAAAGAGAAAAGAAAAATCATAACAACAGAAATCCGCAGAAGTCGGATGTGTCGGCCTAACGGCGCAAGAACTCAGCTCTGGTGTAAACAGGCACAACGCAGTCACATCCGAAAAAACAAAAAAAAATCCGGATGAACGCAGAAGAAGAAGAACAACAACAGAAATTAGATTCCTGAGAAGAATACTCAATATATCAAGAAGAGAAAAAAAAAATCAGAAATGAAGAAATCAGGACTAAAGTGGGTTTGTAGCAGCGCTATATTTCATCAGAAAACAGCAAGTTAAATTGTTTGGCAATTTAACTAGAATACCAACTAACAGAATACCACAACAAAGAGATGTAGAGACAAAACGAAAGCAGGGGAAGAGAGTGGCCACGTAAACGATGGACAGAGGGCATTACAGAGTCCATGGGCATCTCGATACATGAAGCCCATAAACGGGAACTCTCCCGCTTTTTATACTTTTCCTCGACACCGCAAGGTACAAGAGGAATCTGATGAGATGAGATGTGATGAATTGAGATGTCGCAATTCATCTCATCCCGTATCCCCGAACGTTTGCCGTTATGTTATTTCGGTGAACACATCACAAATCAGAGTTCTCCAATGCTCTCTGTCCCCGGCAAAGAGCACAAGTCTGGGAATAATACATCATGCCCATTCTGTACCGTTGAAGATTTTCTTTACCTTCCTAATTTTCTCTTGGTCTGGACTATTCTCTGGAGATTTACATTTGAGAGGGTGGCATGGCATGTGACATGCCCATATCCAGGCCAGTTGTGGACATTTTACCGCTGAAAAAAAAAAGTTATTCTTGATTTCTTCGGCAGGTGTATTTAACCAGGCCATTTGTGGACATTTGACCGCTGACAAAAGTGGTTCTTAACAGTCTGCAAAACGTATTTACTTGATAACATGGGAATTCTATAAAAATATATTATTGTTCGTTATACATTTTTTTTAAAATTCGCATATCCTTTACAGGACATCGCTGTCAACAGCAGCATCTTTCAGCTGTCTGTTGATTTCTTGGCAAGATACGCTCAATAGTTTGCCATTGCTTTCTGAGCAGCCGGCTCAGTTATCCCGCAAGTCACCAGCAGGGGTCTAACCGTCTTCAGCTCTCGCCCGCTACGAGACTCTGCGTGATAAAACGGGATTACGGAGAAAGTGTTGTTTATCCTCGGCCAGAGAGACCGGCAGTTCGTTATAACCCGAGTCAAAATCTTCCTTACGTATCCCTAGCAGCGTTGAACGTAATATTAGTATTTTTAATTGAAACTAAATACATATCTTCGCGTCTCATGTATGAAAATAAATTTTGTAAAAGCCATATGTGCGTGAATAATAGGTAGTTAGTAAGGCAGGTACAGCCTAGAAGCTTCGATGTTCGTGTACTGTTTGATATTCTCAGTGTGTTATCGGGGGAAACGGGAAGGGGGTATCTGCATCACTAATTCAGACATTCGTATATGCAAGGATGGTGATCCATTCAAGAGCAAATTAAAGGTATAAGGCAAACGGAAGCTCTGGAAAGTCACAAGAAAGAAAGTAACAGAGAACTCATCCGTAATTCTGAAAATACAGTATTGAAACCCTAAACATAACCTGATAAAAGCATAATAGATACACATATTAGCAAATAAGCCTGAACATAATATATAATATGCATATACGTTCATTCCATGACCAATAGCCACAGAAAACTCGATCATTGGAAGTCACTATTTCGAATCTGAAGCAGGACATTGAACTTTTCAACCTGTCGATATCCTATTGCTGACAATGATAAATTGCTGCTGACATTTTGACTATTCGATCGTTATTTTGTTTCCTGTCATTGTTATTTATTTGTCCATTAAGCATCCTCATTGTTACCATCGACTGCAGATGTTATGATTATAAAATACATTGTTTCGGTGGCATTGTAGTGGAGCTAAAGAGAAATCATTGATATTTCATTAATGAAACATGAGAAAGTTATCAAAGAACTTCACGGAAAGTACTAACAATAGTGAACGGATGGTATTAAGGACTATAAGAAAAGACAGTTGAATATTCTTTACAAGACGTCACAGTCCACACCAGCATGTTTTACTGTTGTCATCTCTTGGCAAGTTTACGTTCAGTAGTTTGCCATTGCTTTCTAAACGACCAGGCACAAATACCATTTCGTAAAAAAACCAACACAAGGCGGCCTGCTGCCAAATCTCGCGTAGCTGTGTTTCGAACGCGAGTATGCGGGATCACGAACTGCGTCTGTAACTCTACTGCCACGGAGCCGGCATTAAGGACTATACGATTTGCATAAACAGCGAGAGAACAAATAGAGGGGAGAAGAAAAGATGACGTAGTCATCTCCGAATACGGAATTTCTGTTAAGAGATAGGAAACAATTTCCAGCGCCTATTATTCCTGACTGTGGTTATGGGTTCGAATTCGCATGGAGGAGACATTTGTAAAAGGCTCCCAAGTCGACCCAGCCTAAAATGGCTACCAGGAAATGTTATGGGTGGGGAGGGGGGAGTAAAGGCAGCCGGCGAGATAATCACCACATCTTTGGTCAGTAACACTATAAATCTAGCACCATAAACCCAATGAAAATTAAGACATGTTGCATATCCTTTACAGGACGTAGCAGTCAACCCCAGCATTTTCGGCTGTTCGTGATTTCTGGGAAAGTTTACGTTTAGTAGTTTGACGTTGCTTTCTGAACGACCGACACCCATGCCATTTCATAAAACAACCCCAGCTGACTGTGTGTGTGTATATATATATATATATCAGGAGTATATAAGAAATAAACCCTACATCATTTTGACATACCCAGCTATATCAGCCTCAATGGCGCTTCAAATATATGACTAAAGGGCCGACATTCATGCCTGCTGTAGTTCATTCAGAAATGAGAAATGTGAAAATCCTCTGTTGCATCGTTATGTAATTTTTCTTGCCGTCTTATATTTACCACCACCCAAGAAATATATCTTTGATAGGTCCAAAGGCAACTTAAATCAAGGAAAGCGGCGACATTTCTGTGATGTTTTGGCGGAAAAATAAATAGAGAATTCATGTTTAAAAAAAAAAAAAAAAACAACTTGTTTTACAGTAATGCATGCCAGTTCGGGTGACGACACAAAGCGTATCCAGATTCGTATGGGAGTGGGTGAAATGTCTACTCTGCTGAGATGGAACATGATTACCTGTTTTGCACGACGAATATAGATGTGAATGTCTCTGTAGTGGGCTTCCTCCTTAACGGCCAAGATTTTGGTCCTCTTTTCACTGATGTTGTTAGATTTATTTGTATGTTCGTGTGTTGTCCTCTCATTTGACAACGTGTTTGTTCTCACGTTTCTTGTTATGCCAAAATATGTCAATTTCCACCGCAATATTACTCTTCTGTTGGTATTCAATGCGTTTAGTGTTGTTTTTTTTCTTCAGTGCCGGATGTTTGTCACCGTTGAGGGCTCGCGGAACTGAAAATTCATCACTATGGAATACAAATTGTTGCCATTGACAAATTGTAATTGTTTGTGCTGATGCTGAATTGTTTAAGGCCTGCAATTCTTCTGAATAGTTGGAGCAAAATATCCCAGTAGGTGTGCATGTGGGTTAATGTCTGCGATATCTGCCCAGACCTTAATCTGTGTCGTACGATTCCAATAGGTTGATGACTGCTCTCGATTGCACAAAATGCAATTCATTCTTTCTCCAATAGTTCTCTTTCTCTTTCAACACATGGTCCTCACATTTTTTTCCAGTAACTGTTATCAATATGTAATAGCGCGGTCTGAGTTAGTATCTTGACGTCAGACAATGTGAATGTAGTAATATCAGCTGCCACCTGTCCTTTCATTTTAGAGCACACAAGTTCTATAGGGTTTACATGAGAATGGTACGGCGGAAGATTCAAGTACCAATGGCCATGCTCTTCTATCAACTTGTCGATTTAATATATCTTGCATTTTCGCGCCTGTTTTACAGGGGACAACAATTCTAGCTTGAAATAGGTTTCTAAAAATTGTATGTTTTCCCTTCGGAGCCATATCTTTATTGCGTCCTTTGTGCGCGATGCCGTAGGTATTTTGTCTTCTTGGGCAACAACTTTGTGATATGATACATTGATTTATTTGGTTGTTTCGGGGATTTGAGATTTAAAGATTGAGCACAACCCACAACTGGCATCGCTGATCATATTCCGGTATGAACCTAAGACACTGTCCACGTCAATTTGAAAGCACTATACTCGAGTTTCGCTCTCGTTTGTGCTCGTCAGTAGTGCATATCCTTGACCGGACCCGGAAACAAACCCCGGATCACTGGCGTGTGACACGGGTGTATAACCACTAGACCACGCGGCACACGCTAGACGCAACCAAAGTCGCACACCAGAATATCACAATGTCACCCATCGTAGATTATAGCTCAAAATTTGCCAGATCGCAGCAATTGACATCCGTCATTCGATTTGGCCCCGAATGATCAGGTCTTCTCGGCAGGCAAGGCACACCAGACCGCCTTAAGTCCAGCGAGCAATAATCAAATTGATTTATTTGGTTGTTTCGGGATTTTAGATTTAAATACTGAGCACAACCCACAGCTGGCAACGCTGATCGTATTCCGGTACGAACATAAGGCCTTGTTCACGTCAATTTGAAAGCATTATACTCGAGTTTCGCTCTCGTTTGAACTTGTCAGTAGTGCATATCCTTGACCCCGGATCACTGGCGTGTGACGCGGATGTGTAACCACTAGACCACGCGGCACACGCTAGACGCAACCAATTCTCACACTAGAATATCACAACGTCACTAAGCGTAGGTTATAGCGCAAAATTTGTCAACCAACATGACGTAATGTAAGTATAACAATGTTGTGTCCTCCCACCACACACTCTTCCCCCTCTCAGCTCTTGTTCATAACTTATAAAGATAACATATGTAAAAAAAAAACAACAACAGCCAAACGGAGACCGTAAAACACAGCATGACATGATGAACAGAATACGGAAGAAGAACCAACGGCAAAAAACACCATTAACAAAATCCTAATTGCGGACCATCAAGCACTAATAACAGAATCAGAAACATAATTACAAGCCATCATAAATAGTCTAAAGTGTGTAAGGAACACAGCATGAAAATTAGCATCAGTAAAACAGAGGTAATGACTATAATCAAATAAGAAAAAAACAACAAAGGTTCATATAAAATATTACCCCTTAAACAAGTAGAGAGCTTCAAGTACTTAGGAAGTATAATATCTTCAAATGAAAAATGGGAAGACGAGATCAAAAATAGATGCAATAAGGCAAACCAACTCATTGACAATTGGCACCAATACCATAGAATAAACACGTATCAATAGACACTAAGAAAGCACTCTACAGCACAATCTTCCTACCAATTCTATGCTACCAGTTCCAAACCTGGACAATGAAAGAAAAAGAGAAAATAAAAATTACAAAAAGAGAAATGAGATTCCTGAGAAGAATATTCAATGTACCGAGAAGTGAAAACATCAGGAATGAAGTAATCTGGACTAGCATAGGAATCATAACAGCGCTAGATTTGATCAGATAACAACACGTTAAATTGTTTGGTCATAACTAGATTACCAACAAACAGTATTTGTTGTTATGTTGTTTGTCCATCAAGAATGATGATGACCATTCATTTCATTCAGTGGGGATGAAACTATGGAGCCGTGAGTTCTAAGATGGCTGATACGGCCTATTTTCGCTCGAAATATTCTTTGACAATGTGGGCAAAGAATGCTTGACGATCCAGCATTTTCTTAACAGCTCTTGCAGTTCTGGTTGCTTCACAAGTGACTGCACTCTTATGTAACGATGTACGCCACGAATTAACGTCTTTTAGCAGCAGTCTCCCAGGTGTCAAGATGAATTCCAAAAGCTTTAAGTGAAATTTTCAGAATGTCTTTAAAGCCTTTCCTCTGCCCGCCTTGGAAGAGTTTACCAAAAGGCAGATCGCCGTAAATAATATGTTTAGGGAGCCTATGATCTGGCATACGAGTTAAGTGACCTAACATAAGGGGCAATGATGTATAGACTAAATGATAGTAGAAGAATCGGTCGGCCAGTTAAACTATGGGCAGAGGGAAAAGCAGAGTCCACGGGAGTCGCGATATACGAAGCCGGTAAACGGACACTCTGCCTCCGCCCCCGAACCCTTCTTTCAATGTGCTCACTGAATCGTAACACTTATATCCCCGTCATCATCCTCCATCTCACTCCCTCGGATGGGTATAAAAAGAAGAAATAGTTGATATTCTGAGTTACACAGATATCGGAATTGTGAGGTAAGTATGAACATGTTTTTCCAATTCTCATTTTCTCTTCATTGATTTAATTTTTTCATCCTTTTGTTCTTTTCGTCCTGTCGTCACCTTTTGATGTAGTCACAGGAGATCTCCTTAACTATATGTCGTGTTTGTGAATGTGTTTGTTTGCTGATGAAGGCTAATCTCCGCAACGTCCTGTAAGTGTCGTAAATCTGTTATGTAAAGCTGCACAACTGTGTGCCATTTTATATTGTTTATATTTTCACAGCTTTACCGCAGTTCCACCCAACTTTATTCATATTTTTACTCTACCGCAGTGTATGCTTCACCACGACACCGCTACGTACAAGAGGAACAAGATGAGATGGGATGAAAGAAATGGATCGTGTCTAAATGTACAATTAAAATCGAAAGCACTATTTAGGGCAAGTACAGAATTGCAAGCATATGGGTACATGGATAACATCAGATAGAAAAATTTATCATAGAGATAAAGATCAACAGAGAACAAACAACAACTGCATTTTATAAAACGAAGAACATCTGATGCAATTAAATCATGCCATTGGAGTTTATAATAGATTACTTGCAGGTTACACAGAACTAATTTTAATATATGGTTGTGAATCCTTGAGAATTATTAAACAAATAAAGAAACAAACAAATAAATAATCATCTGAGGCCTTAGTGTTGTGTTTTCACAGACAAATCTGAAAATTCCTTGACAACCGAAAATAAGTTATCTAATTGTGTTGAAGCAGACTAAAACATAAAGAAAACTTATACAAACATGAGAAAATAGGCAGTCTTTACTTTCTTTAGAAGATTAAAACAGAAACATGTGACAACGGAAACGATTTATGAAAAGAGAGATAGACGAAGGAAACAAAACAAAATACTATTCTTTGCAACTGGTTGTTATGTCACTGAAACGTGACTGCATAAGAACTGATACATTCTTGTTGAGATTGGAAAAAGTGGAGAACAAAGATCTGCCACGTCAGTCAGCCAGACATTTCATGACGATGATCGAAACAATGTATGCAGACGTATTAAAAGACACAAGGAATTAAAGGTCATGATAATTCCACAGCAGGTACAGATCTCTGGGTTCGAAACTACTAATGATTTCACATACACCAGGTGCTATACGACGTGTTTGCATTCCCATGTATAGCTGACTTTCCTTCAGCAAAAAAGACCACTGTTTATAATGCACTAGCGTGACTTGTTTGACTTTTAGAATTATGTGGATGTCGTGCCTGCATGCTTCTTCTCCTCATCCTCACTCACAAACACACTGACATACACACCCACACACATACAATGGATTTTTCATTGGCACCTTTCCGTCTTGACAGACGATAGTTTGGTATATTGTGCTTCAAAAAGGATTAATAACTATGATCCATGGCGGTGGCGAGTGTGGCTGGTAAGGCCAATTCCTGCTGCAAATGTTTGCCCACAGTAGATGCATGTGAAAACATGGTCATTTCCACCATTGTGCACCATCTTACGTCTCTCACGCTCTGTGTGTACTTTATCTGCAATCATTTTCTCCTTTGTCTTTATTCCATTTCTGATAGTTACCCTCCATGCAACGCGTTCAGCGGCGACGTGCTCCCAATGTGCATTATCAATGCCTGTATCAATCATGTCCCTCTTACACACATCTTTGTATCGTAATAGAGGCAGACCCTGAGATCTCCTACCCGTCTGTAATTCACCAAAAAATATGTCCTTTGGTATTCTACCATCATCCATCCTCCTAACATGTCCTATCCATCTAAGTCTACGAAAAATTAGCATGGAATACACCGTCACAAAACCTGAACTTTCCGATACTTCAGTATTTGTGATTTTGTCTTGCCACTTAATGCCAAGTATTCTTCACAGACACCGCATACGAAAGCTGTTTAAACGTTTCTCTTGGCGTGAGTAAGTTGTCCAGGTTTCACTGCCATAAAGAAGAGTACTAAGGACACAGGCTTGGTAGACGAGGACTTTATTTTGGGCAGTAAGCTTCCTGTTCTCCCAGACTCTTTTTGCTAACATGTTCATTGTTGTTGCTGCCGTGCCAATCCTGATGTTGATTTCCTGATCGAGGGATAATTTGCTATTTACCTCTGATCCTAGATATGTAAAATGGTCTACTATCTCCAGTTCGGCGTCTTCAATAAAGATTGATGGTACACCATGTGCACCTTGTGACATAATCTGTGTCTTCTTTTTGTTAATTGTTAAACCAAATTCAAAACAAGCATTG
This sequence comes from Cepaea hortensis, assembly GCA_963921405.1. Lineage (NCBI taxonomy): Eukaryota > Metazoa > Mollusca > Gastropoda > Stylommatophora > Helicidae > Cepaea > Cepaea hortensis. The sequence goes on from OY992876.1 coordinate 186,025,152, forward strand.
GAGAATGCAGATAGTAGATGTTGTAATTCTTCCTCAGAGTGGGTCGTAATCGCAGCATCATCCGCAAAAAGCAACTCTCTGATTAGTACCCTCCTAATTTTAGTCATGGCCTTCAATCTCTGAGCATTATAGAGGCCACCATCTGTGCGTGAGTGAATGTATATACCGTCATCCTGATCACGAAAGGCATATTTCAGTAGAAGTGAAAAGTATATCCCAAAGAGGGTGGGGGATAGTACACAACCTTGCTTAACTCCACTCTTGATTTCAAACTCTTCTGAAGTTGAGCCATCAAACTTGATTATACCCTTCATGCCTGTGTGGAACGATTCCCCAATGAACAGAAGAGTTGGTGGGCAGCCAATCTTCTTTAGTGCTTTGAACAGACCCTCACGACTGACCAAATCGAATGCCTTTGTGAGGTCGATGAAGGCAATAAACAGTGGCTGATTTTGTTCCCTGCATTTTTCTTGCATCTGTCGCAATGAGAATATCATATAAATGGTAGACCGGTTCTGACGGAAGCCGCACTGTGATTCGGGGTAGACTTGAATTCCCAGGACTTGAAGTCTGCGCAGAACAACTCTGGCAAATACTCTCCCAACAATACACAGAAGTGAGATACCCCTATAGTTGTTACAGTCGCTCCGATCGCCCTTGTTCTTGTACAGCGTTATTGTCGTGGAATGCCGCCTTAACATCCCAGAATATTTTTCTCGGTCTCCAAATTTGAGAGGCCAAATTGAGAAAGAATGAATTAATCATGCTACTCCACGGCTATCTAGTCGTTAGGTAAGATTATTCACAAAAAGCCTCTAGCCATGACGTAAGCTTGCAGATGGCAAGTAAAATGGGCTACTTGAGACGGACACAACTAGATAATTTAAATTAGTCTACACCTTAGGAAACTGCTGACCCAGACGGGCTATGACACCACACAGACACATTGGCACCTTCTCGTCCAGGTAGACCCTGGCTGAATCAACAATGAACTGGGCCATTGGTTGAATAAAGGCAAGGAACGCCAGATGGAGATAATAGCCCCAGGGTTGTAAACAAGCCCCGTCCACTCTGACTGGCAGACACAGGAAGGTGTGAAATCACTGATAAGACTCAGAGGGCTAATAATGGTCAGACCCACAGGTGTGAAGGCTAGTGTGCATGCAGAAAGAATTTTTATGACTGAACAGACTTGGAGTTAATTGCAATTAACGTCAGAGGGAGATAAGAAGAATTTATGAATGGAATTCCGGGGAGATAAGTGTCTACTGCTAGGCTAGGTATAAAAACCCCTGCTAGACTTTTTCCCTTTAGATTAAGTCTGACTTCAGAACAGGTAGGCAGCCAGCTCAATGTTTGTAGTCATATGCATCATTATTAGGTTAGATTTCACTACAAAAGTTATTTCTTAGTTACTGATTTTCAGTCTATATCTGATCTAGGTTATTGCAAGAACTATCATTGTCGTAGGGTACTGGAGTGTGAATTATTCCTTCTTCAGTTCTGTGTTCAATATCATTGTGCTGTAAGTGCTACTCTTCTGAGAAGTAGAAACTTATGGAAGGCAGGTCTTGTCTAGATATACTTGAGGTGTCGTAGCAGATGCTTTCCATCTCTTTCTAAACTAGACTAGTCTCGTTTTGGTGTGTGCATTTTTTCTTGTACAGAATATAGTCAACTGACTATTTATTTAATTCTTACAACAGCAGTAACTAAGTGGTGATTAAACCGGGCAGCTCAGCTAATATGGCTGGTCTGTGTAGTCACTTCAATTAGACTTGTTGGATATCTCATTTTGTAGCTGTACAATATTAGTACTCATTAATAATGCCTGATGCTATTATGTTGAGTATCATTAGATGTCCATCTTGAAGTAATATAATGTTTATGGATATGTTGGATGTATGTATGTGTAATTTCATATGAATATACGATGCTAGGAATATGCTTCGTACATATTCTTTTTGTGTATATACGTCTCATTTCGTATACCTACAAACTAACTAGTGCATTATGCTATTATGTTAAAGTATCATAATATGTCTAGTTTAATTAATGTTTTATGTGTATTGGATGTTTGATATATTGATTTGTCATATGCAAACCTACCAATATGAAGTGTTATGCTATTGTCTGCGCATTGGCACATTGGCCAACAATTGTGTGGGAAGCAGAGGTGTAATGGTACAGACATTACCCACAATTGTTATAGGGTATATGGTGCTAAACCTTTTCATCGTATGGTGGAGGGTAGTTCACGGAAGTCTGGCACAGATACTGGTCACGGCTTGTAAGCCCGGATGACTCTGCATTATTATAATACCATTACCGATCCTGTGAGCTGCTAAACTAACTTTGGACGGAGCGGCTGTACGGCACAGAATTTCTGTATTAGCGACATGGACATGGGGCGGCAGAAATGTAATCATTACAGGCGTGTGAGACAATTGAAAAGCCCGTCCCAGACTAAAGACAGTAGGGAGAAGGAGGATTCAGAACGCAGTAGAGCTGGAAGATAAACTTGGCCAGACTGGTCATTGTATATGTTTGTGTTATGATATATTTTAATTAGGATTGCGCTGATGTAGAATTAGATATAACACATTCTCGACTTTCTTTCAAGCTCTCACAAGGAGCACCTATGTTGTAGATCTCAAGGACGAGTGAAGACTAGGAGTGTCAGGACTGACAGGATCGTCAGAATACCGGCAAGCTGTTTCTTTTTTGGTTTCCACTGGAGAGTTGCTGATCTCTCACTGATCCAGACAGGATTCAGAGTTACGTATTGTATATTAATCATTTCACCTTCATGATTATTGTAGTACAGAAACTCATACGCATCCATCATTGTCTGGAAAAACCTTACATGTGTAATATGATTAGTAAATAAATGTTGTAGTCTTGTAACTCATAGTTCTCTCGTTATATTTTAATTCCAATTGTGCATACGTGTTGTTGTGTACATTGGTGGGGGTTCACTTAGACACCAAGGAAGGGAGCAGTCAGGGAGAAAAATCTGTACTGAGATAGTCGTCTATACTAATATATTTAGACTTAAACATCTAACTTAGCTAACCTTCTCTTTCCCATTCCTTGGCGAATATTCAGCACAGTTCATTTCATTTTGTAACGAGCCACTTGGAGCTGTACGTTGGATATTCAGGGCTTAATCTGTAGTTCAGCCATATAGATTTTGTCCCTAGTCAGTTTCTGACTATTTAGGGTTGCTCGCCAGTGAATAATATTTTCATCTAGCCGGTGGGGCACCCCGACTTATGACAGTTATGATGTTTGAATCTTTGAAATACTGCGGGACTTGTCCTTCTCGTCAGCATAGCTCTATTAGCTAGTGGATCTGTAGAGTGAGTGTATCTTGCCAACTCCTGATTACCTCTATTGGAATCCTATCCTTACCTGGAGCCTTGCCAGACGCACGCTCATTTATAGCACACTTAACGTCTGTTATGGTGGGAAGTGTGTCCAGGTTGTCAAGAGTTGGCAGGGCCTCTATGGCGTTGAGGGCATCATCCGCTAGCTTGGTCTCACTTGAGTAAAGCTCTAAATAGTTCTCGACCCATCTATCCATCTGCTGTTTCTTATCAGTGATGATTTCTCCAGTCTAGGTTTTCAGCGGTGCACTTCTTTTGATCTTTGGACCACAAGCTTTCTTTAACCCTTCATACATGCTTCTGACGTTTCCCATATCACTTGCGATTTGAATGGACTCACATAACTTGATCCAATAGTCATTCGCACACTGCCTGGCAGCCTTTTGCACATCCTTCCTGGTTTGCTTCAGCTCACTCAGAGTGTTACGCGTTGGTCTTTCCTTGTTTCTTAAGAGAGCTATCTTCTTTTTATCAATCAAGGGCTGCAGTATCTGGCTGTTTGCCGTAAAACCAGTCCTGCCTCTTATGATCAATAGTGCCGTAAACCCCTACTGCTGTTTTATAAATAGTTTCCTAACGTTTTCTCCATTTATCATTTACTATACAATTTTCTGATGTATCAGTGAATGCGTCAAGTTGCTGTTGAAATTCAAAGCACTTTCCAGGATCGTGAGTGTTAATAATATTAATCCTGGGTCTAGATTTGTGTTTAGCTGTGTAGATTCTCTTTGGTCTCAGTCTAACCCTTGTAACAACCAAAGAATGATCTGTATCACAGTCAGCACTGTGGTAACTTCGAGTTAATGATGTATGGTTCAGATGTTGTCTCCGTGTGATAATGAAGTCCAGCTGATGCCAATGGCCAGATCTTGGATGTTTCCCTGTGACCTTATGCAGCTCTTTTGTTTTAAGAATGGAGTTTGTAATACATAGGTCATTTCTAGTGCAATGCTCCAGCAGCCTTTGCCCATTATCATTCATGCGACCGATGTTGTATTTTCCAAGGCACACTGGCCATGAACTCGAGTCCTTGCCCACACGAGCGTTGAAATCACCGAGCATATAAATGTAGTCGGATTTTGGAACTGCCTTGATCACAGAGTCTAGCTGCTCATAGAACATATCCTTCACATCATCAGAGGAAGCGAGTGTCGGTGCATATGCAGTGATAATGGTGGCAAATCCACAATAGGTTGCCAAGCGCAGAGATAATAATCTTTCATTACCTCCAGCTGGGATATCAATCATTCCCAGTAGTGAATACTTCACTGCAAAGCCCATTCCTTGTTGCCTTTTTTCTGCCTGCCCTCTACCCTTCCAAAAAAAAAGGTGTAATTGTTTTCCCTGAGTGACCCTTCCTCGGCTAGGCGAGTCTCCTGCAGGCCAACAATATCAATGTTAAGACGATTGAGTTCAGCATCAATCACAGCCGTTTTTCTCACATCGTCAATAATTGTCAAGTCAGTGGAAAATCCTGGACACATGGTTCTTACGTTCCAGGTTGCAAGCCGTAGCTTGAGGTTTCTATTATTCTTTTTATGAGTACCTCGTGCATTGGTTTTACAGCCTGCGATTCATATTTTGTCCTAGCCACAAGCACCCATTGAAGCAGGCAGGCTGTGGCGGATCAGCACCCAATTGGCCGGGGGCTGCCCAGCTTGAGGCGGTCGGTAGCTGATCAGTGACACCTGTAGGTGTCTCCCACCGTCAGAGGCAACGCGTGGTGCTCCATGTCTACACCAACTGACAAGGACTTATAACCCGTAACAGTTGCCTTTCGCTTTGATTCCGAGACCGGTTAAGACCATGGATGGAGTTATTGCCTCTCCATAGCACAAAGCCTGGGCTAAAATATAGAGATCATGTGTTGCCCATGTAGCATGATCCCTCTCCCGGCCTGCCTAGTTCACTCCAGAGGAAAGTTAACACCTATACATCTGGAACAAGACAAACTACAATGGATTTAGTAGAACATTAAACCTAGTAAGACATCCGGAAAGTGAAGCCAGTGTGCTATCGGATATCGTCAAACGGTCATAGTGAATTACGTCCTCTAAAATAATAGTACACCCTCTGCATGACGCTATATTCAGAGAAAAGGGTGACAGGCTAAAGAGAGGCAAATCATAGATGGGTCGGGCGGAAGATGTCGCGTCAGACAGGTCTGCAGTCTTACCGTATCAACTCCGGCTAGGAATGGGTGCCGGTGCCTCCAGCTTTTAAGTGCACTTTCTCCTGCATTATCACACGCGACAGACGGTGCAGAGAGCAGAACCCTGTCGCTGTCAATGCAGAAGTCAACGCGCTCATCTATGAACACTCAGATAGCACCGAAGTGCTCATCTATACAGATGGATCTGTTGTAAAGCAGCAGAGAAGTGCGTGTGCATTTACAGCCTGTTCAGCGGGCCGTACCGTTCAAGAATCCAGTGGTGCCCACTCTATGACCACGAGCAGCATGACGATAGAGATGATGGCAGTTACACAGGCGTTTATATGGCTGGCATCACAGCATTATACCAACGTGTGTGTACTAAGTGACTCAATGAGCATGATTCAGAAGATCGAAGCTGGATCTGTAAGTAGACAGTGGACTGAGTCGCTGCGGAAGTCTGTTGTTCGTAAAGTCACCTTCATCTTCGTCCCGGGACATGCGGGAGTCGAAGGAAATGAACGAGCTAATAAACTGGCTGGCTTTGCACCACCTGTAGATGGCCAGCCCATGGATCGTGCCGATGTTATTAATGTCCTTAAAGATATGGCGAGAACAGAGGACTTTGACGTCAGTGAATCCACATCGCTGTCCAGGATGAAAGGCTTGGGAGTAAGAATCGGCACAGCCAGACGCGAGAACTGAATAGTATTGTCTCTGAGGTTCGGTAGCGTAGGGGCTTGACATTCGCTTGTCCACTAGTTTATCTTGAGTTCGAACCGTATTTGTGTGGATCATTTTTGGAAGAACAATTATCTATGCTCCCAGTTGATGTAGTCTAAATTGGTATCAGGGTCTTAAATGTAATCAATCTGCTCTTCCAATGATGACCTCATTTCCTTATACACTCAATCTTTTGCTCGCCCTTATTGACGTTATTTGCCAAAACACAACTTTTCTCCCACTATTTACGCCGACGCTGATACAATGTGCTGTAAATAAGTCTTTGCCCTTACCATGAAGGTTAATGAGAGAAAGTCTAATCTAGGTACATTCAAAGCTCTTTATACCCACACTAAATGTGTGAAGTATGCATTTGTTTATTAAACGGGTTTTCCCGCTATTGTGCTTCACATAACATTCTTTGTTAACCAGAACGGCTTCGCCAACCATTTATCAGAGCAATGGAGACGTCGGAGGCGCCATGATTGTGATAACATTCCCGATGTTTCAGTGCAAAACATTTTTACAAAAATGCATGAAGATGAGAGGGTGTTTCATACATGGAGATGGGAGGGGTGATTAATGGTTCTTTTCTGTTGTCTGTTTCAGTTAAAAACTCGTGCAGACAGTTTAATGTGTCATCGCTCAAATATTGCTGATCTGAGTGGATCTTGGGAACATTCTCAGAGTGCAGGCACGGAAATGAAGAAAGACTTTAGAGAATCATTGCTCATGATCGAACACTGACAATTACGGTAATAGCTAGCGTAGCAAACTATATTGAATTAGCCAGTTAAATGCATTTTACACAACAGCCTGAACATGATAAACGTGTGTGCACCCTGGGTTCCGTTTCTGGTGACATAAAAAGAAGCAATCGTGTGTAGATTACTGTCAGCAGATGCTCAAAAAATGCCAGGCGGAGAACATTTTGATGACCACATTGAGTATTTCTTTATTGTGTTAAGTTTTCTGCGAGCAGTATGAATATCCCCTGCCGGCTTGCTAGGCAGTCTCATGTTTAGGACAGAGAAATCTGACCAAAGGGAATCCGTGCCCCACGGCGAGACAGACATCGCGGTCATGGTTTCCCAGTCTACACCACAGGGAGGTGGGGTTGACTTGTGTAGTCTGTGAGTCATCGGCAGGCTACTAATTTTCATTTTTCACTTATCCTGGGAGAGGCTAGCTGATACTAACCATACAGGCTGCATGGTCAGGCACAGTCCACACCTTGAGTCATACTGAAAAATTAGTTTGCAAAATTCTCGAGAAAAGATTACGAAATACAATAAAACCCCAGCCAAGCGAAAAACAAATTGGATTGAGTAAGAACACAGGACATACAGATACCACCTATAGAAAAAGCAACTGAATTTAATGAAACACTTTACTTAGCCTTTGTCGATCAAGAAAAGGCATTTAATAGAGTAGGTAGAAACAAGCTGTGGGAAATCCTTAAACGATATGGAGTGAGAACACCTCTAACAAACTTATGTAGAAACGCATACAACAAAAGTGAATGCATAGTGAGAACAAATGGAGGATTCTCAAAACCCTACACCATAAGATCCAGAGTACGACAAGGTTGTGTCTGCCCTCTTTCCCCTTCCCCCACCCTCACCCTCTTGTACATAATCTATGTAGACAGCATATGCAAAGAAACCAGCCAAACAGAGACAGCAACAACAGGGCATGACGAACAGAACACGTAAGAAGAACCAATGGCAAATTACACCATTAATGAACTCCTATTTGTGGACGATTAAACACTAATACCAAAATCAAAAGCAGAATTACAAGACCACATGAATAATTTAAACCAAATGTGTTGACATGACAACATTAACATGACAATTAACGTCACTAAAACAGAGGTAATGACTATAACCAAAGAAGAAAAAAACAACAACAAATATTTATCTAATAGAATACCCCCTGAAACAAGTAAAGAGCTTCAAGTACCTAGGAAGTATAATATCATCACATGGCAAATCAGAAGACAACATCGAAAATAGATGCAATAAGGCAAACCAACTCACTGAACAAATGGCACCAATATTAAAGAACAAATACGTATTAATAATAACTATGAAAGCACTCTATAACGCAATCTTCCTACTAACTCAATGCTACCAATGCCAAAACTAGACAATGACAGAAACATAGAAAAGAAAAATCACATTAACACAAATAAAATTCCTGAGAAGAATACTCATTATATCAAGAATAGGGAAAATCATAAATGAAGAAATCAGGACTAAAGTGGAGGTTATAGCATTGCTAGATTATATCAGAAAACAGCAAGTCAAATTGCATGTCCATGTAACTAGATTACCAGACAACAGTATACCACAACAAGCAATTATGTACAGACCAAATGGAAGTAGAAGAAGAGGCCGGCCAAGTAAATGATGGACAGAGGGAATGGCAGAGTCCATGGGAATCTCGATATATGAAGCCCATAAAGGGGCACACTCCCATTGTCTATGCGTCACCTTGACACCGCAAGGTACAAGAGGAAAAGGTTGAGATGAGATGATGATTGACAACAGATCAGTCTGGGTCCACCATTATAATCTGCAGTAATGAAATGCCCAGCTAGAAATGTCACCACAATCCACCCAACACTCCTCAAGACAAGATACCGCATATCCAGGAAAAATCATGCTCACTATTTTGCGTCGTTTGTTTTTGAGCCTTTAAAGATGAAATTAGGAAATGACACATGATGAACTGGCAGCACAAGCTAGAGATATCTTGATAACTGCAGCCAAAGATTTAATTCTGACCAAGAAAAAGCAATTTAAGCCATGGATTACATCAGACACGTTAGAATTAATAAAACAACGAAGGGAACTGAAACAGAAAGATGGTGAATCCGATAACAGCAGGATGAAGTATAAATCTTTAACTCCATAAATAGGAAAGAACACAAGAAAGGACAAAAATCAATATATACAAGGTTGCTGTACCAGAATAGAGCAATATCATAAGACTGGAAGAGATTACGAAATGTTCAAAGAAATGAAGTTATTGACAAGAAATGGTCAACCTCAATCGAATGTTATCTGTGACAAGATGGGAAATACCGTAACAGAATAAAGACAAATTCTAGAAAGATGGCAGGAGTACTGCAGCGGAATGTATGATACGAGTGACAGTGAGGATATGGATGAGATACATGAGCCAACGACAGCAGAGACAGAACCTGAACCCTCATTAGATGAAATTGCATGGGCAATAAAGAACCTGAAGAATGTTAAATCAACTGGATGTGATGAGATACCAGCTGAGCTAATTAAAGCGGGAGGTGAAGAAAGCATACAAATCTATCACGCATAATGTAAAAATATATGGAAATATGGTATATGGCCAAAAGATTGGAAGAGAACTATCTTCAATCCAATATCAAAAAAGGGCATCCTGAAATTATGCACCAACTACAGAACTGTTGCCCTGATCAGGCATGCATGTAAAATTCTGCTAAAAATCATAATGGGAAGACTTCGTAAGAAAATGAAAGAAGAGATGAATGTGGTTCTAGCTGGATTTAGACAAGGAAGGGGAACAAGAGACGACATTCTCAATATGCGTTTAATAATAGAGAAGTGCAGAGAATTTAATGTAAACCTATTCTCATGTTTTGTGGATTATTCAAAGGCATTTGACTGTGTACAACAGTGGTTCTCAACCTTTTTTGGCCCGTTCCCCCCTCCACCATATTTTCAGAACATGATTCCCCCCCCCCTTTTGTATTTCCTACCTAAAAATTTGGCCCGTGCCCCCCTTCACCATATTTTCAGAACGTCATTCCCCCCTTTCGTATTTCCTACCTAAAAATCCAGCTCCCGCTCCTACACAGTATACGTAATAATTGAAGCTAAATTTAATAGCACATACTAAACCAAGTCTAGACGTCCACATAAAACATGATTTGTGGGTCTACTTACTTTATAAATTGAATTTTAAAAGGATGAGATGGACAGAACCGTACAGTATGACGGGAAAAACAATATCAAGTAATCGGTTCTTGTAATAACGCGATCTTGAAATAATCTTAATTCTCCCCCCCCCCCCTGGAAATCCTGAAATTCCCCCCTGGGAGGGGGGGGGGGGGAATTCCCCACCGGTTGAGAACCACTGGTGTATAACATCAGAAACATTGGGAAATCATGAGGAATATGGGCTTTCCACCACATGTAATACAACTCATACGAATGCTCTATCTAGACCAGTGGTTCTCAACCGGTGGGGAATCCCTCCCCCCAGGGGGAATTTTAGGGTTTCCAGGGGGGGGGGGAATGAAGACCATTTCAAGATCGCGTTAATACAAGAACCGATTACTTGATTGTGTTTTTTCCTTCATACTTTACAGTTATGTACCTCTCATCCTTCTAAAATTCATATTGTAAAATAAGTAGACCCACAAATCATGTTTTATGTGGATGTCTAGACTTTTTTTAGTATATGCTATTAAATTTACCTTCCATTTTTACGTATACTGTTTAGGGGTGGGGGATTTTTAGATAGGAAATATGAAAGGGAGGGGGAAGGATGTTCTGAAAATACGGTGAAGGGGGGCACGGGCCAAATTTTTGATCGGAAATGGGGGGGGGGGGTGGGGTGGGGGGGGGAATGACGTTCTGAAAATATGGTGAAGGGGGGCACGGGCCAAAAAAGGTTGAGAACCACTGATCTAGACCAACAAGCAGCGGTTAGAATAGATGGCGAGACATCAGATTGGTTTGACATCAAGCAATGGGTCCGCCAGGGACATGTGCCGTCCCCTATTTGTATAACCTGTACGCCGAAAATATATTGAGAAATGTAAGAGATGATATAAACAGGGAGCTATATGATGCCCGATGATGATATGAAGCCGGCTTCCTGGCCTAGATGTTATCGACTTTTCTCCGTAATCTCGTATACTCTCGTAAGTAATGTGACGACGGTGAGAATCAGCAGTGGTTCGAATCGACGTCGGTAACTTACGGGGTATGTGAGCCGGCCGCTCAGAAAGCAATGGCAAACTACTGAGCGTAATCTTGCTAAGAAATCAACAATTAGCTGAAAGATGCCCTAAATATCGGTGGTCATGACATACCAGATATTCGGTATGCTGATGATACAGTATTGCTATCCACTACACAGACTGGTATAGAAAACCTAATAGCCTCAACCCAATTGAATAGTGAAAATCACAACTTATATCTTATAGAAAACCTAATAGCCTCAACCCAATTGAATAGTGAAAATCACAACCTATATCTTAACATAGCAAAAACAAAGATTATGCATCCAGATAAAACCACTATGGAGGAAGAAATATATGTTAATGGCGAAAAATTGGAGGTGGTGAAAAATTTTGAATATCTTTGGTCATTGATTACCAACAATGGTGACACAATGAAAGAAATTAAACGACGACTATCAATTGCTCTTCAAAGACTAAAACAACTGAATAAATCATGGAATGGGACAGACGGAACTACAAAAATTAGATCTTTAAGAGCATGTATATTTCCCATTGCAACATACGCCTGTGAACACAGGCAGAACTTTCTATAAGTCAGGTGTGTGATCTAGAGACCATCAATCGTGAAAGAGAGTGGGTTGAAGTTCCGGATGACATGACGGACTGGCACAATGTAATAATAACACTGGGTCGTGAGTGCAGAGAATGGGCAGCGGGTCGCACTGAGTTTGAAGTGCAACAGCTGATCCAGAGCAACACACATCAAGGTGACATAGTCATCTACACCGATGGATCAGTGGTGAGAAACAGACGTAGTGGCTGGGGCTTTATTGCAAAGGCTAATGGGCGACACTTGAAAAAGGAGAGTCTGGCATATGATACTACGACCTCCAGCATGAGAATGGAGGTGGAGGCAGTAACAGCGGCATTTCGGTGGCTAGAGGAGACTACTGCAACACACATTGTGTTCATTACGGATTCTAAGAATATGCTTAGCAAGGTGGAGAAGAATGTTTCGTGTGGAATGGCTTTCGTTGCTTCAGAGGCCACAGATTGTAAGAATTGTATGGATATTTTGCCCTGGCCATGCGGGTGTACGGGGGAATGAACAGGCTGATAGGCTAGCAGGGAAGGCACCTCTTGGTGGTATCTTGCCTATGGACAAGGGGGAGGTGGTCGTGCGCTTGTGGGACCAGGTGGAGAAGGCGGAGGAACAGATTGAGAACCCATATGTGGAAGGAATGAGCTGGGGATCGGCATTGGTTCTGGAGGAATCTCAAAACTGAGAGGGAAGACCAGGAAAACATTTAATCAGATAGCGGTGGGAACGATTAGTAGTATGACTCTTCGCTGGCTGTTGAACGATGGGACTGAGCACGTATGGGAATGCTCTGAGTGCAGTGATGTCGGTTCTTTACTAAACAACTCAACTCAACATACGCCTGTGAGACCTGGACACTTACTAAACATAATAAATTTATAAATGTTATAGACGGGTTCTAAGAATATATTGGATAAAGAAAAGGACAAATGGATCCATACTTCAAGAGCTGAATATTGAAGAACGTTGGCCATTCAAGACGATAAAACAAAGAACATTGAAATATTTTGGTCACTTGAAACGCCACAAAAGTTTGGAGAGAACAATAATGGAGGGGTATATGCTTGGGAAGAGAGGAAGAGGAAGGCCAACGAGAAGATGGGTGCAGGATGTGGCAGATGATCTCCAGATGGGTGTATCGGATGTGGGACATCTTGCTTATGATCGAGAGGTTTTCCGGAAGGTTGTTATGGGAGCGAAGGTCTGCAAAGGACATGCTACTGAATGAATGAATGAATGAAAGATGAAATTGAAAGATAATATGCCCAACGCAAAACAGTTAATGAAACATACTCTTACCAAACTTGATAAAACGGTGACCAGCAAACGCGGGATAGCACGCTTCAGTTCAATGTACTCACTCGAAACAGGTGCAACTAGCAGCCAGAGAATTAAATACTGAGATTCTTCATCATCAACCATTGTCTCTCAAGTATTAAACGTTGTTCCGTGCAAAATTCATAAAAACTGTTCAAAGGCAGTTATGAAGAAATCCTCCTGGCATGCCATTATTGGTGTGGGTCATAAAATGATGTGTCTTGTCAACATTTTCGTTAACATTCAGCAGAGAAGGCATATGTGTGTTATTTCAAGTGGTGGTTGTGTTGAAACAGAATAAACACTATGAATCATTTCAATATTCTATGCACTTTCTTCAATGGCGTTATACTTATAACATTCAATACTGAATTTTTATATCTCTACACAGTTGGCCTCAGTCGCTAATAAGCTGACAAGTTTCTCCAATTGCAAGTCTAAGTCGCTAATAGACTCAATCTATTCTCCCAATGTTGATCGACGTAGGTGATAAAATTATTGTCCCAGTTTTGACATCAATCGCTATATATAATTGACATCGCTAATAGATTCCATTAATTCTTCTTCTTCTTCTTCTTCTTCTTCTTCTTCTTCTTCTTCTTCTTCTTCTTCTTCTTCTTCTTCTTCTTCTTCTTCTTCTTCTTCTTCTTCTTCTTCTTCTTCTCCTCCTCCTCGTCCTTCACCTCCACAATCTCTTCCACCTCCACTTCTTCCTCCTCATCTTCCTCCTCCTCGTCCTTGTCTTTTACCTCCATCTCCTCCTCCTCCTCCTCCGCCTCCTGATCCTCCCCTTCCTCCACCACCTCCTCCTCCATTTCCATCACCACCACCTCCTCCTCCTCCTCTTCTTCTTCTTCTTCTTCTTCTTCTTCTTCTTCTTCTTCTTCTTCTTCTTCTTCTTCTTCTTCTTCTTCTTCTTCTTCCTTCTTCTTCTTCCTTCTTCTTCTTCCTCTTCTTCCTTCTTCTTCTTCTTCCTTCTTCTTCTTCTTCTTCTTCTTCTTCTTCTTCTTCTTCCTTCTTCCTTCTTCTTCTTCTTCTTCTTCTTCTTCTTCTTCTTCTTCTTCTTCTTCTTCTTTCTTCTTCTTCTTCTTCTTCTTCTTCTTCTCTTCTTCTTCTTCTTCTTCTTCTTCTTCTTCCTATTTCCATGTCTTTTCATAATTTGGTGCTATTGGTTGTTTAACTTTTATTTAGAAAATTTACGATTTAGTTTATAACAGGACTGTTCTTTCTCTTGTCCTTGTTCTTCAGCATTAGTTATAATTGCGGTTTTACATTGTACGAGGCTAATCTTTATTCTGGGTCTTTCATGGTGTATCCATTCGTCTACTACATACCTGGCAGATGTCAACTCCACTATTTACCATTTTTGTTATTACTATCCTTATGATTATTACCATGGTTTCTCCTGGTGATGTGCCATCATTCTTTCCATCTTGTCCTTGTTTTTGGTTGGTTTTTCATCTTGGATGATTTTAATTGTTTCCCCCGCATTTAATGCTTTCGTGAGTTAGTTTTGAAAAGGACGCGCCACATTTGGTTTAATCTTTGCATGCGTCCCCGTGTTAGGCGCTTTCTTGGGGGTGTCCTGTCGACAGGCCCTGAATCCATCCATCCATCATGTGCCATGCTGATAAGCGTGGGCGGTCATGTTTTGCCATCTCACTCGATAACCAGAGACGTGGATCAGCTCCGTGTTTCTGTCTCGACCATGCCACGTGGCCAAGCCATCCACATATTTACTTCTCGGTCTTTATCTTGGTCTCTTCCCTTCAATCTTGCCAGTTGTCATCAAGTTCTCCAAGTCATTTCTTCTCATCACATGTCAACAACATTTTGACTGATTACGTCTAATGTCTGTAATTATTTTATGATCGTCATTTGTTTCTTGAAGGACATGTTCATTGGTGTTGCTGTCTGTCCATGGTATTCATTGAATTTTCCCCAGAAACCACATTTCCACAACCATCAGATGTTTTTTCAGCCTGTGTGCTCATTGTCCACACTTCACATCCAAATAAAAATGCAGGTTCGATGTAGCGCTTCAACAATCTTTTTCTCGTTTTAATTGATATATTTTTATTGGTCAGTATGTTGTTCATCTTGCAAAAGTCTACCTTCGCAATTGCATTTCTTGTTGTAATCTCTTCAAGGCACCTGTCATCAGATGTTATGACTGTTTCCAGATAACTGTACCGATTCACTTGTTTATGAATATGCGCATTTACTTGTATATTACATTGTGGGACCTGAATAAGGCCCGCCACACTCGGTTCAATCTTTGCTTGAAGTTTGTTATTAAGTGATTTCATGTGTTAGTGATGTTAAGACTGGTCCTGAAAACTCGTTATGGCTCAAACTCTCCTTTCCTAAGAAGTCAGATTGTGGCCTAATTCCCTCATAATTTCGTGATTTAACCCTGAAAAAGATTGGACCTCAAAAAGGACCCAACACACTCGGTTTAATATATATGTGTGTTACTTTGTTTGGCGCGTACTAGTGTTAGCCCTGAAACAGACTGGACCTAAAATAAGCCCGCCAAACTCTGTTTAACTTTCACATGCGTCCTTATTTGTGGCGCTCTCTTGTGTTCATATCATCATTACAGTTTCAGAAAAATACGTATCTTCTTCTCCTCCTCCTCCTCCTCCACCACCACTTCTGTTTCCTCTTTCTGCTATTCCTATTTCTCCTCCCCCAGCCTTAATTATAATTGAGGCGGTACATATTGCTTGATTAATCTCTTGTTGTATTCTCCCGTCTATTGCACACCTCTGTTCTCACCAAACCCGACAACTCACATTGTGGCGACAGTTTCGGTCGTAGTAGCGCAATTGGAAGGGTACAAATCTTATTCTGGTGATATTACATGCAACTTAAAGACTAAATGTCGTGGCAGGGCAGACCAGGACCTAAGCCTTGGTTGGCACACTGGTCCAGAATCGAAGCTCTGACAGCTGGACAGTTAGAGCATTGCTTTGCTGATCTAGCAACTTCTAGTTTAGTTTAGTTTAGTCGACGGATCAACATCACGGCACACGGGTGCAACCCATAAGTGCTCCGTTCTTCTCCTAACTTAAACCTGAGTCTGGAGAAACTCAGCTCAGTGCACGAACTCCGTAGCACCGGCGAGGATCCTGAAATACTTTGGGTAGATTTTTAACACGAAATTTTGCCCGGGCAGCGCCGTTATGCTACTCTTTTTTCGATTTCCAACTGCCAAGGGATTTTTTACGTGCGCAACAATACACACGGGCGTCTGATCTCACTACCCAGAGACCAGGGGAAATTTTTACCAGAAGTCCACGTGAAAAATCCTGGTCCTCACCGGGTCTTGAACCCGTGACCTCCAGCACTCGAGGCGAACACCATACCTGGAGACCACGCAGCCCTAGCAGCTTCTGCAGCCTGTCTTGTTCCAGGTGTATTGGTGTTACCTGTCGTCTGGAGTAGTCTAGTCAGGCCGAGAAAGGGATCATACTACATTTACAACACATGATCTCTTCAATTCAGCCCAGGCTTTGTGCTATGAAGAGGCATTATTCCTTTGTTAAAGCACAATAACTATTGTCTGTCAAGACAGCAAGGTGTCACTCAGTCATTGCGTGCCTTGTGGATGTCATCTTCACCGCTGTCTCTTGTTGCCATTTCTGTAATTATGATTTTACAATAGTTCCTCTTGGTGATGGTATGCTCGTTTCCTCCTTATCTTCCTTATTCTTCTTTGATTTCCCTTCAATCAATCTATCAATCATGTGCCATGCCGGAAAGCGTGGGCTGTCATGACTCGCCATTTCACTCGATCACCAGCGTCGTGGATCTGCTCAGTGTTCCTGTCTCGTCCATGCCATGTGGCCAAGCCAACCAGGTATTTTCCTCTCGGTCTTCCTCTTGGTCTGTTCCCTTCGATCTTGCCAGTTGTCAATAAGTTCTCCAATCTATTTCTTCTCATAACATGTCCAAAAATTGTGGCTGTCTACGTCTAATTTCTGTAATAAATTTACGATTTTCATTTGTCTCCTGTAGTACTTGGTCATTGGTTTTTCTGTCTATCCATGGTATTCTTTGCATTTTCCTCAGAAACCACATTTCTGCAGCCATCAGATGTTTTTCAGCTTGACTGCATATTGTCCAAGTTTCACATCCATACAAAAGAACAGGCTCTATGTATCCCCTCAACACTCTTTTTCTCCTATCAATTGACATCTTTCTACACTTTCGTGATTTAATTCTGTAAAGAACTGTCCGTGAAAAGAGCCCTGTTTAATCTGTGCTTGTGTCCCATTGTTTGGTGCTTTCTTGATAGTCCTTATCATGCCGGGCTCCGTAGTGAAGGTTTTACTGACGTGGTTCCTGATCCCACATACCCGCGTTCGAAATACAGCTGCGCGTGATTTGGCAGCAGACCGTGCTTCGATGTTTTCCTTTACGAAATAGTATGAGTGCCGGTGTAATCTGTCCAGAAATGAATGCCTTCATTCACGATCAATTATTTTGAAAACTGTCTGTTGGATCGTTATGAAATTTTTACTGCCGTCTTATATTTACCTCCACCTAAGGAATATGTCTTTGATAGGTCCAAAAGCAACTTAAATCATGGAAAGATGCTACATTTCTTTGATGTATTGGCGAAAAACTAGTGATTTCTCATTAACAAACTTGTTTTACAGTAATGCCCCGCCTGTTCGAATGACGACACAAGACGTATCCAGATTCGTTTTTGCACGACGAATATAGCTGTGCATGTCTCTGTAGTGGGCTTCCTTCTTAACGGTCATGATGTTGGTCCTCTTTTCATTGAAGTTTACAGAATGATTCGTATGTTCGTGTGATGTCCCCTCATGTGACAACGTGTTTCTTCTAATGTTTCTTGTTATGCCACAATATGTCAGTTACCACCGCAATATTAATCTTCGGTTAGTATTCAAAGCGTCTGTAAACTTCGTGTTAAGCGCCTGCAATTCTTCTTCTGAAAAGCTGGAGTAACAATATCCCAGTAGGTGTGCATATGGATTAATGTTTGCAATCTGCCCAGACCTTAATCTGTGTCGCACGATTCCAGTAGGTTGATTACTGCTCTCGGTTGCATACAATTCAATCCATCCTTTCTCCAATAGTCATCATCCTCTTTCAACACATGGTCCTCACATTTTTTTCCCCACTAACTTTTATCAATATTTAATAGTCATGGCCCGGACGGGACATAGCCCAGAGAGTATTAAGAAATTAAAGGGTCCGAAATGCTTGGAGGAGGGGGGTTAACTCCTGATGATCGGAAGCCCCCTGCCGTGGTTGCTCCGCGTCGGAGTTCTTATGACTAATAGCGTGGACTGGATTAGTATCTTGACGTCAGATAATTTGAATATAGTATTGTCAGCTGCCACCTATCCTTTAATTTTAACCCCCACAAATTCTATAGGGTTAAAATGAGAATGGTACGGCGGAAGTCTCAAGCACCCATGACGTTGCTCTTCTATCAACTTGTCGATTTGATATTTCTTGCTTTTTGGCGTCTGTTTTACAAGGGACAACAATTCTAGCTTGAAATAGGTTTCTGGAAATGATATGTTTTCCATTCGGAGCCATATCCTTATTTCTGCCTTTGTGCTCGATGCTGTAGGTATTTTGTATTCTTGGGCAACAACATTGTGATATCATGCATTGTCCATTATTGGACACGACGGTCTATCTAGGGATGCAAGCACTGTATTCTCGAGCCAATCTCTAAATACATTACCATTCATCTTATTATGATAATCCTTATTTCTGTATGCTTTGATACGAACACGAGTCCAGCATTCTTTAGTAAGCCATTATGCGTACTACCAGCATGGGCTATGACCAAATGCTGTCCTATACTATTGGCACATATCGCTTTATCTTTCCATCCACGGATTGCCAACACTCTTCATTTGTGTGGTGCGCATTGATCCAGGCTTCATCCAGATACTCCATGTCATAATTTTCAATGCATATTTCCCTTATTTCACGTAGGTATTTGCTTCTCATGGCTCCTAAATGCGGTTGCTCGCAAATTATATTTCTACCTAAATTCTACTTTCTAAACGTGATGCCTAAAGTCCTTATATTTTTCTACAAAGTTGTTTTGGAAAGCTCTATGTCATTGTTCTTTCTCAACCAAACCCTACGTTTTCTTACAGTCACTGGTTCTTTGGTATCCAGCATTTTAATAATAGCTCGCCTTACGACATCCTTGTCAAAGCTATCTACAATTGCCTTTCTACCTACCGTTTGCTTATTTCGTGGTGGTTTCATTCCAGATTCCAGCTCCAGTCGACGAAATTACAGTTTACTCAAACTCAATGCATGCACTGTTCTTTTCTCGGGATTTGTAATAGTATATGAAACAGTTTCCCGCGATCAGCTTCTTGATAAACATATGTGTACAACTTCACAGCGATGCTTTGAAGTGTACACAATTTCACATTAAATCCCATTCAACAATATTCACACATTCAGATTTTAGAGATAAAAGGTAAGATGTAAAAAAAAAAATCAGGTTTCAGGAAAGCACCCCATTATTGACAACACCTCTGAACACTCTCCGTTCCACTAGGCGAGGCTGTTGTCATAAAGCCAATCTCGTGTCCCACGAGATAATTAACTATTCAACGCTAATGTTTCCATGTGAAGATGTAATACCTTTAATAATATGCACTTCATCTCTGATCCGTAAATTATATACCGCATATAAACAAACTTTGAAATCTGTAGTATAATCTCCAGAAAAAAATTGTTTTTGTTGGGTGGGCATAATGATAAAGTTATATGCTAAATCTCATCATTTTCCCTCAGTTGGTTACTGGGATATGGAATTTTATATTGAGGCAGACAAAAGTAAACATACTATAGTTCAGAAAGCAATGGCAAACTAGTGAACTAACACTTGCTAAGACATCAACAACAGCAAAAATATTGGTGTTGACTGCACACGTCCTGTGTGTTGTTTGTTCATCAAGAATGATAATGACCATTCATTTCATCCAGCGGGGTTGAAAGTATGAGGTCGTGAGTTCTAAGATGGCTGATAAGGCCTATTTTGGCTCGAAATGTTCTTTGACAATGTGGACAAAGAGAGGATTTTCTGCAGTGGTTTTTCTGTTCTATCTTTTCTTCACA
The DNA here is from genome assembly GCA_963921405.1 of Cepaea hortensis. NCBI lineage: Eukaryota > Metazoa > Mollusca > Gastropoda > Stylommatophora > Helicidae > Cepaea > Cepaea hortensis. The sequence goes on from OY992876.1 coordinate 186,045,449, forward strand.
GCTCTTGCAGTCCTGGTTGCCTCACAAGTGACTGGACCCTTGCGTAATGATGAACGCCACGAATTTCGGTCTCTGGCTGCAGTCTCCCAGGTGTCGTGATGAATTCCAAAAGCATTCAGTGAGATTTTCAGTGTCTTTAAAGCGTCCTCTGGCCGCTTTGGGAGCGTTTACCACAACGCAACTCGCCGTAAAATATTCGTTTAGGGAGCCTGTGATCTGTCATGCGAGTCAAGTGACCAGCCCAGCGGATCTGATTCTTCATTAGTAGAGTGTGGATACTGGGCATGGACGCTCTTTCTAGGACTTCAGTGTCTGGGATATTGTCTTGCCATTTAATCTTCAGTAACTTCCTAAGGCAGACTGTGTGGAAGTGGTTTAATTTCCTAGCGTGTCGCTGATAAACAGTCCAGGTTTCACAAGCATATAGCAGTGTGGATAATACAACTGCTTTGTAGACTTTCAGCTTTGTTTGCAGGCTTATTCCATTTCTGTCCCATACATTCTTGTACAGTCTGCCAAAGACCGCGCTGGCCTTGGAGATTCTTGCCTTCACTTCATCATCAATTGTGGCAGCTTGTGACACAGTGCTGTCAAGATAGGTGAATTTGTCCACAACACTTAGACTATGACCATTCACTGTGATATTCGGCACAGTGTGATTATTCCCTGGAGCTGGCTGGTACATAACTACAGTCTTCTTCAAATTGATATTGAGCCCAAAATTGGCACAGGCATGTGAGAAAGCTGAAACTTTATGTTGCATGTGCGCCTCTGAGTTGGCGTATAGCGCGCAATCATCAGCAAACAGGAGCTCTCTGACGGTGTCGCTGTCAATTTTGGTTTTAGCTTTCAGCCTTCTGAGATTGAATAACTTTCCATTCATGCGGTAGTTGATGTCTATTCCGATGTCGTTGTTCTTGAAGGCATTCGTCAAAATAGCTGAAAACATGAGGCTGAACAGTGTTGGTGCCAGGACACATCCTTGTTTCACTCCATTGGTGACAGGAAAGGGCTCAGACAGTTCACCATTTTCCTGTACTCTTGCCTGCATGCCAATCTGAAATAGCCGCACTATTTGGACAAACTTTCGTGGACAGCCATATTATGCCATAATCTTCCACAGTCCTTCTCTGCTGACTGTATCAAAAGCCTTGGTAAGGTCAATGATAGTGGAGAACATTTCGCAGTTCTGTTCCTGACATTTCTCTTCCAGCTGCCTTGCAGCGACAATCATGTCAACAGTTCCACGTTCTTTTCTGAAGCCACACTGGCTCTCGGGAAGAAGACCTTGATCGAGATGGGCCGTGAGGCGATTGAGAAGAATTTTGGCGAGTCTCTTCCCTGTAAATGAAAGCAAGGAGATGCCTCGGTGGTTGCCACAGGATTGGCGGTTTCCGTTTCCTTTGTAAAGGTGGACTATTGACGCGTCCTTGAAATCTTGTGGCATGGTATCGTTCACCCATATGTTTGTAAAGAATTGGTGAAGTTGCTCTGTTAGGACCGACCCACCTGCCTTGTATATCTCTGCCAGGATGGAGTCCAGACCAGGTAGGTGCCTTGCCGCTGGAGAGTTGCTGGATGGCTTTGTTTACTTCCACTATGGTTGGCAGGTCATGAAGTGTATCATTGATGGGAACTTGAGGAAGGCAGTTGATGGTTTCATCAACGAAGAAGGAAGTTGCATTTAAGATGTAAAGGATATGCAACTAACTAACCTAATCAGGACTAACAAAATGCACCAAGCAATGGGACACAAGTAAACCTTGATTTGATCTTCTTCGCCTGTGCCCCTTTTCGGACGCACTTATGTTAGTCCTCATAAGGACAGGTCCTGAAAAAAGCCCGCCAAACTCGGTTTAATATTCGCCCAAATCGTGTTGTTTGGTGCTTTCTTATGGTAATAATAATGATAGCCCCTGACAAGGGTCCGCCAAACTCAATCTGGCTCACGCTTAGATCGTGGCATTGTTCCCTCATCATTTCGTGATTTAATCCTAAAAACGACTCCACCTGCAAAGAGCCATATACACTAGATTGAATCTTTGCTTGTGTTAATTGTTTGGCTCGTTCTTGTGTTAGTCCTGATAAGGACAGGTACTGAAAAGGGTCCGACGCACTTTGTTCAATCTTTATTTGTGTTACTTTAGTTATGCTACTTTATTTGTGTTACTTTATTTGTGTTACTTTGTGTGTGTTACATTGTTTGGCACCGAAAAGGACTCATCCTGAAAAGGGCCCTCCCAACAAGTTTTAATCTTTGCTTGTGTTCCTATGTTTGCTGCTCTCTCATGTCCATCTTGTTATGATCGATTCCAGCCATGCTTTTCTTCACTGTTCTCGTTAAGTCGCTATGCAGCTTAATGTGGCCAAACTATTTCAGTTTCCAGGGCTTGATGCTTTTCTAAGCTACTTTTCTACGATGTTCAGATTTTGTGGCATGCCAGCATTTCCTATTTTTGGTCTACTGTCTTCTCTGAATTTATAACATTTAAGTTGGAAAGCCCCGATTTTCGTCTTTAGTGATTGTGAAATGGTCCACGAATCACATACGCATTTTATCAAAGGAAATAACACAGATCCTGGAAAATGTTACTTTAATATTTCCCGCAGTTGCGTCAAGGAATCTTGATACTTTTTAACCTACGCGTTTCTATTTCAGCCGGCTTTGTGGCGGACGGGTAACGAACGTAATTGGTTATTCCGCATACAGCGTTCGAAACACAGCTGTGGACGATTCGGAAGCAGACCGCGTTGCGTTGGTTTCCCCTACAAAGGTATTAGTGCCGGTCATTCAGAAAGCAATGGCAAACTACTAATTGTAGTATTCGCCAAGAAATCACGAACAGCCAAAGAATTATGGGGTTGACATCAATGTCCTGTAAAGGATATGCAACTTTATTGCTATTACAGTCTACGTCTAACTTTTTGTGAACAGCTCCCCCCCCCCTACCCCACCCCACCCCACCCCACCCCGTCCCCATGATGCTGATTATGGAGCAAACACATTCGAAGTGTTTGACATTTTCAATAACTTCTTTGTTGATTGTGATTATTTGTTGACATATAGTTTTACAGGCAGTGTAAATACATACAATGTAAAATAGCATACATGCAACATAAAGAAATCACGAAATAAGGAAACAAATCAAATTTAACCCTATATATCTTTATTTCCAAAATTTGACTGTTAGGTTTTTTGTTTGCTTTAAAACAAAAACAAAAGCATTATTGTTACATCGACGATTATGGCCCATTGTATGTACTGACGGGAACTTACATGGACACACTTTTAAACGATGTTGCTAATAATTTGTATTGCCATCCCGAAAACCAACGGAACATGTCTTGGTGGTAAATTTAACTGCGAAACTGTTGTAGCGCCAAATCTAACAGGCGATCGAGCACGTCTGGACAGAATAAATTCAAACATGGCTTTACTTTAGTATTTGTTTGGTAGTATGTATATGACCCCTAACAGAAACAAACGGAAACAATACACGATAATAATGTTAAGCTGTTGCACTGTCTAAATACACTAAATATGTGTGTTAACTTACAAATTTAAATTAGCGTAATTCTTTCAGAACAAATGTATCATCACGGAATGTACCATTCCTAATCACTGCTCAATTATTTCTCTAGGCTGAGAAGTAAACGGTTGCTTGCCAACGCCGTTGCCACAGTATACAGACTAAGATATGTAGTTCACCTTCAATCGACATACCACGATATTTATTTCCCTTAAAATCCATTACTTTACCAAGAATTGAACACCTACTCGACGGTTATGGAGGCCGACAGTCTAAGCCTCGGCATCATGCTCCTCACACAGCTTAAGTCTTTCCCAATAACTCAACTATACTGCATTTTCTAGAAGAATGGTTTGCATGTTTTATTTGGGAACATTGTAACATTTTCATTTTTCGTCTTTCATAATCATTTTCTTTGTCTTCTGCCACATTAGGTATCATTAAGACTGAAAATTATTTAATGTTTAAACATATTTTGCCATTTTCAAACACATTAGTTTGCACTATGAACTGAAAAATGTTTAAAAGATTCAATTTTTATGTATGAGATGTTTGTTTCTAACACAGTGGCTAACATTAAATACACGTTTTCAAAGAATAGTCTTATATAATTGGATAACATTAAGGTTTGAAAATTAGTTAAATTGTATTCGAAATGCCCTTACAATTGTTCAGTACTTTAGTTGGCACAGTAGACTCAGAAAGATGTTTTAATACGTCCTTTTTACCCTATGGAACCTAAAAGCCCAGCTTGTTATATTTTTTTCTAAATTGCTGGCTCCGACATTTTCAGTGACTCTTAGATCTAAAGACTATGCTTTTAGAATGTTACGAAAAACAAATTACTTTCACAATTTTCGTACTGCAATAACCTCTTATGTTAGGGGATCAAAACAAATTAAATGTGTTATCCGAAGCAAAATACGATGTTTGCAACTTTGATTTAAATACTCTCCGATGTCTGTTCTATCATGATCACCACAAACACCATCATCATAAATCATTTACGAAGGTTAGAGAAGGCTTTTAAGGGCCATTCGTATTAATAATTTCTAATGCAATTTGATTTCCAAGATCTAGTCGCACATACTATTGAGTAAGACAGTCATATTACAATCTATTCTGCCTTCCGTTGTAACGGATACAGCGATTAAGTAGGACGCTTGGATTAAAATGAAATAATATACTTTCAGTTAAGAGTTCGGTTTCGTCACTCAGTAATTTCAGGTAATATATACAAACAGACGAGAGAGCATTTGACTCATCGCATCAAACAGAAGGATTCGTTTAATCAAACGGAAACACATGAATTCTTCCTGGTGGTGGTATTTTGTTTATAGACGTAAATAAAGCTGAACTCTTGAGATGGATCACACGGGTAGTCTATTAAGTTAATTAGAGGCTGATAATTCAATGTTGTTTGTTTCTTCTTCTTCTTCTTCTTCTTCTTCTTCTTCTTCTTCTTCTTCTTGTTCTTCTTGTTCTTCTTGTTCTTCTTCTTCTGCTGCTTCTGCTGCTGTTGTTGCTGCTGCTGCTATTGCCAGTTCTTCTTCAGCCACTTCCTTTTTATTTTCTCAGATTACATTGCCATTTCGCTTGTATTGATTTCTTAACTAATGTTGTGCCAGCTGTTTAATATTATAACATTTATTATTTCTAGGTATACACTGCAAATGTGATAGTGATAACAAATCTCACTAACGTGTTATCATAATAACAATAAAGATAACATTTATAAAGCTGTCTCACTGTATTCTCAGATACTTCAGCTGATATATCTAAATGTGTATGTTGACCTAGGCAGCCACAATAAAACAATGTAAGTATTGCGACATATCAAAAACTTTCCTACTTTCGCCTTCAGGCTCTTACAAACACAAATGAACATGCATGAGAAATAATGCATGTATCTGCAAAAGCTGATGTTATCCGTTCTGTTGCGTTTGTTTAAAAATTAGATCGTCTCCGGAGACGCTAAGTCTAGCCATACATGTTTGTATGTGTTTGTCACAACATGAAGAAGAGAGGACGAAACCTTTCGAAATGTTACTAAATGTAACTGCAATTGTTACTATCTGCCGGTCTCCGTCGCAAGGGCGTTTTGGACGCGGTTCGTAATCCCTCTTACCTGCGATCGAAACACAACTGCGACCGATTTGGCAGCAGACCGTGTCGCGCTAAGTTTTAACGTGATGGTAAGGGAGCCGGTCGTTCAGAAAGCAATGGCAAACTATTGAACGTAAACTTGCCAAGACATAAACAGCAGTGCTGGTGTTGACAGGTGTCCTGCAAATAGGATATGCAAAAAAAAAAAAATTGTTACTATCTGCATCAGTACTGTGGAGCAATTTCTGACACAACTGAACTTTTATTTGTAATATTGGAATGCAACAATGGTTGCACATACAATAAATTATATATAGTTTTTATTCCCTAAATTAATTATATCTAACAATATGGTCAACATAAGGTGCCACAAAAAGTCAATCATAAATAGAGACGCAAGAAAACAAAACAAAACAAAAACAAAATAACAAAGAAAACAAACTTTGTTTTAAAGTTCTTGTTTGAAATGTGAGTTAACATATATAGTGGAATTTCTGCGATAATCTTGTCTATGGCACTATCACGTGTTGTCTTTGATGAGCAGCGCTGTAGAACGTTGTTCTCTGATGCGAGCAAGGAAACAAGTGGCTCGACGCGCATCAAGGTGGCGCAATTACGTCAGAGTCTGTGTAGTGTGTGCTGCCTGAGCAACGCTGCTTTTCTCGCCCTGGGCTTCTGGTGCGAAATCTGTTGGGGGAAAGTAACAGTAACTTATGAAATCGCTGCATTGTTTATGTTGATAGAAAGCAACAGTAGTTTATTAAATTGCTGCATTGCTATGTTGGAAGAAAGCATCAGTAAATTGCTGCATTATGTTCTGTTGATAAAAAGCAACATCAGTTTATTAACTTGTGGCATTATAATGTTGAAAGAAAGCACAGTATATATGAAATTGCTACATTGTTCTGTTGGACGAAAGCCACAATAGCTTATTAAATTAGGACATTGTTGTACAGGGTAAAATGTAGCAGCGGTTAATGGAATTGCTACATTATAAACTTATAAAACACAAACGCTACTGTAATTAGATACTACTTGGTTAGTTTAGATTGAAGATGTTGCGTATGGTTTTGTTTGTTTGTTTTAGATGTATTATTGTGTCGCATAATCTGTCAGCTTCAGGGATTTAAATAACTGTAAGGGTAGCTCCTCGTCGTGAGGCATTATTTAAGAAACTAATCAACAAACCTGCACTGCAATTTTACAATTAGACTTAAGTAATCCACGCAGCCGCTAAGCAATTGGTTGCGGGAACGACGTTTTAGAAATTCGAAATAATATATTCCTTTAGTCAATTTAAGCACAGAAACCGCAATCAATGTATTGCATGATTTCTTGCCTGGCATAGTTTGTTGCATGTCGTCAGGTGAATACTGTAGAGTTGTATATCACATGAAGTGAATAGATGAATCATATTATGGCGGAAATACTAACCAGACTATGAAACAGAATGATTGCATTTGAAATGTGCGATTATCATGGAGGTACCTAATGCTCCACATTAAAACAATATCAGTGACTATGTGTTTTAAGTATTTCAGGCAAAGCACAATTCATCAGTTCACTTTGTATGATATATAATTCTACAGTATGATTCTGTAGAGATGCAGCGAAATGTGCCAGGCAATAAATCGTGCAAAATATTGTTTGTGGCTTTGTATTTAAATTCACCATGAGAATACATTGTTTTCTATCCAGTTTTTTATGGGGGGGGGGGCGGGGGGAGTAGAAATTAAAGAAAGGCAGACAAACAAACAGACAGTCAGGCAGATAAAAACAAAGAAAGAAAGAAAGAAAGAAAGAAAGAAAGAAAGAAAGAAAGAAAGACAGACAGACAGACAGCAAGAAAGAAAGAAAGAAAGAAAGAAAGAAAGAAAGAAAGAAAGACAGACAGACAGACAGACAGACAGACAGACAGACAGACAGACAGACAGACAGACAGACAGACAGAAAGACAGAAAGAAAGACAGAAAGAAAGAAAGACAGAAAGAAAGACAGATAGACAGACAGACAAAAAGGAGGAGGAGTAGGAGGAGGAGAAGAAGAAAAAGAAGAAGAAGAAGAAGAAGAAGAAGAAGAAGAAGAAGAAGAAGAAGAAGAAGAAGAAGAAGAAGAAGAAGAAGAACAACAACAACAACAACAACAACAACAACAACAGCAACAACACCAACAACAACACCAACAACAACAACAACAAAAGGCGACAGGCCATGTTCTATCTACTATACTATCGTGACTCCAAGCATGCTTAAAGAACTGACTCTCTTGTCTTTTGTGGCTTCGTATATCTACACCTTTTCCTTTGCTTCTATCAGTGCCAATCAATATGTAGCATTAATTGATCACGCCCACCATTTACTTCTCAGAACGGGCGTCTTCAAAAAGCCCTGATAGATTTCATCTCAGCCAAGAATGAAGTGTTGATAATGTTAGCACAATCGACCTCTCTTTTTTTTTTCTCTTTGAGTGTTTGTTAATACTCTCTAACAATGAACTGACAGAAATGAAGGTCCAATCTAGCTGGGCAACCGAAAACGAATATGGGAAGATTTAAATCCCGTTAGCCCAATGAGACGAAGTTTATGGCTAGGTTCTCTCTTTTATAGCTTCCAGTACAAAATGGAGAGAGAAAAAACACATAAAAAAGATTATATTACCAAAATCCGGAAACGATAATCAGAAATACATAAAGACATGCACTGCAACCACTAGGAGATAGATGGGTAAAATAACAAATAGGACAGAGAGAAAGATACGTAGAGAAACAACTTAAACAGAGCTGATGACAAGATGGCAGGTGCAACCCCTACACCGGTCAAATGGACTGAAGTGTTAACTTCTCGTCCTTGAATTTGGGAAGTAAATTACAAGTACCTCTGAAGTCGGTGTGAGTTTGACTTATGGCGTGTTACATTGGTACAGTAACCAATCAGACACATGCAAAGTAATAACTAATACATAGTCATGAACAGTAACAGCAGTCTGAGACATGTAAAGTAGCAGCTAATACAGAGACATGTAAAGTATAAGCTAGGACATAGACATGCATACTAACAGTTAGGACAGAGCTACACGTAATGTAACAACTAAGATAGAGACATGTAGGATAACAACTAGGACACATGTGTAAAGTAACCCATAGGACATACACGTAAAAGTAAAAACTAGGACAGAAATGAGCACACTAGTAATTAGGGCAGCATGACAAGAAAATAATAACTAAGCCTGAAGGAATTCATGAACACGAATATGTTTATTCATATACAGATTGGCCAATCAACGAATAGTGGCAACCTTGGTAAGGATAGTGTTCTCATGGTATTATAAGAATAGATGTATTTTTAAACTGATTTCCTTTTCATACGATGGCACGCGAATGAAGTTAATCTTAACCACGTATTGTTTCACTTATGTTCATGATCCCAAAAGGACACGTAAATGACGTTATTTTTAAACTGACAGTGTTTAATTCAAATCAGCTTCACGCACTCACAGTAACACGCGATTCGTGTTATTTTTAAAATGACATTGTTTAAAACGTGTTCCCCTCTTACTTTATTTAATTTTTAATGTTATTTCCTGCAGCAGTTTCCTGCACTGGGTTGTGATGTGATTAGCGCCGTCACATTGTGTAGGCCTAGAGCAAGGAGGAAGTGGCAAGCGACGAGCCCTGACGCAGAAGTCGTGTCCGACCGTAAGTGTGATATTACCAGCAGAGTTCCCTACCCACTGCGCTAGCGCGCACGTCATAAAAATAAATGCTCTTACTGCTGACACACTTTGGACTACAGAATATACAAGATAAATAATTTCTAACTGCTTCTGTACATAATGCCCATATATTTTAACATGTGGATAACGCCCATATATTTTAACCAGGAGATAATACCTATACATTTTAACCTGTAGATAATGCCCATAAATTTTAACCTGTAGATAATGCCCATATATTTTTACCTGTAGATAATGCCCATATATTTTAACCTGTAGATAATGCCCATATATTTTAACCTGTAGATAGTGCCCATATATTTTTACTAGAAGACCGCATATAACTGTCATTAGGTCAGTATGGCCGAATGGATAAGAGCGCTCGTTCATAAACATCCGGACTACCGATGAAAAGATAGCAGGTGCAACCCCTACACCGGTCAAATTGACTAAAGTGTTAACTTTTCGTCCTTGAATTTGGGAAGTAAATTACAAGTACCTATAAAGTCGGAGGAGTTCGACTTATGGCTCGGGATACTGGTAATCGGAAAAGCTAATCCACACGCAAATCTCAGTCCCGTGGATTAAAAGTAGTAGCACATGTATGGTATTATCAGTCACATTCGCTACCGCCATAGGTAAAAGTTATTATGCCTTTTTAAAGCACAAACTATCGTCTGTCAAGACGGCAAGGTGCCAATGAATGAATGTATGGACTACGCTTGAGTTCAAAACAAGCGAAGGAAACAAAAATACTTGCATTAAAGAAAACAAAATTTAAACGAAGGGAAAAATACATTTTCATATTTTCGGTTGTGGACCACTTAATGTTAGTTGCATGTCCTTTACAAGACGTCGCAATCTACCTCAGCGATTATTGACTGTTTGTGATTTTCTAGACAATTTATTTTCAGAAGTGTGCCATTCCTTACTGAACGGTCGACGGCCATACTGTTGTAAAAGTCAAAGCTGAGCGGCCTACTCCAAACTCGCATGTGACTGGTCCGATCCAGCCCGATATGTCGGGATTGTGAAACGGTGTTCCTTACCCCTAAGTCACAGTCGCCGATATACGGACTGCCACTTGGCATTAATCTCGGACGGCCTCACCAGACTAGTAGACATTTCACACACACACACACACACACACACACACACACACACACACACACACACACACATACACACACACACACACACACTCACATACACCCACCCACACACACACACACACAAACACACACACACACACGAGCGCACGCATCTTCTAGACACAACAGAAACACCTTCTCTTCTCAACTAACAAGTCCGTATGGTTATACATGAGAACATGGTAGGTCTCAGAATATGGTTAGATTCGCAACAACAATGTTAATTTTACAAGATTCTGACATTTAGCCACAAGAAAACGTAAATATGACACACTGCAAATATATTGCGAATACGTGAACATTATAATTTAGAATATCCAACAAGTCCATAAAGCCAAATACAATTTTCGATAAGTAAATATTAATTAATGTTGGAGTAAGCATGGTGCGAAGTTTGTAACAACGCATTTGGTTGGGAAGCTACGTTCTCTGCAGACGGACGATAGAAACGTCATGATAGAAACTAAAAAAATAAAAAATATTAAAAACGTTTCTAATAATATAAAGCAACTAAACCATGTATAGAACACGAACAGTCAGATTACTACGAGCATGCATATTACCCATGACAAGATCTGGATCTGTAACTTCAATATGCAACATAGTGAACAACATACACCAGCCTGCACATATAAGTCTTTCACACAAGTATAAACATGCATTGCACGGAAAGAAGAATAAATATCGAGCATATGCTCATAGAATAATATTTTACATACCATTTGACTGTGACGTTATTATTATACTGTCGCCTTAATTGTTTTTATTTTTTTTTTAAATCAGCCCTGATGGAGATTTGAGTGCAAGACCACCGGGTCGGCAGGCGGAAGAAGTGCTTAAATCATAACATAATTTGATGTCGGTCATTGTTACAGCAGCAGTGTCGGTCTCACACGTACAATCTTTCAGTTTTATTGTTCAGATTAACGTACAACATCTCTCTTATATATAAAAGGCAATGTGTGTGGATATGTCTGTATGTATGTCCTTTATGCGTTCGAGAACGGCCCATCCGATTGAGATGAAATTTTCTACACGCCTTCCTCTCATTCCAGCGCTGCCAACTGTTATATTTTTGTTTCTTCTTCCTCCTCCTCCCTCCTCCCCCTCCCTAAATACGTACGTAAATATATGATGATGATGATGAAAGAATCCCCGAACCAAAACGATAGGACAAGCGAAGAAAATGACGTGACTACACAGAATCGTCACACGGCAATCATCATCATCATTAAGTGCCGTGCCGGCTGGCGTAGGCGTTCATGGTTCTCCATAGATCTCAGTCTTTGGTTTTCTGGATCAACTCTGCTGCTGATATATATGCCTCCATACCACGGCAATATCAATAACAATTCATCTTTTTATGTGTAGGGAAGTTATCTACAGTCGTGTAGAAGGGAAGAACAATCAATGGAAGGACCGAAATCACAGAACCTAGACGAGTATGAATTCGGAATGGCGAACTCCCTCCTCCTCTCTTCTCCTCCTCCCTCTACCTCCTCCCCCTCATCCCTCCTCCTTCCTCCCTCTTCCTCTCCCTTCCTCATCCATCCTCCTCCCTCCTACTCCTTCCTCCTTCTCCCTCCGCCTCCTCCTTCCTCCCTCCTCCTCCCTCTACCTCCTCAACCTCCTCCTCCTCCCTCCTCCTTCTCCCTCTTCCTCTCCCTTCCTCCTCCATCCTCCTCCCTCCTACTCCTTCCTCCTTCTCCCTCCACTTCATCCCTCCTCCTCCCTCTCCCTCCTCCTCCTGCCTCCTTCTCCCTCATCATCCTCCCTCCTCCTCCTCCCTCCATCTCCCTCTTCCTCCTCCATCCTACTCCCTCCTCCTCCTCCCACTACCTCCTCCTCCTCCCTCCACCCTCCTCCTCCTCCCTTCTCCTCTTCCTCCTCCCTTTCCTTCCTCCTACTCCCCCCTCTACCTCCTCCTCCTCCCTCTACCCTCCTCCTCCCTCCTCCTCCTCCACCTCCCTTTCCTTCCTCCCCTCCTCATTCTCTCTCCTCCTCCCTCCTTCCTCTCCCTCATCCTCCTTCCTCCTTCTCCCTCCGCCTCCTCCCTCCTCCTCCCTCCTTCCCCTCCTCCCTCCCCTCCCTTCTCCTACCCCCTCCTCCCTCCTCCTCTCTCCTCCTCCAATTCCTACCGTCTTCCTCTTCCCCTCCCCATCCTCCCTCTCCCTCCTCTTCCTCCTCCATCCTCTTCCTCCCTCTTCCTCCTCCTCCTCCCCCTTCCTCCTCCTCCCTCATCCTCCTCTCTCCTCCTCCCTCATCCCTTTTCCTCCCACCTTCTCCTTCCTCTACCTAATCCCTCCTCCTCCCTCCTCCTTCTTCCTCCACATCCCTCCTCCTCCTCTCCCCTCCTCCTCCTACCCTCTTGCCCTCCCCCCTCTCCCTCCTCTTCCTCCTCCATCCTCCTCCTCCCTCTTCTTCCTCCTCCTCCCTCTTCCTCCTCCTCCCTCCTCCTTCCTTTTCCTCCTCCTACCTCCTACCTCCTCCTCTCTCCTTCCTTTTCCTCCCCCTCCCTCTATCTCCTCCCTCCTTCTCCCTCCACCTCCCTCTTCCTCCTCCTCCCTCCTCATCATTCCTCCTCCTCCTCCACCCCCTCCTTCTCCTCCCTCCTCCTTCTCCCTCCTCCTTCTACCTCTTCCTCCCTCCTCCTCCTCCCTCCTCCTCCTCTCTCCTCCTCCTCCCTCCTCCTCCCTGCCTCTCCCTCTAACTCCTCCTCCTCCTGCGTTCTCCTCCTCCTTCCTCCTCCCTCCTCCTCGTCACTCTTCCTCCTCCCTCCTCCTCCCCCTCCTCCCTCTCAATCCTCCATCCTCCTTCTCCCTCCTCCTAATACCTCCTCCTCTCTCCTCCTCCTCTCTCCTCCTCCTCTCTCCTCCTCCCTCTTCCTCCTCCTCCCTCCTCCTCCTTCTCCTCCTCCTTCTCTTTCCCCCCTCCTCCTCCTAATCCCTCCTCCTCCCTCCTATTCCTCCCTACTCCTTCTCCTCCCTCCTCCTCTCTCCTCCTCCTCTCTCCACCTCTCTTCCTCCTACCTCCTCCTCCTCTCTCCTCCCTTTTCCTCCCTCCTCCTCCCTCTACCTCCTCTCTCCTCCTCCTTCCTCCACATCCCTCCTCCACCCTCTTCCTCCTCCTCCCTCCTCATCATTCTTCCTCCTCTTCCTTCTCCCCGTCCTACCTTCTCCCTCCTCCTTCTCCCTCCTCCTTCTACCTCTTCCTTCCTCCTCCTTCTCCCTCCTCCTCCTCCCTCCTCCTCCTCTCCTCCTCCCTTCTCCTCCTCCTGCGTTCTCCTCCTCCCTCCTCCTCCTCCTTCTCCCTCCTCCTCCTTCTCCCTCCTTCTTCTTCTTCCTCCTCCCTCTTCCTCCTCCCTCCTCCTCCCTCTTCCTCCTGCTTCCTCCTCCTCCTCCTTCTCCCTCCTCCTCCCTCTTCCTCTCTACTCCTCCTCCTCCCTCCTCCTCCTCCCTCCTCCTCCCTCTCCTCTTTCCCCCCTCTTCCTCCTAATCCCTCCTCCTCCCTCCTATTCCTCTCTACTCCTCCTCCTCCCTCCTCCTACTCTCTCTGCCTATCTCTTCCTCCCTCGTCCTCCTCCCTCCTCCTCCCTCCTCCACCCTCTTCCTCCTCCTTCCTCCTACTCCTCTTTTTTCTTCTTCTTCTGCTGCTGATGCCGCCGCTCCATTTACCCAAGTTAATTGTTGGGGGAATATGTAAAGATCTTTCAAGTGCTCTTTCTAATGCTTTTTGTCCGTTTATCTAAGGTTGTTCTAACCGCAACCAATAAATGATTAGACAGACAGACAGACAGACAGACAGAGAGGGAGGGACAGACAGATAGACAGACAGATAGATAGTCGGGAACGGGAACGGGAGCTTATATGACTACTTATATGAATTAAATGAGATGCTCCACACCAGGAGCCAGGCGATGCCGGGCAGGGTCAGACAGACAGACAGACAGACAGACAGACAGATAGACAGACAGACAGACAGATAGTCGGGAACGGGAACGGAAGCTTATATGACTACTTATATGAATTAAATGAGATGCTCCACCCCAGGAGCCAGGCGATGCCGGGCAGGGTCAGACAGACAGACAGACAGACAGATAGACAGACAGACAGACAGACAGACAGACAGACAGACAGACAGTCAGGAACGGGAACGGGAGCTTATATGACTACTTATATTAATTAAATGAGATGCTCCCCACCAGGGACTGGGCGAAGCCGGGCCGGGTCTGCTAGTAAATAATATAATGGACCTTTTTTCACGTCTTGAGAAGTAATTGGTATTTCATCATCTCATATCATCTTGTTCCTCTTGTACCTTGCGGTGTCGAGATGAAGGATAAACAGCGGGAGAATGCCCGTTTAAGGGCTTCATATATCGTGATTCTCAAGCGTTCTGTTATTCCCTCTGTCCATCGTTTATATGGGCGGCGTCTTCTCCTGGTTTCATTTGGTTTGTAGATCATTGCTTGTTACGATGTACTGTTAGTTGGTAGCTTAGCTATATGGCCAACAAATTTAACTTGCTGTTTTCTGAAGAAATCTAGCGCTGCTATATCTCCCACTTTAGTCCTGATTTCTTCGTTTATGATTTTCCCTCTTCTTGATACATTGAGTTTTATTCTCAGGAATCTCATTTCCGTTGTTGTAATCTTTCTTTTATTCTCGTGTCTGCCATTGTCCAGGCAGAGTTTGTAGAAAGATTGTGTTGTAAAGTGCTTTTTAGTACCTATTAATATGTGTTTGTTCTTTAGTATTGGTGCCATATCTGTCCAAATATGCTTCTTATTATTTTTATTTTCCAGCAGGAAAAAGTCTCCTGCCGGCTTGCTAGGCCAGTTGCAGGTTTAGGAGAAACAAATCTGACCTAGGGGATTCCTTCCTCCCTGGCGAGCCAGAGCCCCGGTGGCTCATGACCTCGCGGTCATGGTTTCCCGGCCAACACCACAGTGAGGTGAGGTTGACTTGTGTAGTCTGCGGGTCATAAGCAGGCTACTCATTTTCACTTTTCACCCCTCCTAAGTTAGGCTAGCTGATCTTACCCTGCTGGCTGTAGGGCCACGCGCAGTCCAAACCTTGTAGAAGTATTTGGTATATGATGCTACAACTATAATTGTAAAGATCAATCGGCACTCGATGGATGATGTAGTGGACATCACAACGGTCACCTTTACTTCCCAGAACATTTGCTGGTACACATTTTAGGCTGGGCCGACCTAAGAACCCAGACACGCATTGATAGTGATTCCAAAACATGGCCTCCAGGCAGGCGGGCTAGCGAATTAATGATTGCGCTAAAGCGGATTGGAGATCTACTTATGAGAGTACTGGTCACGAGTTGCTAGTTCCGTATATTTACAGACTAATCGGCACTCGACGGGAGTGGGCAAGATGTGGACGCCACCACGTCGGCAGTCATTCTTTCCAAAAACATTTTCTGGCACCTTTGCTAGGTTGGGTCGACATAGAAGCCCAGGACTTTTGCGAATTATACCCGATAACTACCGACAAGCATGTGTGCTAACAACCGAAGCTACCCTATAACTACCGAGCCGACAAAGCATGTGTGCTAACAACCCAAGCTACCCTATAACTACCGAGCCGACAAGCATGTGTGCTAACAACCGAAGCTACCCAAAGTATACCCAATAACTACCGAGCCGACAAGCATGCGTGCTAATCACCGAAGCTACCCACATTATACCCTATAACTATCGAGACGACAAGCATGCGTGCTAACAACCGAAGCTACCCACATTATACCCTATAACTAGCGAGCCGACAAGCATGTGTGCTAACAACCGAAGCTACCCACATTATACCCAATAACTAGCGAGCCGACAAGCATGTGTGCTAACAACCGAAGCTACCCACATTATACCCTATAACTAGCGAGACGACAAGCATGTGTGCTAACAACCGAAGCTACCCACATTATACCCTATAACTACCGAGACGACAAGCATGCGTGCTAACAACCGAAGCTACCCACATTATACCCTATAACTACCGAGACGACAAGCATGCGTGCTAACAACCGAAGCTACCCACATTATACCCTATAACTACCGAGACGACAAGCATGTGTGCTAACAACCGAAGCTACCCACATTATACCCTATAACTACCGAGACGACAAGCATGTGTGCTAACAACCGAAGCTACCCACATTATACCCTATAACTAGCGAGACGACAAGCATGCGTGCTAACAACCGAAGCTACCCACATTATACCCTATAACTACCGAGACGACAAGCATGCGTGCTAACAACCGAAGCTCCCCACATTATACCCTATAACTACCGAGACGACAAGCATGCGTGCTAACAACCGAAGCTACCCACATTATACCCTATAACTACCGAGACGACAAGCATGTGTGCTAACAACCGAAGCTACCCACATTATACCCTATAACTACCGAGACGACAAGCATGTGTGCTAACAACCGAAGCTACCCACATTATACCCTATAACTACTGAGACGACAAGCATGCGTGCTAACAACCGAAGCTACCCACATTATACCCAATAACTAGCGAGCCTGTGTGGTGAGGAAGATAAATAACAAAAAGGTAACAACACATGTCATCAATTATAGGAGGCTGCAGGAAAATACGGTTAAAGACGAATTCAATCAAGAAATCCAAAACCTACATAAGAACATCCCTGATGACCACTCAAGCGTAGATAAGGAATGGACATGTTTCAAGACTGCCATGCTCGACACACTGAAAAATAAATGTGGAACAAAGAAAGTAGGGCAGGACAAAAGATTAAGAACAGCCTGGTGGAACAACGAAGTTAAAGATAGCATATTCAAAAAGAAGGTAGCATTCAAAAAGTGGATCACAACTAAATCTGAACAGGACTATATTACTTATAGAATAGCACGACGTAATGCCAAACGAACAATTAGAGCATCTAAAGATGAATCCTGGAGAATATACGGTGAACAGATGGCCACCCTTAGCAAAGACTGCCCAAGAGAATTTTATAAACGTGTCACCACAATTAGAAACAGAGATGCATGTTACAACCCAACCACCATCATAAACATCAAAAGAGGTATGCCAATATTTAATCCACAACAAAGACTAGCAAGGTGGGCTGAATACTTTCAAGAACTACTTAACCCCACACATAACATAGGAAACCTCACTTTTGTGCCTAAACGCCAGGGACAGCAAGAACCAAATTTCATACCTGCAGAAGTCAAAGCAGTTATACAGAAAAGTCCTAAAAACAAATCACCAGGTCCAGATGGAATAACCACAGAAGCTATTCAGGCCTGTGGGGAAACAGGAGTTAAATGGCTAACAAGACTTTTTAATATAGCATGGGAAGAAAGAAAAGTCCCAGATGATTGGCAACAGGCAATAATATTACCAATATGGAAAAAGAAAGGCAATATGAGAGAGTGCGAAACATACAGAGGTATATCACTCCTGAGCCATATAGGGAAAATGTATGCAAAACTTTTGGAACAAAGAGCTAGACCAATAGTTGAACAACAGTTAAGCAAAGCACAATTCGGTTTTCGGAAAGGTAAAAGTTGCACTGATGCATTATTTACACTTAGACAAATTTGTGAAAAAACTATTGAATATAGTGACCAGCAGAATATTGTGTTTGTAGATCAGGAAAAGGCTTTTGATAGAGTAGACAGATACAAATTATGGACCATCCTTGAAGACTATGGGATAGAAGGGCAACTGCTAGGAAACATCATAGCCATGTACCACTCGAGCCAAAGTGCAATAAGAACACAGGAAGGTATATCAGATATGTTCACAGTCAATACAGGAGTGAGACAGGGATGTGTGCTCTCTCCCCTGCTATTCAATATCTACATGGACAGAATTTCCAAAGAAGCAAGTCTCGACAGACCAGATTCAGAAAATTTAGAACTCTTAACTCCAGATGAAACAACTGACCCACAGGGAATAAATGAACTTCTATTTGCAGATGATCAGTGCCTGTTTTATAGCGACGAGGGCAGACTACAAAATCATATTACTAAACTGAGTTCAACCTGCAGCAGATACAATATGAGTATAAACACAGCCAAAACCGAAGTAATGCTAGTTAGCAGATCGCCAGGCCCACTAAGTATACAGATAAATAACACACCTCTGAAACAAGTTAAAGAATTCAAATACCTTGGAAGTATGATCACAGAAGATGGCAGATTAGACAGAGAAATTGAAATCAGATGTCAAAAAGCTAGTGCACTTACATATCAACTGTCACCCTTACTGAAACATCCAAACATACCCATGTCCGCAAAACGACAGATAATAAACAGCATATTCACACCAACCCTATGCTACCAATCTCAAACCTGGACTTTATCCAAATTACACCTTCGCAAGATCAACACCTGCGAAATGAGATGCCTGAGGAGAGCTGCCAACTTAACAATCCGAGACCGAGTAAGGAATGCTACTATCAGACAGACTGTGGGATCAACACCTTGTGCCACATTTATTGAAAGACAGAAGATCAAGTGGTTTGGCCATGTTGTTAGAATGCAACATCAGCAACTACCATCACTGGCCTTACATCAAAGATCATCTGCGACGAGACCACGAGGACGCCCAAGAAGAAAATGGATTGACGACATCAGAGACATTGTACAACCACACGGAATGACACTATCCAGTGCCGTGCACCGGGCACTGGAACGCAAATTATTCCTCCCCACGACGCTTGACGGCAGAAGTGGAAGATGATGATGATGATGATGATGAACTAGCGAGCCGACAAGCATGCGTGCTAACAACCGAAGCTACCCACATTATACCCTATAACTATCGAGACGACAAGCATGCGTGCTAACAACCGAAGCTACCCACATTATACCCTATAACTAGCGAGCCGACAAGCATGCGTGCTAACAACCGAAGCTACCCAAATTAAATTATGTAGTGGTGTTGTAAATCTTAGTCCGAATGTTAAACATTCTATTCATCCCTTTGGTTAACCCTTTTTTTAAGAACAGCGTGTTGTGAACCAGCGTAAGAAATAACAGAAAAATATTTCACCGAGCACATTTTTTTTATTAGTGTGTTAGAGAAACTCTTTATATTAAAATAAGGAATTAAAGAAAACACGGGGGAGATGTTAATAGAAACCA
The DNA here is from genome assembly GCA_963921405.1 of Cepaea hortensis. NCBI lineage: Eukaryota > Metazoa > Mollusca > Gastropoda > Stylommatophora > Helicidae > Cepaea > Cepaea hortensis. The sequence continues at coordinate 186,065,087 of OY992876.1, forward strand.
CTTACTTTTGTAGATCGTACATGTTGTATACAATAACAGAATTCATAAATAAAGCCACATGTATTGTTTGACCCTGATAGAAGTAGAAGAAGGAAGTACAGACTAGAGGACGCACTAAACAACAAACAACTATGTTGTTATCAATTATCATGTTGTCCTCTAGTCTCTAATTCCTTCGTCTACTCCTATGAGCGCCAAACAATACCTGTGTGTTTATTTATATACGTACTAAGCAAATTCAGGTCAGTATGTCACAAACACCACTGTAACGTGTATTTCTAATAGCTGTCAAAATTGCTAACACCCGCGGAGACACCATGCGGAAATGAATTTGTCGAGCGCTAATTGCTAGTTCTTTGTAGTGCCTGATAATTTGCCAAGGAGTGCCAATTTTGTTCCGCTGCCAGACAGGACATCCAGCGAAACTTGCATACGCACGTCAGGCGAGAATTATAGGCAACTAATGATGCGGTGATTGTAAATTACATGTGTTATTACATATCTTAACATTGAGTGCACAGGAAGAACAAACACAAATTTAAATTGAATCTGCAATCACAAACCTGTTTTTGAAAGCACGTTAAAGGAGGTGTGTAATTGTTTATACATCTACCATTATTATTATTATTATTATTATTATTATTATTATTATTATTGAATATCGCACTGGGACGTGTAAACTCTAACACACGCACACACACACACACATATATATATATATATATATATATATATATATATATATATATATATATATATATATATATATATATATATATATTCATTTTTCAGCTGCTGTTGATGTACTAGGCAAGTTGTTTTTTAAAGTTCAGTAGTTTGCCATTGCTTTCTGAACGACCGGCTCCCATATCAACACGTTATAACACAACACGACACTGTCTGCTGCACAAATCGGTCTCGGTTACGTATCGAACGCCATTATATATATATATATATATATATATATATATATATATATATATATATATATATATATATATATATATATATAACACTTTTACACTATTTAGTGGGTTTACCAGATGGCAACGGATAATGGTAATAGGGACAACCAATCCACAGGCGAAAGTCTGCCCGGTGCACTAGAAGTAGTAATACGTGTGTGGAAAACTCTTGAGTTCAAAGCCAGCGAACGAAACAAAGAACAAATAATGAAGCAATCAATAATAATACACTTAAAAGTAAAGATGAAGCATGATAGACGCGTTCGAGAAAGGCATAGATACGCGCATGCGTCGGAATAGAGAGTGGTGAACTGGTCTGTCTTGTGTATATAAGCGACTAAGATTGATTGATTGATTTAGGAATTGATATCACAGCATTCGGGGCATTCCCATAAGTGCTCCGTCCCCATCCTCAGCAGCCAGCGAAGAGTTCCAACACTAATAGTACCAGTAGCAATCTGATTCTTTCCTTTGAGCGTTGAGCGTCGGCCAGATCAATTCGTCACTCCTCGTTGTCTCATTCTTGCCAGACCATGGTAATCCATTTGCTCCTCCGAGGTGTGCACGTGCTCCCACAAGGCCGCAACCACGTCTGCCTTGTCATGTATCAATACTCCACCAAGTTCTGCAGAGCCAGCCAATCAGTCCGCCTGTTCATTTCCCAGCACACCGGCATGTCCCGGAGAAAAGATCCAGGCGATGCTTGTCACCCGTGACCTCCGAAGCGAAGCAAGCCACTCCGCACGAAGTCTGCCCGTCCTCACCCTCGTCAGCATGCTTTCTGAGTCAGTTACAATCACGATGTGTGTGTGTGTGTGTCGTATTCTCCATCCAGCGGAGAGCCGCAGTGACTGCCTCCACATCCATTCTTAAGCTGGATGTTGTGGTATCATATGCCAGGCTCTCCTGCCCCAAACATCGACCATTAGCTTTGGCTATGAACCCCCAGCCACTTCTCTCACCTCTTGATACCAAACCATCTGTGTAGATAATCACATCACTCGAATGAGCATTTTCCTGGATTAGTTGCTGGATTTCCACTTCCGTGGCCCCTGCTGGCCACTCCCTGCACTCCCGGCTTAATGTGATTATAACTCTGCACAAGTCTGACTGCTCCGCTGGCACTCTGACCCACTCCTCTCCACGCCTAATGTTCTCTAAGGGGCACACCTGTCTGATCGTATCCTTCGCCTGAGCCATCCATGATATCCCTCTTATCAGTCGCTGACCCTTAACTGCGTCCAGCGCCTCATGCAGTGGGTGGTCTGTGTCTGCAGCTACTCTGAGGTATGCCTTCGCCTGCACCACTTTGAGCCTACCAGCAACAGTCGGCAGACCAAGGATGTAACGCATACACACTACTGGGGTGTCTCTAGTGCATCCCAGAATGACCCGCATAACTTCGTTCTGTATGCGCTCTAACTTCACCAGCTGACTAAGAGCATGCCTATACTAGTCTTGTAAACTCTGCAATAGATATGAGTTTCTAAATTAACATGCCCATGAAATCTTGACTTCTCATTTCAATTGCAATTTATGGGCAAGGGAACATTATCTGGAGTCCAAATCGCCAAATGCGTGCGAAAGGCTTTAATACTTATGACCAATACAATTTTTATAGTTTTTGTTTCGTTTTATCCTGCTCTTAACTTGTATAGTTCACGTATAGCCAATCTTAATTTAGGTTGAACAAAGTTAGATGCATGTGCTTTACAGGAGGTTACATTCACCCCATCATTTATTGGCTGTTATGTTTATTTATTATGCAATTTTATTATCAGTAGATTGCTATGGCTTTCTCTACGGCCGATGCTCATGTCATCAAAATAAACGAACAGCTATTTGTTTTCAAATCGCATATAGCTAATTTGAAATCCTCGACTTCGTATGTCGGGCGATAATTGTGAAACTGCGTTCACTAACCTATACGTCACTGATACCTTAACTTCAGCTTAGTTACAGGAGATAACTGGTCTTTAATTAACTAACATAAACGATTTATGAAAATTAAAAGAGGCATAACATTTCTACGTAGATGAGCATGGTCGATTGGATAAGATCGCATGTTCTTAAACATCCAGTGTGCTGATGCCGGGGTAAGGGGTTCAACCCCTACACAGCAAAGTTGGACTAAATATCGTCCTTGACTTGGGGACGTTAATTACAAGTATCTCTGAAGTCGGAGTGGTTTCGTCTGATGGCGAGGGACAATGTTAATGGGTAAAGCTAATCCGCACTCAAAATTCAATCCATTATTACTAGTAGTAGTGTGTAAATAAAAAAAAATTAATAAAATAACATATCTACGATCTTTAAGAGGTAATCACATTTGTGGTTAGATCTGATTCTTACAGGGCTGTTTGATTTGTTTGTCTCTCCCTCCTTAGTAATCTGTAAATGTACCCTAGCAATCGCATATCTGCTGCTGGTTTTCAAACATTTATTAACTGGTACCCGTAGAGAATGCAAGGACAAAACGGGTGTGGAATAATCACCAGTGACGAGATTGTTGAGAGTGTAGGTCACAAAATGAGAACACCTATTAAGTACAATTACAAAGTCTTCTCTCGCCGCACAATCATACAGAAAAACATTTAAAAAAAAAAAACATAACGGAAAATAAAATAGAGGCGGAGATGAACAAATGGGGAGGGCATGGTGGGAACTGCAATAGATGGCAACCAACTGGAGGGCTTGGCGGGATGTGGTTGATTGTCTATGGCCCATTGGAGGAAACAAGGTAGAAGACAATTGCGCTAATAAAATGTGGGTTCTATACCAGTTCCACCAATTTGTCACATATAAGATGCAGTATAATAAGAGTATAATAACCAGGTTAGAAGAACCCAGACAACACGCCGTCCGTACCCACAATACTTCAAATCAACCCTGTGTTTAGCGCGGTTTTGAGTCGTTTCCTCCGAACCATGAATACATATCCTTTGTGAATTTAACATCGTCCATTCCTGTTATTCACGCCGTGAAACTATCCCTATTCTATTTGTTCTTGGCCTGTCTGTATATATCACAAAACATTAATCACCTACTCAATTTATAAATCATATTTTATATATTGATATATCTAAGACGTTGCAAGCAGAATAGGATGTAAGCGTACGTTGTCTACAATGGAATTGTGACGCTATGCACACAATTATTCTCGCAGCAATCTCGCCAAAATACGAATGATTTCTGGCAAGTCCCCTGATTATATGTACTGGCTTTTAGCGGCTTCGCACGACAAGACATACAGAGAGACAGTCATTGACGAACACGAATCCCTGTTGGAGGCTCGCTGGTGCCAGAACTATATTACAGACCTTGGATGTTCACGGGAGGTAATAACGCTCTCTATGTTTGTCAGGGGAAAATTACTCCATTTCCTTTATCCTCACATACCAGGCAGTCTAGGGCAAGCGAGCTACAGGACCTCATTTTGTATGCAAATACCCGCTCCTCTCATTGAACGAGTGTTGACACGATTTCGCTTGTGTTGGAAGAAAACACTGAAGACAATTTTATACCCTGATGTGATGGCCAGCCGTCAACACGGTTTTATTAAGATGTTTGCACCGAATGCCCCTTTTTTATGTTTTATTATGACCATGGATTGCACCAAGTGACGCAGAATTGTATGCGCACAAAGATCAGGGGTATAAGAATATGTCTACCCTTGCACAATATGAACTGTCATCTTTTACTGCTGATTTATAACTAAACTACACCGCAGAAGTCGGATGTGATGGCCGAAAGGCCCAAGTATCGCAGCTCTGCTGTAAACAGGCACAACGCAACTACGTCAGAAAAAAAAAACCACTCGGATGAATGCAGAAGAAGAATACTACACCAAAAGTGTGTGTATTATAATGAAGTTCTTAAGACTACGTTGTGTACCCCCATGTCCCCAGCCATAACGCGAATAACAGCTAAAAAATGTTCTACATGTACTTACTTGTAAGCAATTTATAGATTAGCAGTTTAAACCTTCGTGTATTTTACTTTGCCTCTGGTCTCGTTACTGATTAAATGCCACGAGATGATTATGGGTTTATATATTTCGCCGAAACGTTATTATTGCTTTACGATACAACATTTAGTCCAATGCGAGTGTGACAATCTCTGTCACAGTTTCAGGATCTGTAAGACGAGGCAGGTCCCGCAGTTAGTGACTGCATTTTATGCCTGTTCCGCCAGCCTATCCCCAGTTTGTTGGATCAGACTGCGCTCAAAGTGCACCAGACCGTTTCGTACATCTCTTCTCCGGGAACATCTGTCTGTTGCTACTCTTTCCCACGTGTCTGGATCTATGCCAAGGGTTTCACATCTTGTTTACTCACATCCCTGTATCGCATTTGGATGCCCCAAATGCGATACATAAAATAAATATTTTTATTTATTTTATGTATCGCATTTGGGGCTTCCAATTGGCCTCTTTCCTGTGGCTAGTTTTCCATAGGAGATCTTTGAGAATACATTCACCCTCCATTCGAGATACATGGCCTAGCTACCGGAGGCGTCTCTGCTTGAGGAGGGAGTGCACTGTAGTAATATTCGCTCTTTCAAGCACGTGTTTGTTTGTTATTTGGTCTTTCAATGATATGCAAAAGCACTAACGCATGTCTATCTCTTTCAGTACAGCTATTATCCGCATGTACATTCATGAATCTGTTCATTTATATCTCTGTCTGCTTGATTCGGTAGGTTTGTAAAGACTTTATTTAAGAGACACACGGCATGTATTTAACAGGAATATTAAGCTTTTATTCAATGCTTCTGTACTTACTGTGTTTCATTTTGTTTGTTTATTTACAGAGACGGAGATGCAGTGGTATAGTGGTTAGTGCACTTGACTGCTATATGGGCAGTGCTCAATCCACAAGAAAGATTGGGTTATATTTTTCATGTTCATTCATTACCACTCTGTGGTAGACACAATCTCCCAAACTTGCTACCAGACAATTCACAGATTGTTCTGAGAATTATACATGAAGGAAATGCAACGGGGAAAGAGATGACCAACCCAGATCATATATCGTAGTCTAGAATATGTGAAGGTGTAAACTTTATATCTCAACATCATAATGTTCTATTGGTCTACCTTATTATTTGCAAATTGCTCTTGGGAAAATGTAGATGGATGGCAAATGCCAACACATATCCAGGCGCACATCCCAATCCTGTAGATATAAACCTATAAATAATATTTAAAAAAACAAAACAAAGAAATAAGGACATCAAGGTCGTATTGATATATTAACATTGAACTAACCAGATAAAAGACAACAACAGCTGGTCGAAGTATAAACTGCAATATGACATCCTAGTAGTTGAAAGCATGAAAAACATGTCGACGTGAAATTCAGGAGGAGAAAATTAGTACAAAATGGGATATTTTAACAATTAATATACAATTAGCAAATACTAAATTATTAGTGAAAGAAAACAAGAAAAGCCAGTTATTAATGAATGATGAAATCATGCGCGGAACTATTATACAAAGAAAGAAAGCCAACAACAATCTAGTGTGTAGGTACATAAGAGACACAGAAATACGCCACATATTGCTACAGAAACATAGATCCAACCAAAATCGAAGGAAACTGGATGATCAAGAAATAGAACACAACGCAAAAGACGAGCATGCAATTATAAGAAGTATTACAAAAAAAAAGAAAATTGATTTAACATTATACAGTTGACTTAGAGGTCAAGATGGAGAAATTATTGTTGATGTTGAGGTGAGTTTAGTTGAGCTAAGAACCGACTTCACTGCACTCAGGACATTCTCATACGCGCTCCAATTTATAGGTGATAAAACCGATATGATAAAGATGATGATGAATTGAATATATATATATATATATATATATATATATATATATATATATATATATATATATATATATATATATATATATATATATACATACATATTCTCCCTATATAGCGAAGTAATAATGAGAGAGATCAAAAAGAAGCCAGGAATACTAATCGGAGGATATAATATAAACAATATACGCTATGAAGATAACACAGTATTGATGGCGGATAATGCAACAGACCTACAACAATTATTGGACATTGTAGTATCAGAGAGTGCACAGAAAGGACTCTCCTTGAATATCAAGAAAACAGTAACAATGGTGAAATCAAAGAAAATGGAGACACCAAAATATGACATAGAAATAGAAGGGGAAATTCTCAACCAAGTGGATAATTTTAAATACCTAAGGGCACTTACTTATAACATCAGATGGAAGATGTACAACAGAGATTAAGAGCAGAATAGGGCAGGCAAAAGCCGCATTTCAGAAAATAAAGAGTATCTTATGCAATAAGTCGCTATCAATGAATGTAAGAAAGAGAGTGCTAAAATGCTATATAGAACCAGTTTTGCTGTATGGCAGCGAATCTTGGAATGTAAATGAACAAATTAGGAAGAACTTAGAAGCAACAGAGATGTGGTTTTTAAGACGAATGTTGCGAATTCCTTGGACTGCCAGAGTAACTAACAACGATTGCCTGAAAGAGGCTAATGAAACTAGAACACTATATACAACAATAAGAAAGAGACATGGTCTCTTTTTTTGGTCATGTGTTGAGAAGAGAGGCACTGGAGAACATCGTGACAACTGGAAAGATCGAGGGGAAGAGAGGCAGAGGCAGACCAAGAGAAATGATGCTGGACGGATTGAGACGGTGGCATGGAGGAATATCATCAGCAGAGCTGATCCAGAACACCAAAGACCGAGATCTGTGGAGAGCCATGAACGCCTACGCCAGCCGGCACGGCACTTGATGATGATGATGATGATGATGTGTGTGTATATATATATATATATATATATATATATATATATATATATATATATATATATATATATATATATATATATATAAACGTATTCTGAGGCAACTCATGATTGCCCAAGCATATTAAAAGCTGACCTAGAGATAACTATCACAATCACAATAATGACAGAAGAAAAGGCTACCTGTCCTGACAAGATAATCACGGAAATGAAAAAAAATCTCTATCCGACTTTGACAATGTTACTATCACAGAAATATATAATCACATATATAACATCGGACAAATCCCCAGTCACATGAAAACATCAATTTTCATCATTCTGCCTAAGAAACCAAAAGCTACTGATTACGAAGACTACAGAACTATTAGCTTAATGGGCCGTATAACTAAGATTTTCCGCAAGATCACACATAATAGAATGTAAAATAAAATGAGGAAGTACCTGAAGGACAATTTGGATTCCGTAAAAGAACTGGCAACAGAGAAGCCATGATTTATTTAAGCGTGCTGAAATATATAGAAGCTTAGAAAAATGTGTGTGTTTTATAGACTAGAAGAAAGCTAAACAGGAACCTCAATATATAGTGGAATATGATTATGCTATAAAGCATTGGTTCTCAGCCAGTGGGGAATTACCCCAAGGGGGGAATTTTAGTGTGTCCAGGTGGGGATGGTGGTGGTTGTGGGGGTAGGGGGGGGGGGCGAGGGATTAAGACTACATATTGGCAGACTCAAAAAGACTTCAGGCACAATATTCTGGTTTTTTATTGATTGTTTTGTTTGAAGAAGCACACATTTATGACATTCTTTGACGTTTTAACTAATACTGTAATATGATTAAATTGGTGTGTTAATCAAATATTGTGAATATAAAAAATGCACTTTTGAGTTGACAATTTCGCTGGAAAAGGGTGGGAGGGGGGAGTGACATCCTAACATATGGTGAAAGGGTGCATGAGCCAAAAAATTTTGAGAACCACTATAAAGAATCAACACCATTCCACAGGGAGATTCTAACGCCTTCACGGTCTCGGTCTGCAGTAGCCAACACAGAGTTCTCATGCTAATGGCACTAGAGGCAACCTGACTGAACGTCAGTCAGTGTTTTCCCCTATTAGTTGAGTGCCGTTCAGACCCTCTGCTCAACTCAACCTCTACGAGATAGAAAGTAACCTGAATGGGAAAAGCTGGCAAGTTTTTGTCTCAATTCGACAATAGAAATGAAATAGGCCATATGATTTCTTGTGTCAGACAACGTAGTTTACATGCGTGGTTGTCAATGTGTGTGTTCTTTTAAAATATTAATTTAGTTGTAAAGTTTGTCAAGTTTTTATTTTTGAGCCCTAACAATGAACTCGAGAGAATGTTATTATGCAGCAGAAAATCTCTTAGTTGTCGCATATGCAGAATATAACGGTAATCGAATAGCAAGAGGACGACATAGATATAAGTGGGAAGCTAACACCAAGAGTTCGATGAACACCACATGTAACCAGGGCGAGAGACAAAGGGTGTTGGACAGCCATTGTGGAGAAGGCACATGTGTCTGATTAAACTGGATTGCATATTGATGCTATTCATTTGTGCTAGTTGACATGCGCGAATAAAAACCACCCGATGTACACATATGAACATTTTACATTCAATGATATGGTGATAAAACATACGTATTTCTAAGGAAAATAATTTCAAGAAACGGGACACGATTTTAAAGAAAATAAATCGCTTGGATTGATAGATTGATTCGAGAGGCGAACTATGGGCAGGTACATCAGCTGAACATGAGACCGGCGGTTTAGAAGCACACTGTCTAAACCATCAAGTGAGCGGAGCACAGAGGATCATGTTCATCTATGACATTTTGTATGCTGGTAAAGTAAGTGAGCTACGGCCTCTTTTACCTGTCAAACCCTTCAAATGAGCAGAGCACATGGGGTCATGTTCACCTATGCCATATTGTATGTCAGTGAAGTAAGTGAGCATCGGCCTCTTTATCTATCAAGCCCATCAAGTGTGCAAAGCATATATAATCATGTTTACCTATGACATTTTGTATTCCCGTAAAGTAAGTGAGTTACGGCCTCTTTTACTTTTCAAACTCTTCAAATGAGCAGAGCACAGAGGATTATGTTCACCTATGCCATTTTGTATGTCAGTGAAGTAAGTAAGCAAAGGTCTCTTTTACCTATCAAACCTATCAAGTGAGCGAAGCACAGAGGATCATGTTCACCAATGTCATTTTGTATGTGAACAACATTAGTAAGCAAAGGCCTCTTTTACCTGTGGAACCCATCAAGTGAGCAGAGCACAGAGGATCATGATGGCCTAAGCCATTTTGTATGTCAGTAAAGTAAGAAATCAACGGTCTCTTTTACATGTCAAACCCATAAGGTGAGCAGAGCACAGGGGATCATGTTGGCCTATGCCATTTTGTATGTCAGTAAAGAAAGGCGAAGGAGTTTACGGCTTTCGCCGTAACCCCATATATTCTAGTGAGTAAAATAGCTGCTCCCGAACCGGCAGCGGTTCGATCCGCGTTGGTAACTTACGGGGGTATGTGAGCCGGTGTTATGATTTGTGCAGTCCTGGAGTATGTGCTCTGCTGTCTGCGACGCCAATCCACATGTGCACATGACTGATTCACAAAATGAACAATCTTGAATTTTGTGTACATGTGTTTGCGTAATCTATTGTGTCCTGTTCCGACTCGCAGAATAATGACTTGTTCTTGAGCAGGTTTTGTTGGATTTCTGACTGCTTTGATCATTCTTTTCTTTTGGTGATTTGTAATGGGCACATCAAGCTGTTAGTCTTTTGCTCCTTCCTTAGCCAATCGATAAGCTCTGTCGTTTCCAGGTATTCCACAGTGAGATGGTATCCACCGTATGGTGACCTTATGCTGACTGCTAAGTTCAGAAAGTAGTGTCCTTAGTACTGACAATTTCCCAGATAGGAGAGCCTCGAGTACTGATTTTGCATCTGTCAATATCACCACAGGTTATGTACCATGGCTAGTATTTAGTAATTTCTCTGTTGCTATCTTGATTGCCTCAATTTCAGCATCATAGTTATGGCAGTACTTTCCTGTTGGTACTTTGGCCGTGTCCATATTATTTATTATATGGGTATTCTATGTACACTCCCGCTCTTCCATTTCAAACAGCATTTTGTGTTGACCCATCTGTGTAGATTCAGATCCAGAGGTCCTGTGAGCATTCTTCATCAAGGAAGCTGAGAGTGGCTGTTCTGCGCTGTACACTGTTCTGTTATTCCTTGTCAAAGATGTTTGGATTTGTAGTGATAGTCTATGTTCATCTTTCCATGGAATTCGCTCTGGAATAGTTTTCAGGAGAATACCAACTGTGGGCAGATCGTGGTTTCTCTGCAGAGTCGTTTGGCCTAGTGGATAAAACTACTTCTTTTCAACCGCCCCATACCTAAGTTTTCAAACATGTTATTCATAGGGTGGCCTGGCAAGCTAAGGAACTTTTCTGCGTCTATTAACGTTTTTGTATCTCTGCGCTCTCTCGGTGCTTGTGTCCTCCCCATCTTCTCCATTTACACTATACGGGTTGATCTCATCCCTCCTGTAGTGACTCTAAGTGCTTGATTCTGAACCTTGTCCAGCTCCTGTAATGTGGTTTTTGATGCTGATCACCACACAGTTGACCCGTATTCCAGGTGTGGCCGTATGCTCTGTTGATAAACTTTGCTAAGTATTTTCCCACTAGCTCCTCATGTGGTTCCACTTAGCTTTCTCAGGATGGCTATTTTCCTTCTGGCTTTTGCTACTGTCTTAGAATCTATTTAAAGCTATGTCGACCTGGGCCCAGATACATTAAAAATATGATATCCGATGCTGAATCAAAGCCATTACCTCCTCGCGGGGAGTCGTGGGTCTAGCCATTATGCTACCGCAGCTCCCATTTTGAATGGTAATGATGGTTTAATATCTTTACAAATGTGTCTGTTAGATTTACTGCCTGTCTGCCTGCCTGCCTGCCTATCTAGCAAGCACTTCCTTCCCTTAGTTTTTATATGTTGACATGGTTTGCTGTCAGTTGATATATTTGCACGCCTATACCAACATGCATATATAGTATAGTGCTTGCTGGTCCCGAATAACCCTTCCTAAAGAAAGGTAAACAGAATAAACACAACTACCCTTCCTAAAGAAAGGTAAACAGAAGAAACACAACTACATCACAAAACAACAAGACATGTACATCAAGTTTTTGATAACCCAATGAACGCTGAGTGCCTTGTGTAGAAACAAGAACAATAACTGTGAACATCAACACAAAAGCATGCGAACCACTTACATTAAGCCTAGTGGATTGCTCGAACTATGGACGGACTTCCGCTGAAAGCACCGAAGATGAATAAAATCCTTCAATGACCATCGGCAGCCGAATAATACTACTCCGAAAATCAAAATCTCTAGGCTTTAAAGAAGTGAATGTAAAAAATACGTTAATAGTTTGCGTGCTTTGGGTAAGCCGAGCAAATTATACTGCCATTCATTTCTTCTCCAAGGATGTGCAAATTGATGCAGGCACGAAATGGAGGTAATTTCAGAAAATGAATTGATTCATATTGAGATTTTGATTAATCTAAAGCCATAGTTTAATTCCATATATTTCCCCGTGTGGGTGGTTTGTTTCCCTAACGCTATTTCCCGGCGTCTCCAATAGATGTACAGATTGTCTGTTGAGTAATTCCTCGCAACCGCATAGATAATAACTACTTTATTTTCTCAGAGAGAACTTGGTCTGAGCGTGTTCTTTCTTAGAAATAGAGTCTATCTTAATTTATTTTAACTCTTAGATGTGTATTTAGATTTACTTCTAGACACGGAGAGCGGCAATAGTGTAGCGTGGCTTGACGCTCTCCTGCCGGCCCGGAGGTCATGTGTTGGATGCGAATCGGTTGGGTTAATGTTGTAAAATTAACAATGGCTCCCAGGTCGACCCGCATAAAATTTAACAGGAAATGTATTGGAAAGTAATGACTACTTCGAAGACCGATGCCGATTGGTCTAAATAAAATAGGCCTAGCACTATTTATTTGCCCGCTCCGGGACGAAGGATTTACGGACGCAATTCGTGATCCCGCATACCACGGTCGAGAAATACAGTTGTGCGCAATTTGGCAGCAGACCACGTGGCGTTGTTATTTTTAAATAACGAAATGATATGGGCGCCCGTAGTTCAGAAAGCAATGACAAACTACTGAACGTAAACATGCCAAGAGATTACAACAGCAAAGCATGATGGTGTTGACTGCAACGTCCTGTAAATGATATGCAACGTACTGTTAACTAACTATTTACTCAACACGGCCCCCAGAAGAGCTTTTTAATGTAATTACTTTGCTGGATATAGCTGAACATCGATGAAATCATGCAGCCGTTTCAGTCATAAGATTAACCATTCGTAGTGTAATGTCTTTTTTTTTTTGGTTTTTGTTTTATGGGAAATGACGTATAACCTGTCTTGTTTAAGCGATGCATGCTTGTTTAAAAATTTCCTAATTTCCAATTTTAATTATATATATTCCAGGGATCATAATACAAGTACATGGAGGGCAGCACGGCCGAATAGATAAGAGCTCTCGAGCTTAAACTTCCTGTTTGCTGATGCCAAGGTAGCGGATTCAACCCCTACATAGGGTCGTTGGGACTAAAATGTTGACTTCTCGTTCTTGACTTGGGGACGTAAATTACAAGTATCTCAAAAATCGGGGTAGGTTCGACAGATGCTGATGGACACTGGTAATAGAGCAAGCTAATACACACGTAACAATGAATCCAGCGCACTAGAAGTAGTAACACGTGCATGGACGCTGCTTAAGATCAAGGGGAGCGAACGCAAATATTATTTTTAAATTTGTGAATATGAATCGGTGGTTTGCAACCTCTAAGGAGATAGTCAAGCGTTTTGTAGGTTTTTGTGTGTTATTTTGAGATGCCCATTTCTGTAGAAGCATTTTCTCATTGAAAGTTTGTAACATGTATTTATTTCACGATGGTTATACTGATACTTTAAAAAAAGGAAATCTCTGTGGCGCTCATTCATAACACAATGCTGTTTCTTATATGAAAGATAGAGGAAGACATGTCTTTCATCATGGCATGACAAAATATAAAGACACGAATTGATACATTCCACTGGATATTGTGAGGTATTAAAAAAAAAAAAACCTGTTGCATGTCCTCTGCAGGACGCTGGATCAACAGCAGGTTAATTTTCTAGACAATTATACGTACATTAGTTTGCAATTACTTAATTGAACCAGAGGTCAACGTTTAAGTCTAAATGACAGGAGTGTGGAACCTCTCCACCCCTCAGAGCACATGAAGTTTTTGCGCGAACGTGTTTCATCACTCTTCTCTACCACGCTGACCTTATGTTTGTGAGGTATGGAGATGGATTATTCTAACGCCAGTCAGCATGGAACTAGATGGAAATAATGAAGATATTCTGTCAGTTTTCTGAAAGAAATACTCAGCGAAGCGTTAATACATGTACAACGACTGATTGAAGGCAACGGGCCAACAGATAACATCACAAGATAATCTAGGCTCGTATAATTTATAATCTTGTTGACTTTACCAAACTACGGAACGAAAAATTGTCTAGACAGTCACAAAATATTAATAAATCCTCGGGTTGAATGCGGCGTCCTGTAAAGGACAAGCAACTAACCGATTTTACACCTATCACTTAAAAATATCTACGTTGACTCGTTTGAATATGTCATTGCTAACTGTGTTGAGATACCACATCAGCAGAGAACTAGGCGCTCTATAGCACGGCACACCTTTCAAGAGATACATCTTTCTTCCGTTGTTATAGTAGACATTTTACCCCAGGTCAAGATGAAAAACATGTCACGGTGTTTATCTATTAAGTGTGATTACAAACAGCTGCCTGACTCGTTAACTTCACAGTGCACAATACGTCCACATCTCGCCCAGGAGGTCAGCATGGACAAATGGGTAAGAGCACTCGTTCTTAAACATCCGGTGTGCCGATGTCTAAGTAGCGGCTCAACCCCTACACCTGTCAGTTGAACTAAAATGTTGATTTCGCTTTTTTAACTTGGAGACGTAAATTACAAGTACGTCTGAAGTGAGCGTAGATTCACCTGATAGCGAGTGACACTGGTGATATGGAAACTAACCCACACGCAAAAATCAGCCTAGTGCACTGAAAGTAGTAACACGTGTATGGACTACGCTTGATGTCAATGCCAGAGATCGCAAACAAGACAAAGAAATATTTCGCCCATAAATTTGAGCTTCGGACATTGTTTTCCCATGTTCATATACCGATTCGCAAAAGAGAAACTATGTTGGCATTTACAGCGCCAAGTTATCATTATTAACTCGCCTTATTACGATTGTAAACAACAAATCCCCACAGATCATATGCTGTTTAGGTGGTCACTTAAGCTGTGTTCCTCTTTTATTATATTCTCATGATTTCTCAGTAGCATCTGGTATCCATCCTTCATGTGCCATGCCGATATATATGCGGTCATGTTCTGCCATCACACTCGATCACCAGAGTCGCGGATCAGCTCCGTGTTCCTGTCTCGACCATACCATGTGGCCAAGCCATCCAGGTATTTACTTCTCGGTCTTCCCCTTGGTCTCTTCGCTTCGATCTTGCCAGTCGTCACCAAGTTCTCCAAGTCATTTCTTCTCATTTCTTCTCTCACTCCAGAAAATAGCAGTGCGTCTAATCAGTGGTGATAAGCTTACAGACAATTCTAACCTACATGAACGTGTTCAGTTACTGCCACTCCACAAACGCCTACTTTTTTAATAAGGCTAAACTAATTCACAAAATCCTATTTCAAAATGCCCCAAGCTACCTTTGGCCATTGTTTAAATATAACGCAAGACATAACGAACGACTAAATATACTCCATGTCCCTAAACCCAGGATAGACTTATATAAAACAAGCTTAGCATACTCTGCCACTCAGTTGTGGAACAATCTTCCACAAGAAATCGAAGACACCTCCAATCATTATACATACAGTCGCAACCTGTTTGAACACTACCTTAGGGCAGACTTCATGCCCCCTTAAAAAGAAAAAACAGCAACAAAGACAATAATAATGGTAAATTATCTAGAACGACAACTAGCCACACAAGAAAACAAAACTTTCCCATATGTATGGCATATTACACCCACCTTGGGTATTCATGACGCCCATGTTAAACATTGCCTCAACGAGTCATGTATTATTGATTATTTTTCATGCGTTTTAATGCTTATTGTTCTTTTGTTGTCAAAGAATTGCTTCATAAGAGATGTTGAATGAAAGAATGTATGAGAGGAAATAGAGAAGAAGGGCAGAATGTCAGACGGGTCTGCGTGCCCAATTCTTAACCCTTTGAAAATAAAGATTTAACTAATCACCAGAAAAATTAATCCAGAAAAATTTTTAAAGAACTGAAGTCAATGAAACGAGGGCACCAACAAAACACATATGGTTTAAAAGACAAAAATGGGAATATGATAAATACCAATGAGGAAATGTGCAACACATGGAAAGAATATTTTATTGAATTACTAAATTGTGAAGCTCCAAGTAACATTTTCCCACAGGAAGAGGTTCTAACATGCGAACCACAAATTGAAGAACCTACATTTGAAGAAATCCTATATGTAATCACACGACTTAAAAACAATAAGGCAACTGGGACTGATGGAATTGCTGCTGAATTTATAAAGGCAGGTGGCCATGCATTACATCTAAAGCTATACGAACTAATAATAAAGATCTGGAGGACAGAAGAATTACCCCATGACTGGAAAGAGTCATTATTGATACCTATCTTTAAGAAAGGAGACAAGTTCCAATGTGGAAATTATAGAGGAATATCACTACTGTCCACAAGCTATAAGATACTATCCGCAGTATTACTAAATAGACTAAAACCATATTCAGAAGACATATTAGGTGACTACCAGGCGGGTTTTAGACAAAACAGATCAACAATAGATCAGATATTTATCTTACGACAAATAGCCGAGAAACATTGGGAATATAAAAGAGATCTCCATAACATTTTTGTGGATTTTAAAAAGGCTTATGATAGTGTCCATAGGAATAGTCTATGGAATGCTATGCAGGAATTTGGAATACCAAGGAAGTTAATCAACATGACCAGACTATGCATGGAAGATACTTATAATATAGTAACATATCCATCCATCCATCATGTGCCATGCCGGTAAGCGTGGGCGGTCATGTTCTGCCATCTCACTCGATCAACAGAGTCGTGGATCAGTTCCGTGTTTTTGTCTCGACCATGCCACAAGGCCAAGCCATCCAGATACTTGTTTCTAGGTCTTCCCCTTGGTCTGTTCCCCTCGATCTTACCAGTTGTCACAAAGTTCTCCAAATCATTTCTTCTCATAACATGCCCAAAAAATTGTGACTGTCTACGTCTAATGTCTCTGATCAGTTTACGATCTTCATTTGTTTCTTGAAGGACTTGTTCATTGGTCTTTCTGGCTGTCCATGGTATTCTTTGCATATAAAGTAACATATAAAGGCAGGAAATCAGACCCCTTCCAAATAACATCTGGCTTGAAACAAGGTGATGCACTATCGCCGCTACTCTTCAATCTGGCTCTAGAGAAAGTTGTAAGGAAGGTAAAGGAGGAATGTGATATTGGAGGAACATCCAAGCTGCTTGGTTATGCAGATGATATAGATATTATAGGGCAAAGTGAACAAAAGACATTGGAAATATTGACTCACTTAAAGGAAAAAGCCCAACAGATGGGGCGGGTTATCAACCAAGATAAGACAGAATATATGGTAATTTCAAGAGACGGAATGGCTAAAAACTCTGGCCACATACAAATAGATAATATGACCATTAAAAGAAGGGAAACATACAAATACCTGGGTACAATCTTCAACTGCTCCAACATCATAAGGGAAGAAATACAAACTAGAATCAACTCTGGAAATAAGATATACTATGCACTACAACATCTACTAAAATCAAAGGCGCTATCTCGTAACACCAAAATCACAATATACAAAACACTGATCAGACCAGTTGTGCTGTATGGCTCTGAAACCTGGAGTACAACGAAAAGAGACGAAGCCTTGTTACAAACCTTTGAGAACAAAATTTTAAGACGCATCTTTGGACCCATTAGGGATACACATAGTGGAGAGTGGAAAAGAAGAAGTAACAAAGACATTTATGATCTGTTTAAGTCCCCGCTAATCACTGGCATCATGAAGGCTAATAGACTACAATGGCTGGGGCATATAGAGAGAATGGAAGATAATAGGGAAACAAAACTCGCTTACACTCAGGAAATAAATGACCGCAGACCCCGAGGTAGACCAAGAAGGCGGTGGAGAGATAATACATGTACAGATCTACAAGCACTTGGAATCAACGACTGGCAAGAGAAGGTCCACCAGAGAGACGAATGGAGACGGATTGTATTTGCAGCAAAGAACCTCAATGGCTCGGAACGCTGAAGAAGAAGAAGAAGAAGTTCGTTCGTTCGTTCATAAAATGCCCAAAAAATGTTGACTGTCTATGTCTAATGACTCTAATCAGTTTACGATCTTCATTTGTTTCTTGAAGGACTTGTCCATTGTTTTTTCTGTCTGCCCATAGTATTCTTTGCATTTTCCCTCACAAACCACATTTCCACACCATCAGCTGTTTTTCAGCTTGACTGCTTATTGTCCACGCTTCACATCCATACAAAAGTACAGGTTCTATGTAGCACTTCAACACTCTTTTTCTCCTCCCGTGTGTTGCCGGGGCCCATAAGGGAAGCAAAGAATAGCAACACTGTAGCCTACCACGCAAGTCGTAAGAGGCGACTAAGGAGGCTTGATGGTTCCGTCGCCCTGCTACTGAGTGAGTGCGTGGCGCGACACTGTGAGCTGTGAGTTTCGTGTGAAGTGCTTTTGAATCTGCGCAAGTTTTTTTTTGGGAACGTGACTGCATGTTCGGAGCGATGGCAGGTGGCTATGTCCCAGAGTTGACCGGTTCTTGCCTTATGCAGAAATGCGTGGCTGCTGGGCTTCTGGTTGACTGTCACTGCCGTCGGTGATGAACTGTATTTTCGTGGACTGTGTGGGTGAACATCTAGGAAACATCCAGATAGGAAAATGACTGCCGATTCCATCAGAGATGAATTGGGTGTTACGTGGGGGACTGGTGTGTTAACATTCTGGCGGCGTCATTATGCACAGTGTATCTGTGCGGGCTGTTGTTTGTCGAGACTCCTGTCTTTTCCACTTTTCACATTGGGCAGTGGGGAGCGTTTTGTGTGATATTCACTGGCACAGGAAATGAGCATAATGGGGACGACCCGTTGCTGTGAAGTTGGAACTGCGACTAACTAACTAACTAACTAACTAACTCTTTTTCTCGTTTCAACTCATATCTTTTTATTGATTAGTATGTTTTTCATCTTTCAAAAGGCTACCTTCGCAATGGCAATTCTTGTTCTAATCTCTTCAAGGCATCTCCCATCAGATGTTATGACTGTGCCGAGATAACTGTATCGATTCCCTAGCTTAAGAATATGCCCATTTATACGTATATCACATTGTGGTATTTCCTTCTTCCCAGTGACGACCACAATATGTGTCTTCTTAATATTCAGTTCTAATCCTAGTTGTTCACTGTGCTTGTGTATCTGGTATCAACGTAAAGTAAACATTTGACATCAATGTGTCTTGCATTTGAATATGGGGCTCTAACAGTGGGTTCTTACTGTCTTTCAATTACCCAATTAACACATAATCCCACATTTGTATATGGGTCTCTAACGGTGGGTTCTTACTGTCTTTTAACTGCCACATAATGCCACCGTTAGTAGATTGTAATGGGTGCGTTGATATAATCGTTAGGAGGTTACGCTGGCAATGACACGATCACTATCGAACGGTGGTTCAACGCTTGCAACCGACGCCCGCTACGGGAGGAACAGACTGGCCATCTGTCCTCCATGCACTCGGGCTTTTCAAATGTAATAGTACTATCACTTGAAAACCCTTGGCATAGATCCAGACACACGGGAAAGAGTTCCAACAAACAGATTTTTCTGGAGAAGAGATGTATGAAACGGACTGGTGCTCTTTGAGAGCGAAATCTGATCCAACAAACTGAGGATAGGAGGCACACGCATAAAATGCAGTCACTTACTGCGGGATCTGCCCCGTCTTACAGATGCTGAAACTGTGACAGAGATTGTCACTCTCACATTGGACTATACAGTCACCAGCGGTGCTGTCAGGTGCCTTCCCAGCGGCATAACTCTATAGTCCTTTTTAAAATAAAGTTGCATTCAACACCAGCATTTTTAAGCTGCAGTTCTTCTTGGCAAGATTATGCTAAGTAGTTTGCCATTGATTTTTTTGAGCGACCAACTGACATACCCCGTAAGTAACGCGACGCAATCTTCTGCCAAATCTCGCACAGCTGTGTTTCTCAAGTGGATATACGGGATTACGGAGAAAGTCGTTAATACCTTCACCAGGGAGACGGCTCTATAGTCCTACAGGATTGAAAGAGGATTACTACTACTACTACTACTACTACTACTACTACTACTGCTTCTGCTGCTGCTGCTACTACTGCTGCTGCTACTGCTACTCCTACTGTTGTTGCTACAACAACTACTACTACTACTACTACTACTACTACTACTACTACTACTACTACTACTACTACTACTACTACTGCTGCTGCTGCTGCTGCTACTACTACTGCTGCTGCTGCTGCTACTACTGCTGCTGCTACTGCTACTACTACTACTACTACTACTACTACTACTACTACTACTACTACTACTACTAATACTACTCCTGCAGCTGTTGCTGCTGCTGCTACTACTCCTGTAGCTGCTGCTGCTGCTACTACTACTACTACTACTACTACTACTACTACTACTACTACTACTACTACTACTACTACTACTACTACTACTACTACTACTACTACTACTACTACTATAGTGCATTCACATGTGTTTGCCTCAATATAAACATCCATATCTCAGTAACCAACTGAAGGGAAATTATGAGATTTAGTATATAACCTTATCATTATGTCCACCCAACAAAAGACATTTTTTTCTGGAGATTTTAAAGCAGATTTCAAAGTTTGTTTATATGCGGTACATAATTCATGGGTCTGAGATGAAATTCATAATTTTAAATGTATTACAGCATAGTCAGACAATCAGCGCTAAATGTTGAAAATTGTACGTTTTTCACAGGATTGGCCTTATGCCAACTCCCTGCGTTGTTTAAACTAGGACTGTTCAGAGGTGTCTCAAAATGTGGGTTATTTCATGAAACCTGATTAATATGTTTTTTGTTTTTTTTTAAATCTTACCACTTATCGCTAACATTGAAATGTGTGAATACTGTTCAGTGGGATTGAATGCGAAATTATACACTTTAAAGAATCGCTATGAAGTTGTACACATTTTTTTGTCAAGAAGGTGATCGCAGGAAACTGTTTTATACTATTACAAATTCCGAAAAAGGAACAGTACATGTATTGGGTTTGAGTAAACGGTCATTTCGTCGAAGGATGCAGGAATCTGGAATTAAATCACCACACAATAACCAAACGGTAGGTAGAAAGATTATTGTAGACAGCTTTGACAAAGATGTCGTAAGGTGAGCTATTATAAAAATGCTTTAAAAAGTCGCTTAAAATTCGACAGGGTCGACTTCATTGCACCGGGTTCTATCCAATATGGCTCGGTCTCTTTCCGCAGCGCGGAAAGTATCGCACAAAGCACGAACTCCTCAGCTCTGGCGACGACCCACAGAAGTCTCCGAAAAATTTAACTCGTGAACCGAAGGATACGGCCCGGAATCGAACCAACGACCTTTGGAGCCCGAGTCAAAAGGCTTGACCACTTCGCCACGGAGACTCCAAAGATTATAAAAATTTTGGATTTTATATCCAGGATTATCCAGCATTATAAAAATGCTGGATGCCAAAGAAACAGTAACTGTAAGAAAACTTAGGGTTTGGTTGAGAAAGAACAATAACATAGAGCTATCCAAAACAACTTTGTGGAAAATTATAAGGACATTATCTTCACTTTTTGAAAGTACAACGGCGGTAGAAATATTCTTTTCGAGCAACCGCATTTAGGAGCCATGAGAAGCAGATACCTACGTGAAATAAGGGAAATGCGCAAAGAAAATTATGGCATAGTGTGTTTGGTTGAAATGTGGATCAATGCGCACCACACAAGTGATAAGGAATGGCAGTCAGTGGATGGAGAGATAAAGCGATATGTGCCCAGTAGTATAGGACAGCTTTTGGTCATGGCCCATGCTGGTAGTACGCATAATGGCTTACAACAGAATGCTTGGCTCGTGTTCGTATCAAAGCATACAGACAATAGGGATTATCATAATAAGGTGAATGGTAATGTATTTAGAGATTGGCTCGAGAATACTGTGCTTCCATCCCTAGATAGACCGTCGTGTCCAATTATGGACAAAGCATGATATCAATGTTGTTGCCCAAGAAGACAAAATGCCTACAGCATCGAGCAAAAAGGGAGCAATAAAGATATGGCTCCGAATGGAAAACATACCATTTCCAGAAACGTATTTCTAGCCAGAATTGTTGTCCCTTGTAAATTAGGCGCAAAAAAGCAAGAAATATCATATCGACAAGTTGATAGACGAATATGGCCATAGGTGCTTGAGACTCCTGCCGTATCATTCTCATTTAAACCATATAGAACTTGTGTGGGCTAAAATTAAAGGACAGGTGGCAGCTGCAAATACTACATTCAAATTGTATGACGTCAAGATACTAACCCAGTCCGCGCTATTAAATATTAATAAAAGTTATTTGAAAAAATGTGAGGACCATGTGTTGAAAGAGGACGAGGATTATTGGAGAAAGGATGGATTGAATTGTATGCAACCGAGAGCAATCATCAACCTACTGGAATCGTCCGACACAGATTAAGGTCTGAGCAGATCGCAGACCTTAATCTACGTACACTCTTACTGGGATATTTTGCTCCAACTATTCAGACGAATTGCAGGTCCTAAACATTACTGCATCAGCATAATGTAAATGGCAACCGTTTGAATTCCACAGAGAAGAATTTTCAATTCTGCAAGCCTTCAGCGATTACAGACAACTGTATTGAAAAAAAAGAACACACACACACACACACACACACACACACACACACACACACACACACACACACTAAACGCATTGAATACCAACAGAAGAGTAATATTGCGGTGGAAACTGACATATTGTGGCATAACAAGAAACGTGAGAGCAAACACGTTGTCAAAATAGGGGACAACACACGTACATACGAATCAATCTATAAACTTCAATGAAAAGAGGACCAACATCTTGGTCGTTAAGAAGAAAGCCCACTACAGAGACACTGACAACTATTTTCATAGTGCAAAGCAGGTAAACAGCAGAGTAGACAATCTTTCACGAAGACTCAAAGCGGGTCTGTCACCCATGTGTACGTGTGAACTAACTACACAGACAGTTGAACAGATCATTAAAAAATGAAAACATTATGACTAAATTGCGGTATCATTTCTGGTCACTCCATACGCACATTAACGCACAGCTATTTGGAAGCTTTCGCGAACTCAATATAAAAAGCTAACATGAATACTTGTGTACACATTATTAGCCAGCAGCTGAAGAAACAAGAAGGAAATGAAAAATAAGGTAAGAAATATATTCCTTCTACTTTCCTGTCAATTTACACATTATTTACCCCATGCCTCTGTAAATTCTCTGTCTTTACTAATATTACACATTGCACCCCTCTCGGGATTCTCCGTGGTGAAGTGGTCAAGCCATCTGACTCGGGCTCCGAAGGTTGTATGTTCGATTCCGGGCCACATCCTTCATTTCACAAGTGCATTTTTTCGGAGACTCCTGAGGGTCGTCGCTGGAGCTACGGAGTTCGTGCTTTGCGCGACGCTTTCCGCGCTGCGGAAAGAAACTGAGCCATATGGGATAAAAACCCGGTGCAATGCAGCCGACCCTGTCGACTTTTAAGCTATTTCTTTTATTGCACCCACTCCCATATGAATCCGGATACGACTTGTGTCGTCAAGTGAATTGGCGGGGCTTTCATTACTGTAAAAACAAGTTTG
Source organism: Cepaea hortensis (assembly GCA_963921405.1). Lineage (NCBI taxonomy): Eukaryota > Metazoa > Mollusca > Gastropoda > Stylommatophora > Helicidae > Cepaea > Cepaea hortensis. The sequence continues at coordinate 186,089,066 of OY992876.1, forward strand.
TAAGAGAGAAATCACTAGTTTTTCAGCAAAACATCCAAGAAATGTCGCCGCTGTCGATGATTTAAGTTGCTTTTGGACCTATCAAAGACACATTCCTTGGGTGGGGGTAAATATAAGACGGCAGGAAAAATTTCATAACGATGCAACAGACAGTTTTCAAAATAATTGATGACGGCATTCGTTTCTGGACATACTATACTACTTCACATGCCCACAGCAAATGCCTGATACCGAGCTGCATTTATTTATGCGTATTGATTTGATAAATGCATGTACTGTTTTGTATTAACTTCATATTTTATTTCCCAAACTCATGTGTTTGCTCAATCTGATTTCTTATCTCCAATAGCGCTATAGAGAACACAAACCCAATGTGCTTTAACGCTTTGGACGTATAACTAATGTTTTATTGGCGCTCTTTTAATGCTGTCAATTGTATTATTTTTAGCTGTTCTTAACGATGTCATGACTGATTCGGAGTCAATAATCACTAATGTTTGTAAAAGAATGAGGTTTCAATTGTTGTAATTGCTATTGTTTTTGGATCTGCACACGTCTAAGAGATTGTATTACAAACATTTGTTGTTAAACATGCTATGCTACTAGTTGCACATTAATTTGTTCAGTGATGGGTGGTAATCACTGCTCCTTGCATATAATTATAGCTATGAATAAGTCTTTCTGAAATAGCAAAAGTTTAGATAATTGTAGACTAAAATCGGAAAAAAACTAATCTAATTCAATTCCAAATTGAGACCCTTGGTCAGCCCATGTTGTCTACTGACAACAGAGACATCATGATCGAATCAATCAGGTTCAGGTGAGGTTATTAGAACAAAGTTAAGAGAGGTTTTGCGCCAGACACGACTTGTCACTTAACACCCACAGCTTAGTCCTTGTCATAGTAGATTTCATTAGAATCTATACTCTCTAGCATAGCTCTGGTACAAGGAATGTGGCTGGCCGGCGGGCTGTCATCAGGGACACGTCACAGTCCATTGAATCTGACAAACACTATTAGTAGGTACAGAGTTGCAAAGATACTCGTAATGGTCCCTAAAAAAATAAATTGCAAGAGTGAGAAAAGCAAGAAATCATAGTCTTAATAAGAATACAGGGAAGGTAAATTAACGGTCATATTTCAATGCATATATCCAATAGTGAAAACATACCAATGTTCATATAAATAAGATACCCCTGTTAAACACCTACAATTCCTATAGGAACCGCTGTAGCGTAGTGTCTAGTCGCTCGCATGCCGGCCCAATTATAATATGTTTATTCATCGGTGCCAATAAATATCTTGGGAAATGAAGGTTGACCACATCACTGACCGAATGCTAAGTGGTCTATATAAATGTTGGTCCAGCGCCATATACCCAACGTGCCTGCGTGTACAAGTGTCCTTTATTCACTACTACATATTGCTTCTCTCTCTCTCTCTCTCTCTCTCTCTCTCTCTCTCTCTCTCTCTCTCTCTCTCTCTCTCTTGCTCTCCCTCCCCCCCCCACATATATATATATTAGTTAGTTATGACTAAAGGCATTTTTCAAAGTAAATCTACTCGCTATAGTAAAACAACACAATAATTCGAAATTGATAAGCCAGGGCTCGAAAAGAGATCTACAGACAACATCTGGCAACGACAATTTTCCAGTTTTGTTGAATATCACAAAAAATAAAAAATAAAAACAGACGACCGAAGACAAAAACATAATGGAAACACAATTATGCCAATAAGCCTAAATATGAATATGCCAATTTGTGGAGTCACAAACTGTGATAAAGTCGAGAGACAAGATGCGAATTAGGAAACTGAAATAATCTCTCAAAGATCACATGCATCAATGATGTCAATTAATTTGAGATAATGTCGTCAATGTTGTTGCTCTGCTAGACATATTTTATCTCCCCATTATAAGTCAAAACGAGGACAATTTGGGTATCTGTTGCTACTTTAGGGGAAAATAAATCATGTTTAATGGCAGCAGATCCAAATATGCTATTGTTGAGGATATTATATTACATTTTCCTTTTGTATGTCACAAACGCAGTAATATAAGTGCATGAGGTTATAATGTAAGCTTTAATCACCCAAGTGAAATACGAAAATGGGACATACAATAACTAGTGCAAGAGACCTATCAAGAGACCTATACAGATGTCACCGAAGAACTAGAACCAGACATACTAAAAGAAGAAATTATAGAAGCCATCAGATTAGCCCCATTGAACAAATCACCAGGACAGGATGAAATACCAAATGAACTAATTAAAGCAGCAAGAGAAGTAGGAACAGCTTGGCTACATAGACTATTCAATCATGTTTGGATAGAACAACAGACACCACGAGATTCTGGAAATGCCATAATTATCCCAATTTGGAAAAACAAAGGCAGCAAAAGAGACTGCACACAATACAGAGGCATTTCACTGATGAGTCATACTGGGAAAATATTTTGCAAAATTCTTGAAAAAAGAATACGAACTACTTTAGAACCCCAGCTAAGCGAAACACAACTTGGATTTGGGAAAAACAAAGGATGCACAGATGCAATTTTTGCTCTTAGATAACTTATAGAAAAATCAATCGAATTCAATGAAACACTCTACTTAGCCTTTTTCGACCAAGAAAAGGCATTCGATAGAGTAGATAGAAACAAGTTGTGGCAAATCCTTAAACAATATGGAGTGAGTACACATCTAACAACCCTATGTAGAAGTTTATACAACAACAGTGAATGCATAGTGAGAGCAACTGGAGGGCACTCAGAACCCTTCACCATAAGATCTGGAGTACGACAAGGTTGTGTCCTGCCCCCTTGTTCATAACATATATAGACAACATATGTAAAGAAACCAGCCAAGCAGAGATAGCAAGAATACCACATGACGAGAACACAGAAGAAGAACCATCTGCAAATCTAACCATTAGAGAACTCTTGTTTGCGAACGACCAAGCACTAATAGCAAAATCAGAATTACAAGACCACATGAATAGTCTAAACGAAATGTGTAGGGAACATAATATGAAAATTAGCACAAGCAAAACAAAGGTAATGACTATAACTAAAGAAGAAAAAACAACAACAATTCACCTAAACGAACATCCCTTGAAACAAGTGAAGAGTTTCAAGTACCTGGGAAGTATAATATCATCAAATGGCAGATCAGAAGATGAGATTGAAAATAGGTGCAATAAGGCAAATCAACTCATTGGACAAATGGCACCAATACTAAAGAACAAATATGTATCAGTTACTACTAAGAAAGCACTTTACAACACAATCTTCCTACCAACTTTATGCTACCAATGCCAAACCTGGACAATGACAGAAAAGAGAAAAGAAAAATCACAACAACAGAAATGAGGTTCCTGAGAAGAATACTCAACGTATCAAGAAGAGATAAGATCAGAAATGAAGAAATCAGAACTAAAGTGGGGGTTAAAGCAGCACTAGATTTTATTCGAAAGCAGCAAGTCAAATGGTTTGGCCATGCAAGTAGGTTACCAGTCAACAGCATACCACAACAAGAAATGATGTACAGACCAGATGGAAACAGAGGAAGAGGCCGACCACGTAATCGTTGGACGGAGGGAATAGCAGAGTCCATGGGAATATCGATATATGAAGCCCATAATCGAGCACTCTCACGAAGTTTATACTTCACCTCGACACCGCAAGGTACAAGAGGAACATGATGAGATGAGATGATGAGAGATACTTATCTCTAAATCTGTTTTCGAGTTTGTTTAGTAGCTGATCTCTAATGTCTATCTTCTGCTGCTTTTGTGCAGTATATGTCGTTATTGTGACAATTATCTATACGCACGAGCCCGAACGTTTCCTTAATGAACATCTTCATCGCTTGCCAATGATTTTGCCTTTTATTACTGCGTGTCAGCAAATTATATTGCAGTGCCATAATTAACAAGACAATAGTGCGTTTTTCCCCCCATTAGAACCAGAAATGCCGGGTTCGAATAAAACCTATAGAAGAATTGATTTGGGTACCATGTTCTCTTATTTTCTTTTATATTATAAATCTCCTTTTGGACAAACTAAGAGTTACATTTGGCTAGACATTTAGATAAGCAGTCCATAATATCTGAAGACCGGAGTTCGTACTTTAGTTAGAACAAAGGACATATCGTATCTACCAGAGAGGAGAGAGACTGGAAGACTGGCAAGATGAGAATAGATTCATCTTGCTTAACAAGCCATCTGACCCACATATCTTCTTCTCGAGATCATGGCACACTACAACTAAACCTGACCAGGCTTTTCATTCACCATTTTCATTCTTCCTGGAGTGGAACATTAAAAGAATTGTTGGGAAACAGCTAGGTGGCAGTGACCATCGGCCAGTCTTTTCAACTGTAGAAAATGAGCTTGTATGTGAAAGCAGCACTCTCTCGATGTGGAACTACAAGAAAGCAGACTTGGCAATGTACAAGCTTCGCACCAGCATACTGGTTAGAAATCTGAACACTGAGAGGGACATAAATAAAGTAGTTGAAGAGTTTGGGAAATGCATACTACAGGCTGCACGAGAAATAGTACCTAGAGGAGCCCGTTAACATTATAAACCCTACTGGAGTAGTGAACTGGAACAGCTAAATAATGATGTGGAAGTGTGTAGAAGGAAAGCGGAAGCCAACCCTTACCAAGAACACCACAATAAATACCAGCACGCAAAAGCCAAATTTCAAAGCTACCAGCTGCAGGCTAGACGGAAAAGCTGGCAGGAGAAAACAGAGTCTCTGAACTTTGAAAGAGACACAGGGAAGTTGTTGAAGCTAATAAAACAGCTAAAAGATGAGGTTTCAGGGAGATACTAAAAAATTGAACTACATAAAGACGGAAACATCTTAACACGAAAGCAAGCAGCTGACAATTTCGCGGACTCATTCGCACAAGATAACAATATAGAAATTAGTCCAGAGAAACAAAAGGAGATTCGAGAAAAATGGCAACATACAGAACAGAAAGAAATAGTACATGAGGTTATGGAGGCACATATCACAATCAGTGAACTGGAGCTAGCAATATCAAAACTGAAAATGAGAAAGTCACCAGGAGCTGATGGTATCTCCAATAAAATTATCAGAAACCTAGGAGCAGAGGCCAAAGCAAAGCTGTTACAGATCTTCAATAACGCCTGGAACTTAGGCAGTGTCCACAAGCCTGGAGAGAATCAATCATTATACCCCTCTTAAAAATCTGGGAAAGATAGTTCCATTGCTTCCAGCTACAGACCAATTAGCCTCACCAGCTGTCTCTGCAAAACACTGCAACGCATCATCAATCACAGGCTACAGTGGTACATTGAAAGTGAAAACATCCTTGTGCCAGAACAGGCTGGCTTTAGGCAGTGCTACTCTACGGAAGATAAGAGAACCTATCTCTCTCAAGAAGTTGAGGATGCATTCCAAGAGAAGAAGCTGGTACTTGCGGCATGGATAGATCTGAAGAAAGCATTTGACAAAGTCTGGAAAGAAGGTCTTATGAAGAAACCGAGAAACTGTAAAGTCAATGGAAGAATGTACAAATGGGTGAAAGCATCCTTGCACAACAGAAGAGCCCGAGATAGACGGTCTCAAGAGCAAGAAAGTACTATTGCGTCACGGTGTTCCGCAGGGTGGAATCTTGTCCCCCACACTTTTTCTAATCTCCTCAATGATCTTTTTGCTAATCTACCCGATGGAATAAAAGCTGCAATGTAGACTGATGACCTGGTTTTGTGGAGCACAAATGAACATGCATCAGTGGCCACCATATTGCTACAGAAAGCTGTAGATATATTTGTTGCATGGGCGGATAGATGGTGTGTCAGCATAAACACTGACAAGTGCAGCAACGCTCTATTTACCCTCTCTCCGAAACAAAAGGCAGGGATCATCCAGATAAATGGAACACCCCTAAGAGAAGATAACGAACCAACATGCCTTGGTGTAACATTTGATGACAGGCTGACATGGAGAAAACATCAACAAAGCAGTAGCAAAAGCCAGAAGAAAAATAG
>OY992876.1:186100092-186147592 GCA_963921405.1 Cepaea hortensis
AAGAAGAGAAGTAACTTTCCAGAAAACTTTGAATATGTTAATAGATGTTTTGTTTCGTAGAGACGCCGAAGATTGTACTCTTTCAAAACGGCAACACTTTCGCTCCATATTACACAGCTGGTTTTCTGGTCCTTTGTTTCTACAAAGAAGTACTTTACTCTCCGTTCTTCATTGAAAACGCGACACTCGGCGCCCACGTTTCTTTTCTTAGTAGCCATTATGCAGGGTGAAGTACACGGGATTTGAAAATGAAAATGACACTGAATTAGAAACATAATTAAAATCCTATTGAAACACAAGAAAAGCACAGGACTAGGGGTCACTGGTGAAGCTACGAGTCACCAAAGGAACATATACAGTTTATATCTACTTTGGTAATAGAATATATCATACAATAAGGTTTGCAAAATATATAAATATGGCCGGCCTAAACCAACAGCCTAGAGCAGTGTTTTTCAACTGGGGTTCCGGGAGTGGCAGCCATGGGTTCCGCCGAAACAGACCGAAATGGCCTAAATGCAATATTTCTGCTCATCTAGTTTATTACATTAAGTAGGACAGGCACGTGTGAAGATCTCCTATTACTCTAAACATAATATTTACATTTAAATTCTATCATAACGTCTCGTGTTCCACACGTTGTATCAAGCAAGTTCGAGTACCGTCGGCGGGCCGGATGAAATGACGTTGCGAGCGGGATCCGGCCCGCGGACCGTAGTTAGGTGACCCATGGTCTAGCCAATGGAGGGTGAGTCAGTAATGTTCTTCGATATGGTGCAGACTGCCGATAATTTCAATCTTTCTAAGCTAAATATCTGCAAGGGACTCACAGCTATGCCCACACGTATGGTAGACAACAAGCATTTAAAGCTCTATGCCACAAGACTGCAAGATAAGCACAGCTATGGCTACAGTAATGAGAGACATGCAACAAACACTGTTCTGAGATACATGACTGTGTTGGAGTCACATATGCGTCCACAATGATGGTAGACAGAGAGAAAACTAAGTGCTAAGCTACGCGACTGCAAACAATATTGAAGCAGCTCGCCTTGTGTTGATTTTTAACAATAGCATGATCATCATTCGTTAAGAAAGCGATGGCAAACAAATGCATTTAAACTTGCCTAGTATATCATATACAGCGAAAAAATGACTGGGGTGAGTGCGACGTCCTATAAACACATGCAACTAACTTATAGGTTTTATACCGCACTCTAACACCCTTTTACCTACTGCAATTAACAAATGTTTACATATCAATGTTTTCCATCTTATGAAATGCTACATTTTGTCATAGTGATTCATCTTATAGATCTCTACAAGACACCTTCCATCAGATGTTTGATTGTTCCGAGATAGTTTTACCGATTCAACTGCTTAAATATTTTTAAATTTATGAAAGGGCATCTGAAATAAAATAAAATAAATACATACAACTTTTGCAAGATAAAAAAAATGCCACTTCTATAAGTCTGACAGTTTTTCTAAGAGATGAACATACAATGGAGAATGTGTATTATACACTCAGAGTTAATTAGATATAACAATGCAGGTCTGTGTATACACATTATTGTTAATAATAGACTCTATGGTCATAATGTAGTCGTCAAACCACTGCAAAGAACATAACTGTGACTTAACATGATAATGCAGACGCGATGTATTATTTATCAAAACTGTGTGAGTGTTTCATTGTTTTTATTAACATGCTGGCTTTAAACCAACTGGATTAAGCTGTGCTGATCATCAAAGATTGCGGTGTTGGCGTACGATATTTGACGATCAGAATAGATAAAAAGATAAAGTCCAGGAACAAAGACAATAAAGGGAATAAAACAGCACAATTCTTTAGTTCAATGTGAATCATAACATAGCATCATTACAAAGTATTTATGAATATTTCAGAGAACATAAATCTGCTTGTGACAACGTAAATAAAAAAACAAATCACGCGTCATACCTCTCCCTCCCTCCCCCACCTATTCTACTCACTTTTAACTCAGGCGTAGTCCATACACGTGCCACTATTTCTAGTGCATTGGACTGATTTTAGCTTTTAGTTATTACCAGTGACCCTCGTAATCAGGATAGCCAGCTCCGATTTCATAGGTACTTGTAATTTACATCCCCAAGTCAAGGACAATAAGTCAACAAGTTAGTCCAACTGACCGGTGTAGGGGTTGTATCCGCTACCTCGGCATCAGCACACCGGATGTTTAAGAACTTGCTGAACTCCAACATTATAAGTAAAACTGTTTACTTAAAAGTGTGCAGTCTGTTCTTCTGTATGGAAGCTAATGATGGCCAATGCACATTTTAATGGTGACATAAATAAAGGCAACAAAGATGAGGATTTCCAGAAGAATGTTGAGAATACACGTGGACAGAGAAGAAATCAAACACCGTGGTAAAATGAGCAGCAGGTGGTACAAATTCACTCATCGCAATTAGAATTCAAATTCACCAATTAAAATACTGGGACGCCTTCCGCCAAGTGTTACCGGTACTATAAAGGAAAGCAAAGAAGTGTAGCACAATGTAACCAAACACACAGAGAGAAAGATCACTCCAACATCTAACCTCCAGAGTTCAAAGTGAATTTACGTGTCGAAGAACTGGATGGTCAAGGGTTAATTGTAATTAACGTAGTAGGTCTGGTGTGTGGGGGAAACACAGGACGAATGGACGTTTTCTTGACAGCTGAGCCTCTTCCCGAGTAGGCAGACTACAAGGGTTACTAGTTATTTCCTGCATTATAATTAATTAATCTATGGAATTTATACACAAGAATCATCAGTGGAGCTACGGAGTGAGTGCTCTGTTTAAAAAAAAAAAATTTAGACTCATTATCGATGAGTGGCATGTGCTCGATGTCAACTTCAGAAGAGAGAGAGAGAGAGAGAGAGAGAGAGAGAGAGAGAGAGAGAGAGAGAGAGAGAGAGAGAGAGAGAGAGAGAGAGAGAGAGAGAGAGAGAGAGAGAGAATGTGTGTGCGAAGAGAACAAGATGAGGGAATATATAAAAATTGAGGCAGCTAATAGGAGAGTAAGGGCCAGGAGAGTGAGAAGTAAAATGAGGCGCATAAGACTAAAATGTGCCTGGGTGCGCTATTAAAATTGTCTTATTGCCAGGCAGAGAGGGCCTTTACTGGAGGGGTTTGGTTTATGATTGTGATGGCATCATGCTTGAAGAATTGAACATGAAGGATTGTAAGTTTCCTGGTTATGACGGTTTTGTTAACGGTATTGGTCAGGGATGTCGTGGCCAGAGTTTATTGGTGAAGTAGGTAGGCATACGGTGTTGACATGACTAAATGAAATCATAAGGCCTAAGAGGTTCAATGGATACCGATTGAGATTGACAGCCTCGTTTGAAACATAATAAATTTGCAGGTTGCGGTGGATTATGCTGCCAGTAAGGAGCATAAGTATTTGCTCAAAGAGCTGGAGGAAATCCCTGGAAGCGGGGTTCTGATTTGTGGGATTGTTAACGCTTTGGGCAGAGAATGGGATTATACATGAGAAAACTGACAGGGGAATGCCTTGCAGGCAGCAAGATTGAATCAGAAGTGATCTGCATTGTTAATGGCAGGCAATTAGAATGGCAATTGAACAAGGGAATGCAAATACTGCTTTTAAACGTAAATACTGCTTTTAAACCAGCAAGTGTCACTCTTTCGGCGGCATTTGGTACAAAATATACCGTTTGGAGAGAATCATGCCTTGCTCCATATCTATATCAAAATCTAGCAGGATCAGCGCTACGAGAGCACCAATAACCAAGACTCTTATTGTACGCCTCCAACAAAACGCATGTATTTATTAGAACTAGCAGACCTTTTGTGCATCCCAAATGGTGGACCTCCGAAGTAGAACTGGTGTGGAAGTCAAAGACAGCTACAGTTAAACAATTACACAACTGAAAGGGGACTCCCCAAATCATACAAGAGGACGGCTGAAAGAGTTAAGAAGTAGAAAGTAGAGGGATTCAAGCAGCAAATACCAAACTAGCTAAATGGAATAACACTGGGAGGACATTTGGTAGATTCTGGAAACAACACAGACATATGCACAGAAAAGACCAACCTACCACTATGGGAACAGTATATGGGGTTAATGGCACGTCCATGACAAAGTATAAGGAGAAAGAGGAAGCTTTTCTTTCCTTTTTAAAGCTGTGCAAGCCAAAGAACCGTATTGGTCTACAACAGATTATGACACTTATATACCATTGTCTTGGAGTGTAAAAATATTAGCCCCTTGCATATTCTGGACCCGGTACAATGAAGTGGGCCTGTAAGTTTCTTCTCTGGTCTCATTTTCTTTCCAGTAAGTTCTAATAAACATTCTGAAAATTAGCCGGGAACTATATTTGTATGAGTATAGGTCCACCGAAAAACATCGGAAGTCGGAGAAAAAAGAATCATACAAATTCTGGAAATTGCACCCAGAAAATTGTCTTATTAAGCTTTTAGACAAACCACTATGCCACCAAGATGTGTCAGGTCTTAGTCAGGCACTGAGCTACCATTTGACAGTAGACGGTACTGCCTGCTTTCTGTTAGCGCCGAATATTGGGCGGTGCTCACTAAACCCGACACTCCACACTGTGCCAACGGTTTCGGTGGGAAGAGTGCAAATGGGAGGGTACAAACCTTACATTAGTGCGAGGAAATGCAACCTAAAGGCTAAATGTCATGGCAGGGCAAACCAAGTCCTAAGCCTTGGTCAGCAACTTGTCTAAGATGGAAGCTCTGATATGCAGACAGTTGGAGCATTGCTTTGTTGATCTGGCAGTTTCTAAAGCTTGTCTTGTTCCAGACGTATTGGTGTTACCTTTCCTCTGGAGTAAACTAGACATGCCGAGAGAGGGATCATGCTGCATAAACACATGGTCTCTATGTTCAGCCCAGACTATGCGTTATGGAGAAGTATAACTCCATTTTACAATCTATCGTCTGTCAAAATGGAAGGTGCCAGTCATGCCACCAAGCCTCTCATATATATATGCCGGTTCCATGGCCGAGGGGTTAGCAGCTTTCTTCGCTAACCCCGAATACTCTCGTCGCGTCACGCGACGAGAATTAGCAGTGGTTCGAATCGCAAAAGTGACTTATGAGAGTATGGAGCCGGTCGCTCAGAAAGTCGTGGCGTGCTGATGAGCGTAATCTAGCCTAGGAATCAACATACAGCTGAAAGATGCTGGTGTTGACCGCAATATCCTGAAACAGGATGGAAACGCGGGGGGGGGGGAATATATATATATATATATATATATATATATATATATATATATATATATATATATATATATATATATATATATATACAAAAGTGGCAACATCCTCCTCCATCCCCCCACCCCCAAAAAGCACGATGGACGAGATAATTAGAGACAGACAAGGGCTTACAAGGGACGAAGTATAAAAATTAGAGATAGATATAGGTTAAGTAGGGAAGACAAGGAAAGAAGTGTTCACATTAGAGATAGAGACCGGTTGTACAGGAACGACAATTGGAGATACGTAAGTGTTATGTGGGAAAGACAAGGAACGAACTATACAAATAAGAGAAAGACACGTGTTAAGTAGGAAAGTCAATGAACGAAGTATAAATATTAGAGATACAGATAGGTAATTTAGGAAGACAAGTACATAAGTATATAAATTAAAGATAAAAATAGTGTGTAAGGGAAAGGCATGGAAAGACGAATACACAATATAGATTGAAGTGGTATTTGTAGTATTTTTTTGTATTTTGATATTTTTTATCATATAAACATTATACAGGCGACACTATGCGGCGACTGGTTTTTATAAGACCAGCTGTTTGTCAGTCTAAGTGGTGTCCAGTAAACAAAGACCAAACTCTAAATAATATCACATTTCATCATTGATTATGTTACATTATGTTGGATTATGATCTATTATTTTATATCATGCTTGACGAAAGTAAATAGTAGGTTTCTGTGAGATTTCCAAGTCATCTCTATTGCATTGTCTTTCGGGAAACAAAGTCATATGCACAATATTTACAACAGTACGTGACTTCCTCAAAGAATGCATGCATCTAAAATTACATCTTAACAAAGAACACTATTAAGTTAATAATACGTGGTTTGCTAGCTTAGTTTTAACATTTTAGAAACTCAGATATTTAGATTTTGATCTATAATTACCAGCTCTTGTTCCCATACTTCCACATGAAAGTTCCTATTGTTCTGTTTATAATAACTTAATAAAGGGCAATATCAACATTTCTGTTGTTCGATTTATGAGAATGTCATTGTGGACAATATCCAAGCTTGTTATACAGCACGTTTTGAGTTATGTGAGTTGGAATGGCGATTATGATCTGGCATTGTAGGTGTTATCATCTGTGGCGATCTAAATCGCGAATGAATGTATAACGACTGGCCAGGTTATGTTGAGATCACGAGTTATTCCTGCGACAAACATAAGACAAACACAATTTCTAAAGTAAAGGTAGTGCACCGAGTTTCCAAACATAAGAGGTATTGGGTGTACGGTAAGTAGAGGAAACACATAAAGGACATTAGTCCACGATGTTGAGAACACGGCAGCCGTAAATTGCCGTGGGCTTATATTTCAGACAGACTATTGAGCACTTAGAGTGAACGTAAACATATGCCCGTTGATTTATGACATGACTTGCGTTGGTTGAAAACTAAAAAGTTTAGTTAGTTAGTTGCATATCTTTTACAGGACGTTGTAGTCAACACCAGCATTGTTTACTGTTGTGATCTTTTTGCAAATATACTCTCAGTAGTTTACCATTGCTTTCTGAATGACCGGCATCCACACTATTTGGTAAAACACCAACGCAAGGCGGTTTGCTGCCATATCGCCCGCAGCTGTGTTTTGAACGTTGGTACACGGGATTACGAATAGGGCCCGCAAAACCTTCGCCACGGAGCCGACAAAAATAAAAGTTAAGACTGCAGACTAAAGCAGATGTCTAGATTTCTCGAATACGAGTGAAAAACAGGAGGTCTCATGTGCAAGCTGTACACACTGAAAATCCCAAGAGTAGACATTAAGGCGGCCGCCCTGGAAAACATATTAGGAAACCAAGCGTACCCAAGGATAGATAGAGCCCATAACCTTTAATAAAATCAGTATGGGGGAAGTAAACCTTATACACATGCGTGCCGAAGTAGGACACGACGACTTGTGAGGAACATAACTAGGCGTGACGCATGTTCCTCGAAAGAGAAAACAAGAAGGAGTGGTACAGCAGATTTGCCAGGAGCCATGTAAGAGTAGGCAATGGTTATATGCATGCAGTAGGCAAGTACCGTAGCAGGATACTGATATAAGTATTTTAAGTGTTAGGAACATCATATTGTTGAAGGCCTGAATGCATGCAGGGTTCGTGGCCAGTCAGTCCCTCCAGTAGCCCGTAGCAAACGTCGAGAGCTAGCATCGAACCCTTGTCCGAGAGAATTCATGTCATTGTCAGCGTATCCAGATCATTATTAAACCAGCGCCATCTTTACAGACATGAGGCCAGAGTTATCTTCGTTGCCTAGAACTGGGAATAATGTAATACTATTTCAAGAACACCCCAAATGAACAACACTGATTTGAACGGCTCGGGTATATTTAACATGCCTCGGATGGAGAACTTGGTGACAACTGGCAAGATCGAAGGGAATAGACCAAGGGGAAGACAGCGAAGAAAATAACTGGATGGCTTGGCCACATGGCATGGTCGACACAACGAACGAACGAACGAACGAAATCTTTATTTTCAAAGGGTTAAGAATTGGGCACACAATTCTTCACAATTTCCTCTCATACACTCTTTCATTCAACAGGAACACTGAGCTGATACAGAATCATGACAACCTCATAACATCCTTTGGTTCTTAATTGTTGAGCCTGAACCGAAGAATCGGCAGTCGTTGTCCTCCAGTTTACTGTTTCCAATTATTTAATTACCATACATTGTTTTAGTTCCAAATTTCCCCAACAATCGATGAGATTCGTCTCGTCCCGACAGAATCATGTCCCTCAAAAAAATTTACATCACGTCTTTCGCTTAAAAACATCTTGGAGTTTATTGGGTATATGGTGCTTATATTTGCACATCCTTTTAGGACATCGCAGACAACAACAGCATTTCTGCAGTTCTGATCTCTTGGCAAGTTTACATTCAGTAGTTTGCCATTGCTTTCTGAACGACCAGCATCAATACCAACACAAAACCAACGCAGAACGGTCAGCTGCCAAATCACGCGCAGCAGTATTTTGAGCGCGCTTATACGGGATTACGAATCGCGTCCGTAATATCTTCACCACTCTGACATACATACACACACCATCACACAAACAGACAGACAGACAGACAGACAGACAGACAGACAGACAGACAGACAGACAGACAGACAGACAGACGGACGGACGGACGGACGGATCAACAGACAGACAGACAGACAGACAGACAGACAGACAGACAGATGGACGGACGGACGGACGGACAGACAGACAGACAGACAGACAGACAGACGGATGGACGGACGGACGGACGGACGGACGGACGGACAGACAGAAGACAGACAGACAGACAGACAGACAGACAGACAGACAGACAGACAGACAGAGAATTATGTATACTTGCAGAGCACATTCTGAACACAGATTTCTGTGGTATAACACAGGTCTCGCGTGAAATGTCCTTTGTCAAGAAAACGCGACCTCCTAACCGCTGATCCTAAACTCATCCTCACCTTCCATCCACATGCCCATGCCATCAAGCATATTTTTCTCCGACACTGGTCTATCCTGGTATCTGACCCAACCACTTGTGCGGTGTTCTCTAACGGAACTAGGGTAATTTTCCGCCGGAACAAGAGTCTCAGGGACCACCTTTCATAGTCGCCTCCCCACAGATATTTCGTCTGTGGGTACATTTAAATGCCACAGTAAGAATTGCCTGACATGCCCATACGTTTTTCAGACAAATGCAATTACATTCCTCTGAGACACCTTCTCCTTGAAAGATTCTTTCACTTGCACATCTCGCAATCTTATATATGTTATCATTTGCAAACAATGTGACATGAAATATATATTGGTAAAACTCGCAGACGCTTTGCCGACCGCTTTAGGGAACACCTTAGAGACATTAATCAAGGCGCTGACAAACCTGTCCCCAACCACTTTAATTCTTCTAACCAAAATGGAGTCGATGATGTATGGGTCACTGCATTGAAACCTTGCTTCTGTAACAACTCCATTAGACTTAAAATTGAAAGCCAATTAATTAATAAACTCTCTGGGTTGCATTCACCTAGCAGGAATCAATACGGTTGTTGATGCCACGGTATAACTTTGCTATTTTCCCTGTATTCTATTCATATCCCACTGTTTGCACACCATTTGGCAACACAAACCTTTGTAGCCCAAGAGCGCCTTTCTGAACCGGTTCAAAACTCCATTGCTGTTTCTTTCCTACCAACAAGAAGCTGTGTTGTATCTTTATTTTTATTTTGTGGTTTATTTAGCTTTTTATCTGTTTGTGTCGTCCTGTCCTTGATAAAGGTTTGTATAACCGAAACGTCGACCGTGCTTTGTTGTCCTGTAATACTTATTGTTTTATTTTAATACTTCAATATTATATATTTATTGATTGTTTTTGTTTATGGATTTTTAGATAAGTTTCACCTAAGATGGAGTTTTTTGTAAGGAACGTATATTGTGTCTGTGTCTATTATGTCTCTTCTTTTCGCAGGAGCTACATGTACCTAATTGTTTTCAGTTCATATTGTTATATCTTGCTGCAGTCGCTTTTTTTTCTTTTTTTTTTCTTTTGTTCAATATGTATACTTGAAGACGAAAAGTTTTTTAAACACATGGTCGTGAATAAAGAGTATCCAGAAATGTTTGCTTCCTGAAAACTCTCCCACACAATACAGTTCATGTTATTAACAAGTAAAAGATTGTCTGTTACGCGCCTCAATGCGCATTGGGTATATGTTCCTAGTCTCATATTTTATCGACCAGTCAGCACTCCAGCGGTGATGAGATTAATATAACGCCTGCTATCTTTACTTCCCATGACATTTTCGAGTGCACATTGTGGGCGGGATCAACCTATTAGCCTAGGTCAATGTTATTTCTTGTTTTCTTTTTGAGCTCGCTCGCTTTGAACTCAAGCGTAATCCATACACACTATTTTTATAGCAGTGATGGACTGAATTTTGCTTGTGTGTTAGCTTTCTCTATTAACAGTGTCCCTTGCAATCAGGCGAAACCACTCCGACTTCAGAGGTACTTGTAATTTATGTCCTCAAGTCATGGGCGGCAAAATATTTTAGTCCAGCTTTCCGGTGTAGGGGATGAACCGCTAACCTCGGCATCAGCACACCGAATGTTTAAAAACACCGTTCTTATCCATTCGGCTATGCGGACCTACATTTTACGAGGTGAGTCAATAAGTAAGTCGCACAATTCTGTGGAATGGCAGATAAATGTAGTTGGTGTTTTCTACAAGTGTAATTAAGTGACAGCAACATCGAACTTTATATTCCCGTTCGTCAGGTGGCGCTAACTGTCTCATGTGCATGCGCAGCGCATAAACAAAATGGCGACTGTACTTACGGAGTGTACGACCAAAGAGCAATGTGCTGTTGGGCGTTATTTGTGGGCAAATGGACTGCCTGCAAACGACATTCATAAGGAATTGCTTCCTGTTTATGCTGACAAATGTTTGTCCCGTAAAGCGGTGCATAGATGGGTAGAGACATTTTCTCAAGGACGTTCTAAAATTGTTGATGAAATCCGATCTGGTCGTCCTGTTGAGATTGCAACAGAAGCATCCGTGCAGCGGGTGGAGATGATTAGAGGTGAAGGCGAGTAACGGTAGACTCAGTAGCATCGTACTGTGAAGTTCTATGAATGCTTCATGATGCAATTCGAGGAAACGTCCAGGACTGCTGACGTGAGGAGTGTTGCTTCTTCATGACAATGCCAGACCATATACTGTTCGACTAACACAGGAGAAAATTAATCAACTAAGGTAGGAATTTCTGGAACATCCACCTTACAGCCCCGACCTAGCCCCTAGCGATTTCCAAATTTTTGGTCCACTGAAAACCCACCTTGGCGGGAGACATTTCGCGAATGACGCCGAAGTTGAATGTGAAGTGAAAACGTGATTTAGAAAACAGAGAACACAGTTCTATGTAGCCGGTGTGGGGGGGGGGGGGGGACTGATAAAACGATGGAATAAGTGCATCAATGTTGGTGAAAATTATGTTGAGAAATAAAGGGACAATGTATGTATAAAAATAAACTGGTTTCAAGTTGTTATCATATTTAGTTATTTTTCTACAGCCAGTTGTGACTTCTTTATTGACTTCCCCTAATACAATTAAAATCAATCTAGAATGGGATTAGAACACAAAACACCAGCTCGTTAGAAAATCCCGCTAGCGACTCCGCCGCCATCCTCCCAGTTCTGACTATTGTATAAGCTAATAGCGAATGGAGAAAGAAAAAAGATATATTCCCTCATTATTTTCAACTCCAGAACAAAAGCAAACAATGATGGCAGCAAGGTATAAGTATAAGTACATGATAAACATGACAAGCGGCAGCGAAAGACAAATTATTCCAAGATGTGTTTTCAGCATAGTCATGGAACAGACAAAAACAGTTTAGGTGTATGCGACATCCTACCGAACGATCACTAACACAATAGTGAGGCTTTGTATCCAGTCTCCGACTCACGTTGTGGAAGCAGGGTATTGGAAATCCCCACAAAGCGATAGGGTAAATGTTGGAATAATTTCCACGGTAATTGTGAATGGAGTGCAGACTATAAGGTGTGAAGTTAAATGATAGAGTCAAGGGCATATATATATATATATGTGCGTATGTGTGTGTGTGTGTGTGTGTGTGGATGTGTTTCGTTTGTATATATATAGGGAGAATATGAGTAATGGGGCTTAGAATATAGAAGAGGAGACCCTTGGATGGGATGGGGGGGGGGACGTGTTGATAGTTGAAAGAGGTAGTGAGCAGAGTTGTGTTTCGCATCACAGACTATGAAGAGAAACACATCGGTAGACCGATAGGTAGATAGGCCAATAACGACATAGTAACACGGATAGACAAATACACTTAAATTCAGGTGATTCAACAGGCAGAAAATATGAGAAAAGGCATGCGAATAAATAGGAAGATAGGAAATATACCTGTTGATAAAGATTTAAGTAGGCAGGTATTCAAGAAAACAGGCAGACAGTCAGACAAACAGACTTACAGAAAATCCCATAGACAGACATACAGGTAGGTAGGTAGGCAGGTAGGTAGGTAGGTAGGTAGATGGTTAGGTCGTCGGTAGACAGATAGACAGATAGACAGACGTTAAACATTAATGATATGGTTATCACAAGCGGAAGTACTGTAAAGATAAACACTAGTAACACAAGAGTTAATGAGGGTCACGAGATTTAACCAGGGATGAAATAACAACAGAAAAATCCAGAAAAGGAATAGTATCGACGTCACGGAATGCAATACACCATTGACACGGTAGTGGAACATTGTCATTTTCGTGTGTGTTTTGGATGTTACTAAACCAAATACAGCAACAGAAATACTACCCTGCAATACTTTGTAATAACTATACGGTGTAGTTTTAATAATACCACATTTTGCACTAAAATACCAGATATAAACCATGGACTATATTTACAGCAGTATTGCATCGATATGAACATTTATAATGGGGTTATTAATCCGTTTCTTGTTCTGGTATTTGGAAATAGTAACGGACGGGACATTTTTATAATTCTGTATTCGCTAAAATAAATCATTTTGTGGAAGAAAGATACAAGTCAGAATGTTTCTTCGTCTCCATCGAGGTCATCTGTTGTAAATACAAATAGTAACACGAATGTACACATATATAAACATGCAAACATACAATCAGGGCACATTTATAAGTTCATATGTTGAAATTGCCATCGCTGGCCAAACAACCACTCTCTGTTTGTTAACTCTAGTTTGATTTCAACATGATATGTATGTGGAGGCTTGACTGCAAACATAATGATTTCCATTGTTCGTTTTGAAATACTTGTCAATATTGTAAAATTGTACCGAGGCACTGGGTAGGCGTGTGTATTTAACCAATGCTTCATATTGAAGATAATAATGCAAGTCCATTTGTATTTTCTTGTATATCATGATTTGCTGGTAATTGGATGTTTTCCCATATTTGTAATGTTAAGACGGATCTCGTAATTACCGTCTCTTCACTTCTCCTGTTCTGCAGTGTTGTTTCGGTAAATGATTCCCGTAACATGGGTAGGAGTCGCGGTGGTGCAGTGGAGAGCATGCTTGCCTGTGGACTCTGTGGTCATGTGTTCCAATTCCTATCGACGCCCACTATTGTTCAATTGAACTGGGTACTCGGGTGACCTAGCCTAAAATGGGTGGCAAGTAATGTCACGGGAAATAAATTCCGTTGTCGTACTACTGGCCAGTTTACACACACACACACACACACACACACACACACACACCACAAACACACACACACACACCACACACACACACTCACACACACACACATGTATAGTTAACTCTGATGTAATTGTCATATAATTTATGTTTTTAAAACTATATTTTCTAATAGAACAAGTGAATAGTCTTTACTTGTTCTCTGGCATAGTAATGGCTTACACCTTCTCTAGTAGAGTATAGATTTACTTTTTCTCTGGTAGGCTAAGACACACACACACACACACTCACACACACATACACACACACACACACACACACACACACACACACACACATGTATAGTTAACTCTGATGTAATTGTCATATAATTTTTCTTTTTTTTAAACTATATTTTCTAATAGAACAAGTGAATAGTCTTTACTTGTTCTTTGGCATAGTAATGGCTTACACCTTCTCTAGTAGAGTATAGATTTACTCTTTCTTTGGTAGGCTAAGACTATTCCTTCTTGGTGAAATATTGGTTCATTTCTTCTATGCCAGTGTAATGGTTTGCTCATTATGTGGCAGAGTAGTGTCATTCCAGTTCCCTGGTAGAGTAATGGTTTACTCGATTTCTTGTGGAGTACTAGTTTCGCTCTTGTGTGGTAGTGTGTAAGTTTTCCTTTCTGCACAAGAGATCGTTGCTACAGAGCTTTGTTAAAGAGCTTTCTTAAAGAGCTTTAGTTCACTTGTTTTCTGATAGAGTTTGGTTTGTTTGAACTCTGTATTTGCTTACGTTTGTCTTGTTCCATATGTATTGGTGTTAAGTTTCTTCTGGAGTCAACTGGGCAGGCTAAGAGCAGGATCATGCTACATTACAACACATTGTCTCTCAGCCCAGGCATTATGCTATGAAGATGTGTAACACCTGGACTTACCGTAATGGGTTGTAAATAGTCCGCCTTAATTTGTAGCACAATGTAACAAACTATCGTCTGTCAAGACGACGATGGCCCAAAACTAACGAAGTTGTAACGATAAACAATTCATGCATTATTAGAGCTGTATGTTACAGGAGAGAAGCTGGAGTTACTTGTCGATACTCGAATGTTATTTTGCATGCCATACATAAATATACCTGCATGTTCAGATAAATATAGACCAATTTTTAACAATTGACTGGACATCTTAAATCTTAAGAATTGGGGATTTACATGTATGTGTTGCAAGTTTGTTACACAGACTTACAGATAGACAAATATAGAGAAAGATATTTAGACATACAGAAATATATATATATATATATATATATATATATATATATATATATATATATATATATATATATATATATATATATATATATATATATATATATATAGAGAGAGAGAGAGAGAGAGAGAGAGACAGACAGACAGACAGACAGACAGACAGACAAACAGACAGACAGACAGACAGACAGACAGACAGACAGACAGACAGACAGACAGACAGACAGGCAGGCAGGCAGGCAGGCAGGCAGAAAAAGATACAAGCAGACAGGAGAATGATATACATAAAGAAAATTAGACAGACAGACAGACAGAGAGATACATATATCTAATCATCTATTACCAGAAGACTCACCTAATAAAGGCTTCGTTCTCTGAAGGTAATCTTTGAGTAAATTGAGGTCTATGTCTGGGGATCTCTTGCCCCAGCTTGTGAATCCTGTCTTGCTCCAGCTGGGTCTCTTCCCCCACATGTCCATGTCGCGCCAATTTCGAATATGCCTTAAATTACGCTTCCCCCATACTCCTGAAGTATCTACGTTATTATTGCTTTCATCCAATAGTTCAGCGTTTCTTTTACCCCAGATTGCCATTTCTCTCCATTTCTTATCAAGGTCTGGCAACATATAACGTTTTCCCCATACAGACATTTCTTTCCATTTCTTATCAAGGTCACCATCTCTTTTGCCCCAAACAGACATCTCTTTCCATTTCTTTTCCAGTTCACTATCACCTCTTTTTCCCCAAACTGACATTTCTTTCCACTTTTTATTCAAATCTGGTGTATAGTTGTGTTTTCCCCAAGGTGCGATGTAGTTCCACTTTATATTTGGGACTTCTTGATCTCTCTTTCCCCAGACAGCCATATCTCTCCATCTTTTATCCATCGCATCATCTCTTTTTCCCCAAACAGACATTTCTTTCCACTTTTTGTCCATACCGTTGTCTCGCTTTCCCCAAACAGACATTTCTTTCCATTTTTTGTCAATAGCATCATCCCTTTTTCCCCACACAGACATTTCTTTCCACTTTTTATCTATCCCATCACCCCTTTTCCCCCACACGGACATTTCTTTCCATTTCTTATCCATCTCATCATCCCTTTTCCCCCATACCGACATTTCTTTCCACTTTTTATCAATAGCGTCGTCCCTTTTTCCCCACACAGACATTTCCTTCCACTTCTTATCTATCGCATCATCTCTCTTCCCCCACACAGACATTTCTTTCCACTTTTTATCAATAGCATCGTTCCTTTTCCCCCACACAGACATTTCTTTCCACTTTTTATCCATCGCATCATCTCTCTTCCCCCACACAGACATTTCTTTCCACTTTTTATCAATAGCATTATCCCTTTTCCCCCACACTGACATTTCTTTCCACTTTTTATCCATCGCATCATCTCTCTTCCCCCACACAGACATTTCTTTCCACTTTTTATCAATAGCATCATCCCTTTTCCCCCACACAGACATTTCTTTCCACTTTTTATCCATCGCATCATCTCTCTTCCCCCACACAGACATTTCTTTCCACTTTTTATCAATAGCATCGTCCCTTTTCCCCCACACAGACATTTCTTTCCACTTTTTATCAATAGCATCGTCCCTTTTCCCCCACACAGACATTTCTTTCCATTTTTTATCAATAGCATCGCCCCTTTTCCCCCACACAGACATTTCTTTCCACTTCTTATCCATGCCATCATCTCTCTTTCCCCACACAGACATTTCTTTCCACTTTTTATCCATCTCATCATCCCTTTTCCCCCACACAGACATTTCTTTCCACTTTTTATCCATCTCATCATCCCTTTTCCCCCACACAGACATCTCTTTCCATCGTTTTTCTGCATCACCATCTGGAATGTTTGCGTTGTCTCGTTTGCCCCAGGAAGTGAAACTTGACCATTTTCTCTTATCGAGGTATTCATCGTTGGCGTCTTGAGCTTTCAAACCTTCGACTTCAGCAGTGTTATGATTCAAAGTTGACACATCTGGCCACGTGGTTTCTCCTATATGACCCAGAGAGTCCCAGTTATTTTTATTGAATAATGCAAACTGTTCGTGCGAATTATGAAGTTCGTCATTTTTCAGTTCTTTACTATCAAATGGTAGAACGTCTTTATCGTGGTCTATGTCGAAAGAACTGCTAATAGGCAGGTCTATAGAGACAGTTTCTACAGCTGGGTTATTACTGATTTGCTGGGAAAAGTGTGGCTGCTGCGGATGTAGAATCTGAGCGTCCACGGACAGGTCTTTTGCCAGAGTGACTAGGGAAACTTGAAGAATGGTGATGCTGATTGTTGCTAATGTTCTAATGTCCATGTTGATTGTTGATAGTTTGTTTGAAGGTTTATTCAAAGCTTGAGGTTATCTGAAAACAATAAATGACAAATATATTGATTACGTTTATTCTTAACACATATGTAGTAACATATAACAATAGTGTTACAATTGGACTCGTTAAATAGAAATAATTTACATATTTTTGTAACCAATCTGTTTCTTAAACGTCCATGATAGCTAGGTAATCATGTGATAGATAATGATGTCTAGGCATACACTGTTACGTCTTTATTTTTACTAGAATATGTCTATACGAGTTGTGGGTCACCAATTTCCTTCCTCGTCGACATATCTTTTATGACAATGCCCAGACATTTCTTAAACTATACGGTGCCCATTTAACGAGGATGCGTCGACCGCATAGTAAGACAAACTTATTCTTCTTCTTCGTTCACCCTGAATGTTTGTTTTGGATTTAATTGCGTTGTGTCTATTTACAGCAGGGCAGCGAAATGTGCGCCTTTCGGCCGACATATCTGAAGTTTTTAGGCATATGTTGACGGGTTAAGCTTCTCGGGTAAGACCAACGATTTCAGAGAGCAATGGTTGAATACACATTCTCCTTCATGAACAGTCGGCATCTGTGGCCTTAGGGATAGTGACGAAATATCACAATCTCGACACATCGGATTCGAATTCTGTGGCAGGTTAATCGGGAACGAATCGACTCCTTGAAGTTTACAATAGTATGTTCCGCAGCAGTAACAAACTACTGAACATAAAATTGCATTGAAAGTCACAAAGAGCCAAAAATAATGGGGTTGATTGCAGCGTCATGTAAATGACATGCCATGCCACTATCTTTAACTAACATTCTCTTGACTCGTCAGAAAACAGCCACACTATTAGGCAATAAGTATAAAAGAAGCGTCATCGAGGAATACAAAAAATTACAATCATACTGAATGTTTAACTTTTAGGACATTAAATAAAACCAGACAAACACACGTTTACAAATATAATTAATTATAGTAAGAGTAAAGTGAAGGTCGCTTTTCCACGACCTGGGGCGTATTTGATCAATTATGCAGCTAAGAACAAGTTAAATTACCATTTGTGTTGCATGCATTAATGCATAGTGCACATTTGGTGATAGCCATATGTTTGATAGACCAATCGGTATCCCATGGGAAATGGCATCATTATTTCCACGGCTGCCTTTACTTTCCAGCCAGATTACACAGTACCACTCTAGGCTGGGGCGAATGGCGGACCAGTAGAATGTTTCAACAAAAAAAAAAAACAACAACAACATAATAATAATAAAAATCTGCATAGATAAGGTTTCGAAAAATGAACGCCGGGTCGACAGACAAGCGATTAAATTAAATAATGTCCCACAAAATTAGGCTCTGTTAATTCGAAAATCGGTGTCCATGGTGAAGAGCTTACGGACGCGATTCGTAATCCCGCTTACCAGTGTTCGAAACACAACTGTGTGTGATTTAGCAGCAGACTGCGTTGACTGGGTTTTAACGAATTGGTATGGGAGCCGGTCGTTCAGAAAGCAATGGCATACTACTAAAAGTAAATTTGCCAATAGCAGTAAAATGCTGGTGTTGACAGCGAAGTCCTGTAAAAAATGATATGAAAAAAGAAAAAAAAAATCGAAAATGAAAACTGTAATCTCAGTGATTGCATTGCGGTGTTACTCGCTTGCATATCTTCTTAAACAGCTTCCGTTATACTGAAACTGACACATACCGAATTAGTTAAAAGATTCTGCGCCAAACAACACGTTGGTTTAGACCAAACTAAACAATTAATGAGTGACAATTGGAAGTAAGATGTGTGCCAGCTATGAATTACAAGTAGTTAATATGGTAGCAGACATGTTATATTATAATGCAATGCCAACATTTCGGCGATATATAAGCCCACGGCAGATGGGGGAAGTCGCTTAAGACGATTAATCATCTCATGGCAGTTAATCAGTAAATAATGAATGATTTGTGTTCTAATGTTGCATGTCCTTTCCAAAAAGTTGCGATTAACCTCAGGATTTTCCAGGCAATTTTATGGTCACTAGCTTGCCTTTGCTTTATGAAAGATAAGACAAAGTTAAAATCTAAAAGTGTCTAAAACGACTCCACTACCCCACCGTCAGCGCACTGGAAGTTAAACACTAGCGCGATAAACCTTTCAGTCAAGCTGACCTTTATAAAGAACTTAGACAATATCAGAGGTGTATAATTTAAGATCTCAAACAATTATGACTGGTAAAATCATTACTTGTACGATGCTTAGAGGTATACGCGACAGCGAAGCTTAACGCGCTTAAACTTCCGGCCCCCTGACGGCCGGATACGGAATGTATACCTACACCGGTCAGCTGGACTTCAACCTTGACTTCTCGTTCAGAAAGCAACGGAAAACTGCTGAATGTAAAATTGCCTAGTGAATCAACCTGGGGGTGGGGGTTGACGTCTTTTAAAAGACTTGCGATGCAGCCTAGCCCTGCGAGAATTATTAGAAAATATATGTGAAATGTAGGTGTGTGTACCATACATTCCCTGGAATAGATAATGGATCACAATAGTCAACTAAATCACACGGTTGCGTATTCTTTGAGACCGTGTCCGCTCAGATTAATCAATAAATCACACAATGAATACATCAAATAATAATTTAATCAATATATTCAACATAATGTAGCAGCCATCCCGGAATATTTTGATGCAGGGCAGAAAACGTTCTAAAGCAGTGTTTCCCAACGTGGGGCCTACACCCCACAGGGGGGAAATTCGATTGTTAAGGGGGGCAATTCGAAAATGAAGAAATCGGCTGGATATAACAAAACGGGGATACTTGAGACTGAAGTTAACTAAATTGGAACCTGACATAAAATCTCTTTGCAGAAAGCATCAAGCGCAAGGATCTCACTAAATTTAAATAATAAATAATTACTAATAATTAAAATAATACTGAAAAATCTTTCATTAAAATTATTTTGCACTTGAATTTCAGTTCTCCATTTATGTTTTGAAAATTTACTTACTGTGTTTGCTCAATAATTTCCTAGTGATTTCTTCCTAAAACCTATCATTCAAGTTTCTTTGTGAACATTTCAGTTTTTGAATATTAAAAAAATATGTATGTTGGGGGGGGGGGGGGGGGAGAGCGGGGCAAGGCGGGGGGGGGGAGGCATAAGCATTTTAGAAAGGCTTAGGTGGGGCATAGCACAAAAAAGGTTGGGAAACACTGTTCTAAACTCAAAGCACACATGCAGTGCTTTTCATGTTATTTCTCCCCATTACATTCCAGTCTATTGCCGTCTAAAGAGCACTGTATACGTATAATAAGCTAAGCAATGTATAGGGCCAGTATAAGCCGATTAATGTGAATAAGACTGCACAAAATTACATTTTAAAAACAACTTTAAAAGAGAAGAATGATTCGCCGCAGGGCTCTTAAAGTCAGTGAGCCCAGAAGTCAACTTCCCAGTGTTGTTCGGGGGACTGAATAAACAGGAAGTTACTTGACAATCGCAATCAAAACCCAACATTTTTGGACTGTTTGTGATTTTAAGTTCAGCAGTTTGTCGTTGCTTTCGGAACGACCAATAATCTTAACATTGTTACAAACTGCTAAAGGAGGCCTGCTTCCAAATCGAGTACAGCTGACTTTGAAACCGGTAGGCGAGATTGTGAAACGCGTTTTAATATAAATTACAAATAAAAATTAGATTTGCAGTTAAGTGCGTGTAATATGAATAAACTATTCATTATTGAAACATTTGTGTCAACGATAAAATTGACACCGTTCGTTATTCTAGCCCGGGGAGGTCATGTAACGCTTAAAGTACACGAGGAGTGCAAGGTTGTTAGCAAAGGGATTCTCTCTCTCTCTCCCTCTCTCTCTCTCTTTCTCTCAATCGCTTTCTCGCTCATACATAATACACACACACACACACATATATATATACACAATTTACAGAGAAAGAAAGAGTGTGTATATATATATATATATATATATATATATATATATATATATATATATATATATATATATATATATATATATACTCTTTCTTTCTCTGTAAATTGTCTTCCCTCCCTCCCTCCCTCCCTCATTACCTTTCACTCTCACTCTCACAGACACATAACAACACTCTTTAGTTCTCTGTCTTTCTCTCTCCCTCGCTCTCTAACACATACAACCACACTCTCTTTCTTTCCGTCTCTCTCTAACTCTCTCTCACTCTCTCTTTGGTTCTCTCTAGCACTATCTCTCTGGCTGAACCTCTCTCTCTCTCTCTCTCTCTCTCTCTCTCTCTCACTCTCACATATGCTGTTAAAGTATACACATTAGGTATGCCATAGCGTGTGTTAAACTAGGCACGCGTTTCGCACATATATAAATTAACTATGCATTTAAAGGCCACTGTTATACGCCTCAGTTGTACTGAGCACATGATGATAATCCCATATGTTTGTGGATCTCTGGGCACATCAGGGACGATATGGTCAATATCTCACTTCCCGAGACAATTCTGCCACCTTTTTAGGCTGGGTCGACCAGGGAGTCCGAATCAATTTTACAAATCCGTCTCAGAGCGGATTCGAACCCACGATCACATGACCGGCAGGCAAGTGCCTTACATCGAATCTCAGCTCGTATATTTATAAATTGGACAATGCCAAATAAACAAGCATTCTAAAAGTTTTCCTCCACGAATACCGGCTGACAGTCACAAGCGATTGAAATTATCAGTCTCGGAATCGGGCCTCCAGCCGTGTGTTTATTAATAGAATATTTTAATTAATTAAGTTAAAGTAATGTCTAGTAAGCAACTCACCCACTTAACACTGCATCTGAATAACAGTTTTGTTTCTTTGTAATCTCACACTGTCGGAACAACTCCACATGTACTGGTATATATACTAAAACATAGGAAAGTAAGGGATCAAATTTATCAGCTGCGCGCATGCGTGATGGCTGGGGACAAGTCGCCAGCCAAAACTGTCAATATTCGTTTGTGCGCGATTGTGTTATTCTTTCGCGAATTTACCAACAGGATGGTTCTTATTTGATGGTTTCGACTAACCCAAGAGACAAACCTTACCTGTGTGATTAAATCTTAATAACAGATTGTACCACTGCCAGGTTCGGGGCAACGATAGCAGAAGTCGATATACTCTTCGGTTGTTTAGGCGTGGTTGCGAAACAGAGCAATCTTTGCGAAGCCAATTAGATAACTGATTTTTGAGGAATGAGTTGGCGTGTCAACCTATGCACACAACTGAGTAACGAGAATATGAGGCAGTCTTGAACGGGGGTTCATAGCAGAGGCATAGTCTATCTAGGTCACTGAAATCGACAAAGCAGCACGATGACACCAGTACTAAAATTAAAAATCAAATTAAAAAAAGAACAGTAACAATTCAAGGAAGTGATAGACATACGCAAGCTACCCGTCTTCTCATTTTGAATGTTTGTAATGACCTCCCGTGGCGATGGTGTTGCGACGCGATTCGTTATGCCGCTTACCCACGCTCGAAATAGCGGTGACATATTTGTCAGCAGGCTGTGTTACGCTGGATTTAACGTGTTGGTATGGGAGCCGGTCGTTCAGAAAGCAATGGCAAACTACTGAACGTAATAACATGCCAAGACACCAACAGCGGCGGTACAATGCTGGTGTTGACTGTAATGTCCTGTAAAGGATATGTAACTTTAAAACAAAACAAAAATTGAGGCCGTAGGCGCTGTGGCTGAGAGGGTCTGACGTCCGTCTTAGCTTCAACAGGAACAGGGTTTAATCCCAGCATGGGGCTGGGCATTTTTCGCAGAACCATTAGTACCTAATGATATCACACAATCCCTTGATTTCTTGGGCAGTGAAATTGGATATCTTGCCATCAAGAATAAGAGCGAAAAATGGGAATCCCTCATGTGCAATTTTGCTTTTTAACAATCCCGAGGAAGTCGGTAGTCGAAAACAGTAGGCCGTGAATCGTGCATGGCTTGTGAGGAAAACAAAACCTAAGGCAGCATAGAGCTGGTTAACATAGGTGGAATGTGTCCAGAAGAGGCAAAACTTAGAGTATTACATGCGGACACTTTGACCTTTGAGGTGCAAAACAACTGGGTGTGGGGCTCGTCCGTTGACATGAGGAACGAAGAAGAATTGCCGCCATTACAGGAAGTTGCAAGTTTCGTCTCATAAAATTAGGGCTCCTAGTGTTATGTGGTTACCTACTGAATAAGTGCAGACTGTTACTGTTGCTGTCTTTGGTTGTTTTTAATTACTGGTCTCACTGAATACGTCACCCCTCTTTTGTTTATCATCCTTTAAAAAGTTGTGGATTTCGCGTGCTCCAATGATCCCAAGAGATGTAACGTCGGCAGTTCTTCTACTGGTAGGCTCTCTCGTCAGGTTAAGATCTTATTCAGATTTCTGGTCTAGAGCTTGGCTTTATCGACAATTACGCTCCGACCTTCTCCGTCATTTCGGTATTTTAACAACCTTAATTTTACAGTAACAATAGTGAATGCTCAAAAGAAGTAGAAAAAGAAACACGTTGCTGCGTAATAACAGAAACAGGCAACTCTGACTGATTCTCAGTCGAAACAGGAGTGAAACAGGGTTGTGTCTTATCACCGATGCTTTTTGGAATAGCTATCGACTGGGTCATGCGCAAATGCACAAACAACACAAATATGGGTATCCATTGGGTTGACAAAATTCTAGAAGACCTGGACTTTGCCGACGACATAGTGCTTTTGAGTTCAACACACCCGGATGCCCAAGAGAAAATAAACCACCTCCAAAATGTTTCAGGGCAAATTGGTCTCCAAATTAACACCACAAAAACAAAGACTATTGATCTTACCAACAGTTCAGATGACACCAAATTGAACAGCTACGTTCTTGAAAAAGTCAACAGTTTTACATACCTAGGAAGCAAAATGACATCTACAGGGGACTCAACACCAGAAATATCATCTAGAATCGCACTGGCATCTAGTGCTTTCAATAAACTGTCAAACATCTGGAAGTCAAAGACACTCAGCAAACACACAAAATCTTCAACTCTTGTGTGATTCCAGTGTTAACGTATGGATGTGAAAGTTGGAAATCAACGGTAGCTTTAGATAAAAAATTAGACAATTTTGAGAACAAATGTCTTAGAAGACTTCTAAACATCCACTGGACAGACTTCAGAACCAATTCGCAAATAAGACAAGAGACTAAGCAAGATACAGTATCCAATTTCATAAGAAGACGCCGTTGGAACTACATCGGCCATGTACTCAGAATGGACAAGTCAAGACTCCCCTATCAAGCCCTCATATGGTCACCAGTAGGGAAAAGAAAACGGGGAAGACCAAGAGAGACCCTGCGTAGAACCATCATTAGAGAAGGCTCATTCAATGGCCAAGTAAATATCCAAGATCTACAACAGGTAGCAGCGAACCGCCAAGCATGGAGAGACAGGACTTCTGCCCTATGCGCCGCCTTAGGCTCAAGAGGAAAGACTAAAAGAAGTAGGAAGCAGCATGGACATAGCTATGCAGAGACTAAACTGTATTAAGAACCCATGACACACAACCAACAAATATTAAAGTAACATTTTAGAGATCACGCATCTTTTCCCTGGTAACATACGAATGTGAATCATGTAACATTTGGTAATCATCTAAGAATAAATACTTTTAGCTATGGAACTTGTCACAGAGAATATTATAGAAAAACTCTTAGAATATCATTTACCAAGAAGAAACATTGAATTTCCACGAGATCTGACCATCAAATAAAACTGGCTGATATACAGTTTCATGTCTCGGAAATAAAAATGATTTGGCCAGATTAAACGTCACAGTGACTTGGAGAGAATAATTACAGAAAAACATAGTTCCCGGAAGAAGAGGCACAGGACGACCAGCAGGAAGATGAACACGGGACTTTGCAGACACTTTGAACATGAAGTTACATACTGCGAGAGAAGTATCAAGATATCGATAGGCGTTTCCAACCGCCGTGATGAGAACGACGTTCTGCACATCACGATGATATTACTGATAGTATTATCTGTGTTACCACTGGGTTTTCACCTTTATTTTTCATTTTTTTTTGTTTTCACTGTCTCTTATTTCTTATGTTTTTTCCGAAGAATCGCTAATATCTCGCCGCTGCCTCTTGTCTTGCTGTATCCGAAACAGTATTGCATATTCTTATCCTTATGGTTTTGATGAGTGATTACGTAACACTACCAGAAACAATATGGTATATTCATATCCTTATGGTTTTAATGAGTGATAACGTAACACTACCCGAAATAATATGGTATATTCTTATCCTTATGGATTTGATGAGTGACAAAGAACCACCTTTTTTCGCATATCCTTTATAGGACATCGCTGTCAACATCAGCATCTTTCAGCTGATTGTTAATTTCTTGGCATAATTACTATCAGTAATTTGCCATTGTTTTCTGAATGGCCGTCTCACATATCCCTTAAGTCCCCAACGCGGCGAAACCCGCTACCGATTCTCGCGCAAATTACGTTCCTCAAATGGATATACAGGATTACGGAGAAAGTCGCTAACTCCTAAGCCAGGGAGCCGGCAACGTAACACTACCAGAAACAATACTGTATATTCTTATCCTTATGGTATTGATGAATGATCACGTAATAATACCAGAAACAATATTGTATATTCTTATCCTTATGGTTTTGATAAATGATCACGTAACACTACCAGAAACAATATTGTATATTCTTATCCTTATGGTTTTTATGAATAATCACGTAATACTACCAGAAACAATATAGTATATTCTTATCCTTATGGTTTTGATGAATGATCACGTAACACTACCGGAAACAATATTGTATATTCTTATCCTTATGGTTTTGATGAATGATCACGTAACACTACCAGAAACAATATAGTATATTCTTATCCTTATGGTTTTGATGAATGATCATGTAACACAACCAGAAACAATATTGTATATTCTTATCCTTATGGTATTGATGAATGATCACGTAACACTACCAGAAACAATATTGTATATTCCTATCCTTATGGTTTTGATGAATGATCACGTAACACTACCAGAAACAATATTGTATATTCTTATCCTTATGGTTTTGATGAATGATCACGTAACACTACCAGAAACAATATAGTATATTCTTATCCTTATGGTTTTGATGAATGATCACGTAACACTACCGGAAACAATATTGTATATTCTTATCCTTATGGTTTTGATGAATGATCACGTAACACTACCAGAAACAATATTGTATATTCTTATCCTTATGGTTTTGATGAATGATCATGTACCACTACCAGAAAAAATATTGTATATTCTTATCCTTATGGTATTGATGAATGACCACGTAACACTACCAGAAACAATATAGTATATTCTTATCCTTATGGTTTTGATGAATGATCATGTAACACTACCAGAAACAATATTGTATATTTTTGTCCTTACGGTATTGATGAATGATCACGTAACACTACCAGAAACAATATTGTATATTCTTATCATTATGGTTTTGATGAATGATCACGTAACACTACCAGAAACAATATTGTATATTCTTATCCTTACGGTATTGATGAATGATCACGTAACACTACCAGAAACAATATTGTATATTCTTATCCTTACGGTTTTGATGAATGATCACGTAACACTACCAGAAAGATTATTGTATATTCTTATCCTTACGGTATTGATGAATGATCATGTAACACTACCAGAAACAATATTGTATATTCTTATCCTTACGGTATTGATGAATGATCACGTAACACTACCAGAAACAATATTGTATATTCTTATCCTTATGGTTTTGATAAATGATCACGTAATACTACCAGAAACAATATTGTATATTCTTATCCTTATGGTTTTGATGAATGATCATGTAACACTACCAGAAACAATATTGTATATTCTTATCCTTATGGTATTGACGAATGATCACATAACACTACCAGAAACAATATAGTATATTCTTATCCTTATGGCTTTGATGAATGATCATGTAACACTACCAGAAACAATATTGTATATTCTTATCCTTACGGTATTGATGAATGATCATGTAATACTACCAGAAACAATATTGTATATTCTTATCCATATGGTTTTGATGAATGATCACGTAACACTACCAGAAACAATATTGTATATTCTTATCCTTACGGTATTGCTGAATGATCATGTAACACTACCAGAAACAATATTGTATATTCTTATCCTTATGGTTTTGATGAATGATCACGTAACACTACCAGAAACAATATTGTATATTCTTATCCTTATGGTTTTGATGAATGATCACGTAACACTACCAGAAACAATATTGTATATTCTTATCCTGATGGTTTTAATGAATGATCACGAAACACTACCAGAATCAATATAGTATATTCTTATCCTTATGGTTTTGATGAATGATCACATAACACTACCAGAAACAATATAGTACATTCTTATCCTTATGGTTTTGATAAATGATCATGTAACACTACCAGAAACAATATTGTATATTCTTATCCTTATGGTTTTGATGAATGATCATGTAACACTACCAGAAACAATATTGTATATTCTTATCCTTATGGTTTTGATGAATGATCATGTAACACTACCAGAAAAAATATTGTATATTCTTATCCTTATGGTATTGATGAATGACCACGTAACACTACCAGAAACAATATAGTATATTCTTATCCTTATGGTTTTGATGAATGATCATGTAACACTACCAGAAACAATATTGTATATTTTTGTCCTTACGGTATTGATGAATGATCACGTAACACTACCAGAAACAATATTGTATATTCTTATCATTATGGTTTTGATGAATGATCACGTAACACTACCAGAAACAATATTGTATATTCTTATCCTTACGGTATTGATGAATGATCACGTAACACTACCAGAAACAATATTGTATATTCTTATCCTTACGGTTTTGATGAATGATCACGTAACACTACCAGAAAGATTATTGTATATTCTTATCCTTACGGTATTGATGAATGATCATGTAACACTACCAGAAACAATATTGTATATTCTTATCCTTACGGTATTGATGAATGATCACGTAACACTACCAGAAACAATATTGTATATTCTTATCCTTATGGTTTTGATGAATGATCACGTAACACTACCAGAAACAATATTGTATATTCTTATCCTTATGGTTTTGATGAATGATCATGTAACACTACCAGAAACAATATTGTATATTCTTATCCTTATGGTATTGACGAATGATCACATAACACTACCAGAAACAATATAGTATATTCTTATCCTTATGGTTTTGATGAATGATCATGTAACACTACCAGAAACAATATTGTATATTCTTATCCATATGGTTTTGATGAATGATCACGTAACACTACCAGAAACAATATTGTATATTCTTATCCTTACGGTATTGCTGAATGATCATGTAACACTACCAGAAACAATATTGTATATTCTTATCCTTATGGTTTTGATGAATGATCACGTAACACTACCAGAAACAATATTGTATATTCTTATCCTTATGGTTTTGATGAATGATCACGTACCACTACCAGAAACATTATTGTATATTCTTATCCTGATGGTTTTAATGAATGATCACGAAACACTACCAGAATCAATATAGTATATTCTTATCCTTATGGTTTTGATGAATGATCACATAACACTACCAGAAACAATATAGTATATTCTTATCCTTATGGTTTTGATAAATGATCATGTAACACTACCAGAAACAATATTGTATATTCTTATCCTTATGGTTTTGATGAATGATCATGTAACACTACCAGAAACAATATTGTATATTCTTATCCTTATGGTTTTTGTGGCATAACGCTAACCACCGTTATTCATTTACCAAAACATGCCGCAAGAAGAGGAAACAACATTAAAAGAAATTGACTTCACAACCGCAAACAGAGACTAGGACTTAAAACTTAACATCGAAACTGGAACTGCATAAGTGACAGATGACGTGGATTCTTAGAAAGATTTCATCAGACAAAGCTCGGAAACCCATTGGATAGGAGGAGACATGTGACCCGCTTTCGCGCCAACGCCGGATTTGCATATGTTAATATTTCATCCGAATCTGGTAAGCCCGCACTTTTTCCTGCAACCAGCCTGATGAAGAGACGTGAGAAGCTGGTGTGACCAAATTTTCAAACATGGAATTGCGGGGTGTCTAGATCTGAGGTAAGCTTGTGATTCCCGAGATTAGACTAAGAACCCGATGTATCAAGTATCAAGTAATGGTAACCCGTGTTTGTAATGTCAATTGAAATGTATTATTATTAATTAAAACCTCTGAAATGTAAAAATGCTCGACTGTAGATTCTAACGACGCAGAGCCGTTCCCGGGCAAAATGACACTCCAATACTCTCTTCGATGAATCTGCAATCTCTGATATTCTTAGAGACAATTATTAACTTTAAGAAGTGCATTATACTACTACATTCTATTCTGAACAACTGTACGAAGTGATGATTCTAAAGCAATCTTGTGCATTTCACCAGAAACACTGATAAAAGATGCTATCACTACCTACAGCTGAAATGACAGTTCGTGTACTAGAACAAGTGCCTTGTTCTAAAACAGACTTATCTATGCCTATTTACAATCTAGAAAGCTGAAAGAGAAATCAATCTTTCCTTTCTCCTTCATCTATTGAATCAATAGGGTTTGACGGAATAAATATTTATATTTTTGTCAAATTTTAATTAGATAAGGGCACACATGAACTGCATTACATGAGAAAGTTGTGCTTCGCGGAACACCATCACGCGCAGTGAACTTAACTCATTACTCAACATAACTTAAAACACAACACCACTCATCACCACACAACACACCACTCAACACAACAACAACAGATAATGGGAGAGAGTTATTAGACACAAGAAGAAAAAGAAGAAGTTAATTGGGAAAACACAGAGAATTATTTATACACGCGATAAACACCATTGAGTGGAAGAAATGTTATAAATGTATGTCATTTATTTACATGCATCTTGACACCTTCTCACTCTTGTCACTGTCTTACTGTACACGTTCACTGACCCCAGGTCAAATGAGAACTTACATAGAGCAGGAACCAGTTGATACAAGGCGTACACAGTGTGATAAACTCTGACCACCCCAAATTAACCCAACACTAGATTAGAGAAAAAAAGGAGGGGAGGGGAACTAGTTCCTACTTCAGGAATTTAGATTTCTTCCGACCTACTTCTAGAATATTGTATTGGTAGGAATGTATATATTTATATGAATATTCATCAGTGATCTTGGTGGCTACATACCAACAACCACCCAACACATCAGCAAACTAACCACCTAAATCAGACCTGAGAGAGGGAAGTCGAGAGAAAGAGATGAACCACAAGTGAGATGGAGGATGACTTGGCCATGAGCAGAGTATGGGGAGGCCTTCAGTGGAGCTATACGGGCAGACCTGAAGTGGATCCATCAGTCAATGGACCCTGGCTTACCTAATCTTCCAGTCACCAGGTTACCTTTCAAATTGGTACACACCACACCCAATTTCAGGAAACTGATATTTAATTGTTGAATTACCATCACACTTAACATGTGCAACATCAAAATGTTTAATATGTTTTCACACTTGTTGACCTCTCATGTATTGATGCTTGTTTATTGATGGTCTGTGTAACTGGTCCAATGTGCAACTTTTCTAATATTTTATGTAAATCACAATAGAGATGTATGTACTGGCCAGAAGGCTCAGGCCCAGTCAATAAATGATTAACATGAATTGACCTTCTGTTAATTTTTCAGTTCAAACCTATCTGTGAGTCAACAACTTCTTTGTACATCATGTTGTCAGAATCTACTGTGATTGATTATGTGTTTGATTGTTTAACAATAAATCCACTCATAATGACTTACTAAAATGGGGGAGAGAAGACTCTAGATCTATCAACTGCTCAATATCCATGTTTTCTTCATCTAAATCAGGCTGAGAAAATTCTCCAGACTTTCCTCAGATTTGATAACCAATAAAAGGGGGCTCCAGAGCTAAAGAATCCTTGGAGAAGGGGCAGAATCCCAGTTAGTAATCATTATTCTCACCAGGGCCATAATCTATATCTCCTTTAAATTAAATGTTTTGCGTATCCTTTTACAGGA
The DNA here is from genome assembly GCA_963921405.1 of Cepaea hortensis. Classification (NCBI taxonomy): domain Eukaryota; kingdom Metazoa; phylum Mollusca; class Gastropoda; order Stylommatophora; family Helicidae; genus Cepaea; species Cepaea hortensis. The sequence continues at coordinate 186,131,381 of OY992876.1, forward strand.
CTTAGCTGTCAACAGCAGCATCTTTCAGCTGTCTGTTGATCTCTTGGCAAGATTACGCTCAGTAGTTTGCCATTGCTTTCTGAGCGGCCGGCTCAGTATCCGCAAGTCACGAGCGGGGGTCGAACCACCTCAGTTCTCGCTCCGCTGCGAGACTCTGCGTGATAAACGGGATTACAGAGAGAAAGTGTTGTAACCCCACAGCCAGAGAGACCGGCCTATATCTCCTAGACATACTTAATAGAACGAGGCCTGCAGATAACTCAAGGTTCATATTCTGGGGTTATTCAAGATAGAAGTGGATGGGGCTCTACTTCTTTTGTTAGAGATGGGGCATGTACTACAGTGATCTCCCACTCCCTTCAAAAATATATGACAGTTTTGATGAATGATCACGTAACACTACCAGAAACAATATTGTATATTCTTATCCTGATGGTTTTGATGAATGATCACGAAACACTACCAGAAACAATACTGTATATTCTTATCCTTATGGTTTTGATGAATGATCATGTAACACTACCATATTTTGATAACAGAGTACTTTTTGTTTGCGTTCGCTAGCTTTGAACTTATGCGTAGTCCATACACGGGCTAATACTTCTAGTGCATTGAATTGATTTTTGTGTGTGGATTAGCTTTCCCTAGTACCTGTGTCCCTCTCCATCAGGCCAACTCACCCCAACTTCAGACGAACATGTAATTTACGTCCCCATGTCAAGGACGAGACGTTAATATTTTAGTTCGACTGACCGCTGTTGAGATTGAACCTGTTACCTCGGCATCTGCACATCGGATGATTAAGAGCGATCTCTCTTATCCATTCGGCCATGCTTAACTCTGTACCTGTGTATTTGCTGTCTTCTCTGCCTACTATATTTCGTTTATTATATTTAGTTAATGATTTTGTAGAAAAAACACAAACTAATTAAAGTTTCTAACGTATAAAATTGAAGTAAAATATTAAAGTCCTCATGTGGTTATTCAATTAGAATACAACATTAAAGTGATGACAAGCAGTCGTGAACATACACAGACGAACTGAGATAGGCTGAACGACACGCGTTTCTCCAACTCAGATCAGATCACTGACTATGTTTACAACGATGGTCACTGGAATGAATGTCAGGTATTTTATGTCTCTAAGTGCAAACGCGCTTCTCAGTGTCCGTCCATTGTTGGGTCTTCTCAAATATAAACCCCATAGTATGAAAAAGAAAGAGACAGGCAGGCAGGCAGACAGACAGACAGACAGACAGACAGACAGACAGGCAGGCAGGCAGGCAGGCAGGCAGGCAGGCAAACAGGCAGACAGGCAGGCAGGCAGGCAGGCAGACAGACTGACGGACGGACGGACGGACGAACGGTCATCAGATAGACAGACAGACAGACAGCAGAGAAAAAGCAGGATACACGGAGTATAACTGAGAGAGTATAAGAGAGCACATGAGTACAGTGTAGTAGAGAGAGCAAAAAAAAAAAAGAGTGAGATAGAATAAGAATAAGTAGGAGAGAGAAAGACTGTACATACGACAGAGCAGAATAGGGAATCAGAGAGTAGTATAGAGACAGCAGGAAATACGGCGGGAGAGCAAGTATGGGGGAGAGAAAGCTGGAGAGAGGGTTAGAGACGGGAGAAAGAGCTGGTGAGAGAGCAAGTGAGAGAGCAGCAGAGAGTTTTGAACGTAAAAGAGAACAATTTCGTTAGCGATTTGTGCGCTTGCGAGAGAATAGCAGAGAGAGAGAGAGAGAGAGAGAGAGAGAGAGAGAGAGAAAGAGAAAGAGAGAGAGAGAGAAAGAGAGAGAGAGAACAAGAGAGAGAGAGAGAGAGCTGTGGAGAGAATGAGAGTGAAGAGCGCACGAGAGAGAAAGAGAGAGAAGTAGAGTGTTAGTAGGTATGAGACAGCAGGAGAAAGGGTCATGGAGAGAGACAACAGAGAGTGAGCTGGGAGAGAAAGATGGAAAGCAAGAGCAACACAGATTACAGGAGATAGAGCAGGAGAGAAACGAATGATGAGACGGCAACAGTCAGAGAGGGAGAAAAATATATAGTGTCTCTGCAGTAACCATTATTTCGAATATGAAAGAGATATCATTGATTCTGAAATACTTTCAATAACCATCAGACACAACAAGCTTACACTGTATTATATAGCAATCATTTTTGGCAGGTAAAGTTTACAAAACTTGCTTTGGCTTGTCATGTCTATAATTTATAAACATACTCGGTACCTCTGTATTCACAATTGTGCGCATGTGTGACGATTCTCATGAAGTACATGTATTACTCACTGTAAAAAGGCAGTGCATTTGTTGGGTAGTCATGTTCGTGTGTAGGTAGAGTGTTTGTTGAAAAGCAAACAAACAAACAAACAAACACACACACACACACACACACACACATACACACACACATACACACACAAACAGACGGCCCGAAGCAAGATACTGCATTTAATAGGTCCTGAGCAATAGGTGGCCAATCTGTCCCTTTCTTAGCAGACGACGAGCACAGCCGAGAAATTCTCGCCCAACAGCACTAATGAAATTCTCAGCGCAACCGCCTGATTACATCAACGCGCCCTCTAGAGCATTAAGAGCATGAGTGATTATGGTGGCAACATTTAGGTGTGAGCATTCGACATTTCACAAAATAGTTGTAAAGCTATCTAATATAAGCCACGCAGACAAGTATGAAACATACATAAGAGACAAATATTAATGTTAAGGATGAGTAGTTATCAACACAAATACAACTGAGAAAAATGAACTATGTTGTGCATTACAAAGACATGGTTGGCGTCTGTCGTTCATGAGTAGGGGACGAAATTTCACACTCCCGACATATTGGGTTCAAAGTCAGCCGTATGCAATTAGAAAGCAGAATTTTGCGTTGAATGTATCTATTGTATGTGCGTCCACGGTTCAGAAAGTGATGGTGAATTTATTAATTTTATTATTATTATCTTTTTTTTTTTTTTTGCATATCCTATTTACAGAACATCGCTGTCAACACCATCATTTTACTGCCAATGTTGATGTCTTGTCATGTTTACGTTCAGTAGTGTGCCATTGCTTTCTGAACGACCGGCTCCCATACCAATACGTTAAAACCCAGTCCAACGCGGTCGACCTACAGAAGGTCGCATCTGTGTTTCGAACACGGGTAAGCGGGCTTACGAATCGGGTCCGTAAGACCTTAGCCACGGATATCGGCAATGGTAAACTGCTGAAAGCAAAAATTGGTTAGAAGATCACAAACTGCTAAAATTACCGCCATTGATTACGATCAGGATAAGCAACTGACAACAAAGATACACATGTCTGGAATAGATAACTAAGCAGGGCGGCGCACTGAGGAAGAGGAGAATATGATGACGACAACGTAGAGGATTTCAAAATGCAATACACGTGACACCAACGGAGGCTGTGGGGAAAGAGGAGAAGGGATGAAGGTTGAATGAGAAATAGATGGGGAAAGAAGGAGAAATCGACCCCAGAGAGAAGGTTATTGATCAGGGAGATAATACGACTAATACGTATTGATAAAACAGTGTGATTATCATATAGTTAGAACACTGGCTTACTAGCACAGTGGTCTGTCAGTTTCTATCCCCAGTAGTGTCGGAGTGTCTCCTTTTACAAGTTCGGATGGGGGTCAACTCCGTCTTAAAACAGGAAAGATTGTCCAGGGATTTCTCAGGTTAAGTAAGACTGACAGTCGTGATACTGACCACACTGACCCTCGCGTGCCGCTCGAACATCGAACATCTGGGGCCGACCACGTGACTTAAACATGTCGTCTTGACGCGTAATCGAAGTTGATATTGTATCATTAGATTATATAGTATGTGCTAGTTTATAATGTGTGCGCTAGCTTATTTTTAATTGTATGTGCTAGTTTTAATTGCAAACATTAGTTTATATTCTTCCTGCTAAATTAAATTGTATGTACTAGGTTACAGTGTATGTCATAATTTATATTGTTAGTGTTAGTTTATATTGCATAAATCAATTTCTATTGTGTTACTTAGTTTGAATTGTATGTGCTAATTTATATTGTAAACAATATAAAATAACACAACGTAATGAAGCTTTACAGAAAAGAGTTAGGAACAGTACGAAGGCATTGCGGCGATGGCCTTCATCAGCAAACAAATACATACACACAACACACAACATATAATCACGGAGAAGACCATCCAGTGGCTACGTTAAGGCATTAGAACGGGTTGAGAAGAATAAAACTATGAAAACAATAAGAACAATTTGTATGCCTTAATGTAGAGCACGGTACAAGACACACATCCATAGAATCGAATTATCAGGGAGTTTCAAAGCTACACCAACTGTGAAATAGATGGGACAAAGCGTATGGGATAATATTAGTAAACACATAGCAACTATAACATCTAAAAATCATGCACGTGTGTCCACACACATACAAAGTTAACTATTGTTCATTAGGAGAATGTTCGTTATTCATATTATAAAATGGTTTTACGGACTGTGTGCGGTGACTTAGAACAGTCACTGAAGAAAGATGTCTTGTGCAGACAATACTGAGAATCACCACGATAAAAATAGTCTTTTTGCTGGATGGAAAAAAACAAAACACTTAAAATAGACTGTCACTTGCATAAAATGAATAAATAAATAATTAAATAAATAAATAAATAAATAAATAAATAAATAAATAAAGTTAAAGTAATATAAAGAACCGATACTGTAACATGGACAGTGTGCGCAATGAAAACATGAAATTGCAGTGGAAATTTGTTTTCTGGGGATAATGCCAAGAATGATATGACTCACAGAAATACACGTGACATAGTCCTTCAAGACAATATGAAAACCGTCAATTGATTTCAGAACTTTGAAGTTAATAGGTAGATAGACATACAGGCCCGCAGGCAGGCAGGCAAGCAGGCATGCAGACAGACAGACAGACAGACAGACAGACAGACAGACAGACAGACAGGCAGGCAGGCAGACAGACAGACAGACAGACAGACAGACAGACAGACAGACGGACGGACGGACGGACGGACGGACGGACGGACGGACAGACAGACAGACAGACAGACAGACAGACAGACAGACAGACAGACAGATAGATAGATATATAGATATATAGATAGATAGATAGATAGATAGATAGATAGATAGATAGATAGATAGATAGATAGATAGATAGATAGATAGAACGCGCTGAAACTTTATCTACTGACCACGGCGTTTCGGGTCCATTCTACAAACCGGTCAGTTGAACTTTATAATTCTTTTCGCCCTTAACTTAGGGACGTAATTTACAAGTTCTTCAGAAGTCGAAGAGGGTTCGCCTTATCACGGATACTTTTTGAGGCTGTCTCTAACGTTGGAAGAAGGGGTTAATGAAGTTCCAGCGCCTGTGAATAGGCCTTTCCGCCAGTTTCCTTTGTGATTCATGAGTAAAATTTTTCTGGGATCAAGTAAATTCCCTACCGGTTCTTAACCCACATAACCCTTTCTAGGCCTTCTCTCTTGGATTCATTCATTCATTCAGCAGCACGTCCTTTGCAGAACCTCGCTTCTATAAAAACCTTCCGGAAAACCTCTCGATCATAAGCAAGATGTCCAAAGTCCGAAACACACATCTTGAGATCATCCGCCACATCGTGCAACCATCTTCTCTTTGGCCTTCTTCTTCCTCTCTTCCCAGGCTAATACCCCTCCATTATTTTTCTCTCCAAACCTACTTGATACATCAGTAAATTACTGGCAATATGAAACGCTAGCCCTAAAATAAAATCAGTCCAGTGCACTCACTACTTGTAGTCAGTTTGTGGATTGCACTCGAGTTCAAAACCACCCAACTCCAAAACAAAGTAATATTAAAAAGCGCAGACTCATCAGTAGAGAACGCGGAACAACAAAGGTGCTAATCCCTTCAAGGAAGATTTTGATGAATATGTTCACAACAAGAATATAAAAGCTTTAATTTAAAAGTACAAAGATTTTTCAGATCTTAGGTTGGTTTGAAGAGGTGAAAAGCACCTTCATTAGGATTCTTCTCCTGTATTTTCCTGGTCTTTGATTGCATTGTCTTAGGCCGCTGGGAAGATCTATTATTCAAAGAAACACGATCCAATGATTGCAGTAGTGTAGCATATAATGGAATGCAAATGGAGACTGTTGATGACATGTAATTTATGTTCAGGTAGATGTGATCTAAATAAGGTGGAACTCTTATATTTCAGTTTCAGATTTTTGATCCAGTAATGAGGATCTGATAGATGTTGAAAGCACCCTAACGTTTCAGCAGGTAAAGAGACCGCTTATGGACTGCATTGATATATCATATTTTTATCAGCTGCTCCCCCCATGATGACAGGATGCTCAGTTTTCTCATCTCACTGGGGACTCTTGTCGTTCCACGTTTCATTCATAAATGTTCGGTGTTGTAAGTGTCCGTTACTTCGAAGTTATAGAGGTCTTCGTTACCGAGAGGTTTATCATGCTCGCGCTTACATTTCTTCTATCCTGTCGGAGGCGTAGTGTTTTATATCCACACACCGGTCATCTAGAACTAAACGTCGGCTTCTGGCACAGAGAGCAATGGCAAACTACTAAATGTAAAGTTGCTCAGAAAATTAACAAGGGGTTGATCGCAACATCCTGCAGAGAGCATGTACCATAGGAGTTATAGTCAAAATAAACTGATGTTAGATGAAAATGCTCGGTTAAAGTAGCAATCCTTGACAAATCACATTTACATATGAAGGGTTAGAAATAAGAATCTCGAAAATTAGAATGCTGGCCGTGAAGAGTTGAAACACATAAGTTACTGATTAAGTCCGACGTGAACGGATGATAACCGCACGTAAGTGACTGAATACATTAGACATGAGCAGACGGTAATTGCACATATGTGGCTGGGTGAGTCAGACACGAGCGGATGGTAAGCACACATATGTGATTGGTCGAGGAAGACAACGAGCAGATTGTAAGCACACATACGTGATTGGGAAAGTAAGGAAACGAGCAGATTGTAAGCTCACACAAGTTATTGGGCGAGTCCTTCGGTTCACGAGTGCATTTTATTCGGAGACTCCTCGGGGTCATCGCTGGAGCTACGGAGTTCGTTCTTTATGCGACGCTTTCAGCAGCCCGCGCTGCGGAAAGAGACTGAGCCATATGGAATAAAAACCCGGTGCAATGAAGTCGACCTTGTCGACTTTTAAGCGACTTTTTATGGTGAGCAGAGAAGAAAGCAAGAGCTAAGTTATTGAGAATTGCATGGCATGTCGTACAAGACGTCTGATTAACTCCAGAATTGCAATGCAGATTAAATGTATGCTGCATAAAACAGAAGAGCTGAAATATAGAAGTTGGCATTATGCTGAGAAATACAAGACAAGACGGACAGTGAAAAAAAATAGTCTAGAAAGGTGTATTTGGAGGGCTGGGCAGTTCGGTTCGCAATAATAACAACAACACCAGTTTGATTTACGTATCACATGGCAGACATGGTGGGGAATCATAATCTCCCATTTATGTTTCAGGTAAGGCGCCAAAGGAAGACGAAGTGAACCAGTTTTGTTCGAAACGTTGTCATCGCCACCTGTTTGGGAACACAGCGGAGCTGTTTTTTTTTTTTTTTTTCGAAAAAGGTATTGGTGCCTTCGTTCAGAAAGAAATGTCAAACTACTGAACGTAAAACTTGCCCAGGAATCACGAACAGCCAAATACTGGGGTTGACTGAAACGTCATGTGAATGACAAGCAACTACATGTTTTAAACATTTATCATGAAATAATCACGCATGGAGGACGCGTGGAACACGTAAACAACGAGTAGACACTTTCGTGCATTAGTCAGTACCAGACTACTCATGTGTGGTATAAAATACACCCTGAACATTTAATTTGTACTTGAGTTCATTGTATATTTTTATTAAGGGCTGACAAAAGAGGGGTGAGCGCCGCTGTGGCGTTGGACCTAGCACGTTTGCCTGCCGACAAGGAGGTCATATTTACAAATACCCTTCGAGGCAAGGATTTGTTTTAAAAAATGACCTGGGCCTCTGGGTTGACCCAGCCTAAAGTTGTTTCAGGAAATGGATTGTTGAGAAGTAAAGCCGGCTGGCGTGACATCTTCTTCATCTTCTTTCTCTTCTTCTTCCTTGTCATCGTCTTCATCATCATACTTATTTTCTTCTTCCCTTTCCTCTCCTTCTTCTTCTTCAACAACAGTGACAATAACAACTTCACAATCAGAGGCTGCAAGTTCAATCGGTTTCCAATTCAATTAATCATTGATTCATTTCCTCCATTCCCCATTCCACCCACCTAAGTTCACGACAGTCAGGTCTCATCAGAATTAGTGCGTGTAGATTAAGTCACACATTATCCCCACATGTTCTCCGACTTCTTCTTGATCTATCTGACACTTTACTACTTATTCCGTATATGCCTTCTTTGTCTCTGCTTGTATTCATGCACTCATCATAGCCAAACAATAGTAATTTATTTAATTTCATAATATTGGAAATTGATAGACAACCTTCTTCTTATAATCCATGTCGTGTGACGTTATTGAGGATATCTACCCATAGTCTTCTGTCTCGTCTGCTGCCAATCATTGCTAGTACCAATGTTGCTCCACGCTTTGATGTCAAACTGTCCAGCCTCTTCTCAGCTGGTGTTGACAACTTTCCCATTGTTATTATACAGCCCTTCCCATGCATTTTCCACAGAATGTGGACTGTCTTCTTCTGATGCGAATATCCCGTTTTCTTTGTGAGTTAACTTCTTTCAATATATTTTCGTTGCTCTTTCTATCCACGTGCGCAAACACACACACACACACACACACACACACACACACACACATATGCGCGCGTGCACAAATACACACACACACACACACACACACACACACAAACACAGAGACATACTCTTCACTATATAATTTATCCCGCCTGACATGAAAACCCAGTTTATCAAAACAAATGTACATTACAATATCAAACCAATTACACATTCCTGATTAAATAAACAAAGAAAAACATGAAACAGTCGTAAATAAAATGTAAAAATGAGATATAATAGACTGAGCAAACAATTCTCAGATAGAAAAGCTTAAACTCGTTTTGTCCAGAGGCTTTTTTTTTTTGCGCGCGTCCTACCCCAACCGGAAAGAAATTCGTTGCCTCCCCTTGTCGATCATTCCTACTCCTAACCCACAAGACTGCTATTAAGAGGCAATTACTCTCGCGGTCTTTATTATAGGGATATCCGAAGATTTTCGGCGTCTTAACGCCCTTGATTCCTGAACTTAGAAGAGGGCAGAAGGACAACGAGTACAACATGAAGGAAAACAGTGACAAAGTGGGAATGTGACAAGAAAACGTAAAAAGAGAACAGGGAGTTGAGGATGGAATTATTCTAAGAAATAAAACAGAATAACTAGAAGGAAAGAGATAAAAACAAATTATAATAATTCGAAGAACATTGCATCTGTAATTGCCACAACTTTCAGCAGCTGATTCATTGAGTGAATTAAAATTAATACATAATTACAGGACAGTAAATGTGAAACATATTATACAAGTATTAATAAGGAAGAAATTAACTTTATAATAAGAAGGACAGCAATACGTTTACAAATAGCAGAGAGGGAGGGGGTTCGTGTGTTCGTTCCCCGATTGCAACTTTTCATAGATCCATGAGGGCCATTGCTGGAGCTACGTATCTCCTGTTGTGTGCGATGCTCCCGGCAAGCGGCTTGTCGTTCTGCAGCGAGAGACCGAGGCATATGTGTGTGACGCCAGGTGCAATGAAGTCGACTCTCTCGACTTTGGAACTTTTTGTTTAAAACACAAGACACTGCAGACTAGGTGGTCATCTCCACAAAATAACAGCTATCCACACTGACCATCACACACAGTACCGGGCTCAACTTCAGCATGGGGCGGCTAAATTGTCCAAGGACCATTGGTATCTAATGATTGCAAACCCATCGTTCTCTCGAAGATACGCTGCGTTACAGATTCTGGAATGATACTACCTGTTTCGAAACTTGGAAGCTGAAATATGTGTCTATAGACACGGCACAGGAAAAGAATGCGTAGCATCCATAAGAATTTCCTATTGCCAACGATCTCTTAGATGAGTAATGTAATAGTTTACAATAGTAAAGAAGAAGAATGAAGGGGAGAGGAAGAAGAAAAAAGAAGAAGAAGAAAAAGAAGAATAAAAAGAAGAAGAAGAAGAAGAAGAAGAAGAAGAAGAAGAAAATGAGGAAGAAGAAGAGGAAGAAGACGAGAAAGCTTGTAACGTGAAAGGAGGCAATAAAAGACAAGAAAGTAGAAAATGGAAGCTTAAAAATAGTGAAAAATAGTGTTTCTTTATAAACAAATAGGATGAAGAAACCAAAGCGAAACACACACACACACACACACACACACACACACACACGCACGCACGCACACACACACACACATTATCGCCCCTCTGAGTGTGTATGTGTATGCGTGTTATGTTTGAACAAGTTATGAGTGTGTACCTTCATGTCTGTCACTTAAACGATTAAACATTGGTAATTGTCCCACAGAACATGGCGCATTGTGCCTGGTGGCATCACCGTATTTGAAGAGACTAACAGCGCCATCTGCCCAGTGTGCTTGAAGGATCTTTTCAGCTGTTAAAGTGTGATAGCTCTATGCTTTCGGTTGTGTTAAAGGTCAAGTGTAATTTAAATGTGTCCAGAAAGTGATGCCGTTTGTGAATGTGTGGGTGGGAGCGTGGTTGCGTGCGTGTGGGTGTTCAGTTGTCACTGTATATTTGGTTAAAATGTCAAAGTTTATTTAGATTTAATAACAGTGAGACATACAGTGTGTGCATGTATGTATGTGTATGAGTGTGTGTGTGAGTGTTTGTGTGTGTGCGTGCGTGCGTGTGTGTGTGTGTATGTGTGTGTGGCTGTGTATGTGTGTCTGCATGTGTTTGGAGCGAACAGCCCTCATGGATACATAGTATCAACGTGTTATGGAAAAGTTTACATGTGTGTTATTCTGCTTATCTATGAATGATTAGCTTAAAAGTTAACTGTCGGCGCATAAGCCGCTACTACTCATAGGGAATCTAGCGTAGAGGCTAGAAGCGTCGGCCTAGCGATTGAATCTCCATTTTGTTTAAAAATTGACATGAATTCGCAATTCGACGCAGTCTAAAATCATTACAAGGAAATAGACTGCGATGTGAAATAGTAAAACACACACACACACGCATACGTATGAACACGCACACGCATATGTGTGTGTGTGTGTGTGTATGAGTGTGTGTGTCAGGTATAATATGTCAAATATTACTCAGATATGACTGAGCTACCGTATGAAAGTAGACGGTACCATCTGCTTCCTATCAGCGCAGAATGTTGGGCGGTGCTTGCCAAGCTCGACACCCCGCATTGTGCCAACGGCTTCGGGCGGATGAGCTCTACTGGGGGGATACAAGCCTTATCCTGGTGCGAGGAATTTGCAATCTGAACACAAAATGTCATGACAGGTCAATCAATCCATTTTCTTCTTGGGCGTTCTCTTGGTCTCTTCGCGGATGATCTTTGATGTAAGGCTAGTGATGGCAGTTGATGGTGTTGCATTCTAACGAGATGGCCAAACCACTTGATCTTCTGTCTTTCAATAAATGTGGCACAAGGTGTTGATCCCACTGTCTGTCTGATAACAACATTTCTTACTCGGTCCCAGATTGTTAAGTTGGCAGCTCGCATCAGACATCTCATCTCACAGGTGTTGATGTTGCGAAAGTTGGATTTGGATAAAGCCCAAGTTTGAGTTTGGTATCATAGGGATGGTGTGAATATGCGGTTTATTATCTGTCATTTTGCAGACATGGGTATATTTGGATGTTTCAGTAAGGGTGATAGTTGATATGTAAGCGCACTTACTTTCTGACCTCTGATGTCGATTTTTCTGTCCAATTTGCCATCTTCTGTGATCATACTTTCAAGATATTTGAATTCTTTAACTTGTTTCAGAGAGATCTAGGAGATCTGCTAACTTGCATTACTTCGGTTTTGGCTGTATTTATACTCATATTGTATCTAATGTATGTGGAACTTAGATTATTAATATGGTTTTGCAGTCTGCCCTCGTCACTGTAAAACAGTCATTGGTCGTCTGCAAACAGCATTTCATTTATTTCCCGTGGATCAGTTGTTTCATCTGAATGTAAGGAATTCTAAATTTTCTGAATCTGTTCTGTCAAGGCTTGCTTCTTTGGATATTCTGTCCATGTAGATATTCAATATCAGAGGAGAGAGCACACATCCCTGTCTCACTCCTGTATTGAATGTGAACATATCCGATATATATTCTTGTGTTTTTACTGCACTATGGGTATGCAAAATGTTAAACCCATAGATTTTAGTAACCCTGAGTGCACGGATGTTTCAAATTTTTCTATCCCGTAGCGATATATAATGTGTGTGAGTGTGTGTGTGTGTGTGTTCGTGTGTGTGTGTGTTCGTGTGTGTGTGTGTGTGTGTGTGTGTGTATGTGTAAACATAGGCAATGGATACACAAGCAAAAGGTAAAAATGCAGATGTCAAAATGTGATTATACATTAATGAAAGGCATGGACACAATATCGAGGCGAGAAAAAAAAAATAACACAAAGATATAGAATATAGATATACAGATCAATATCTGGGATTGCAGAAGGCTTTACAGAATCAGATCAGGGTATAACAGTTAAGGAGATTCGGCCATATAAAGAGAGACGACTCCTTGTTAAAGGATGTTTTGAGGTTGGGGGAAACAAGGAGGGGGGAGATGGCAGGTGAAGGGGAATCGCATAATTGGAGTACCGAGTTACCTGTGGGTAGACATCATATAATGAATTGGAAGGAGTTTGTGTGAATATATACATTGTGTTAGAGATTTAATACAGACAACCGGTAATTTGGTGATCGCACTTGATTACACACACACACACACACATACACACACACACACACACACACATATATATATATATATATATATATATATATATATATATATATATATATATATATATATATATATATATATATATATATATATATATATATACACACACACACACACACATATAAGAGACGCACGGCTTTCTTTGATCATGTAATAGGAGGAGAGGCTTTGGAGTACATCGTGACAGCTGGAAAGATCAAGGGGATGATAGGCAGAGGAAAGAAAATTGATGATAGGTGGACTGAGACAATGGCATGGAGGAGTATCAGCAGAGGGGTTGATCCAGAACACCAAAGACTTAGATCTGTGGAGAAACATGAACGCCTACGCCATCTGGCAGGACACTCGATAATGATTGTTGATGCTATATCCGTGTGTGCGTGACTATTGTTATTGTTGCTTCTCTTAGTAATATAGCTACATTTTATCTTAATATATTGCCCTACCCGAAGTGACATCGGATGCACGAAAAGTTCACTGTTTCAACTGACACACACAAGAAGATAACGGAGAATACCGTACGATGGCTGCACACGCTGGAAAGACACCCTATACTGTCTGTCTACCGTCCTGTTATATTTATCCCCTCAGTGTCACACTGTGGCACCTCACTGGATGTCTGAAACAAATGCACCGTGATTTCAAAGCCCAGTGTCTTGCAAGAGCAATGATGTCTGTTATTTAGTGAAAATAACACAATCGATGGGCCTAACACAGGACCAAGAGTGTTGTTAGTTTCACGTAATAAAAGCTTTCTGGCAATGAAATGGCGTCACAAGTGTTAACTCTAAAGTTTATGCGTATACGCGTGCGTATGATAGACGTCTTTGATGGCAAGTAAATCTAGACTCCTGTCAAGACACGGCCCATCGCCTCCACGTCTACTGGAGTAGAGACTATTGAACATCGATGTTGAATCAAACCGTGATGAATGTTGTATAGCCCGAACAATGAACGTGCAGTGTCAGCAGGCGACACCACAGATTTACACTGCGCCACAAATTCTATGCCGGCTTGTCGGGTAAAGATCAATCCTCATGCTGAGTTCACCTTTAACATCTTCCGGGGTGTTGTGATCTTGTTCAGCGAAAGGAATGGTGATTGACGTGTGACTACCGTCTTTGTTAGAAGCTGGAGCGGAAGATAGCTTCGATCTAATTTAATGACCTGCTCTGGGTGGGGTTTTTAAAAGAAAATACTGATGGGATTTTATTGTGCTTTCTACGGCTACAGAATTTATTAGATCATAAATTCGTAGGCATATTACAGCGTCCGCGGCGTGATAGCGTCAACTTCTCTGGTTTTCATTAAGTAATGAATGGGAACTTCTTGTATCTCCACCAGTGAACCACGTGTAATGTTCATAGTCAAATTCCCCATAACTACAGTACTAGCAGCTTTTGATAAATGTACTAGTTTATGACGGCCTGTGAAGGTAATCTTCATAAGGTAATGCTTGATCACTGAAATGCTAATGGTAGTAGCTTAGGCTGTAATAGCATCGTGATAATTGTCATCTCATTATTTATATATAGTATTCATCATCATTATCATCAAAATCATCATCAACAATATTCCGTGTTCCTATCTTACCCCTACATGAATATAAATTGTCCCATTCACATAATCTTTTCTTTTCCCCAAGAGTATTCTCATAGTAGGAATTGTCCAACTCATAAAATCAAATCTTTTCCCTAAATGAACTCTAAGAGCAGAAATTGTTCCACTAATAGAATCCTATCTTTACACTAATGGCTGTCTATGGGCAGGTATTGTCCCACATAAATAAACCTATCTTTTCTCTAACTGTATCATATAAACAGGAATTTTCCAACTCAAAGAATTATATATTTCCCCGAACTGCATTTCATATGTAGGAATTATACAACTAAATATACAGCAAATATAAGAAGTAGCCTTGATGTACAACGTCCATATATTTCCAAAATCACTTTGTAGGAGACCAGAATTAAACGACGTTTACAGATAAGAAACTTGATGAAGTTATATTTCAGCTGCAATGCTTTCTTCTGCCTTATGATCGCTACGGTGATTATTGCATTTGTTATGTTCAGTGTTTTGCTTATTACCCTGTTTGTGTGTCTTTACTTTATTGCTATTTTTAGATTATATCTATTGTTGGTACATTACCTGTTATTACTACCGTTATTACTTTTATTGTTGGTTTCATCATTATTATTATTGGTAGCAGTTTGGTTGTATTATGATCATCTACCTTGTGGTTATAACCGGCGTCTGTGGTTTTGAGGCTAGTGAAGCACGCAGTTTAATAAATCCACGAGATACTAAGTCTAGTCGTCGAAAAATGTCTCTAATGACGTGAAGCAGGTAGTTTGTTTTCCGTTGGGTTCCATGGTATGAGACGCCGGCCTTTCGGAAAGCAAAGACTAACTAACTACTGAACTAAACTTGTCCAGTAAATCACATACAGCCAGTAAAAACTGGGGTTGATTGCAACGTCCTGTAAAGGACATCCAACTAACTTTAACCGTGTTATACTGACTGGTATGGTTGTTATTATTATTCCAATTGCTACTAATTCTTTTAATGTTGGTTTACTTTTATTATTACCCTATATATGGCCCCTCTTTTAACTAGCGATTACTAGATTCTTCGCTCTGTGATGGTGTTGTCTTTCCCTCCGTTTTCTTTGTCCTTGGTTGATTGTTTCCGCTCGGTTGTAAGAGGAAGGCCGTATCGTTTGCATATCTGGGTTCTGGAATCAGATTTTTGCCAATTATAAATGGATCACATCTGACATATGTTTAATCAGTTGTGACGTTCTTCATTACATGTCCAACCTGTTGCAATCAATCTGTAAATATAACTTCTTGATATATATATATATATATATATATATATATATATATATATATATATATATATATATATATATATATATATATATATATATATCGTGGCAGACGGTCCAGGTTGTCAGCTTGTCCGATGCTAAGCGGGTCTGTTCGAGCCTAATGAAGTGGGCACCCTTAAACATTAGAAAATATGTAAACAAGTTTAATGTTCTGTTTGTAGCTTTGTGTCCTGGCAACCAGTATTTTTTAGATCCAGTCCGCCCCTGAATACATGTATCTATATTCTTTGGACACAATTGGCCGTCCTATCTCTAGAAAACTAAATGCAGTGGTACCTCGGGTTAGGAAATTAATTCGTTC
>OY992876.1:186152592-186165092 GCA_963921405.1 Cepaea hortensis
GGGGCAATGGTCAACCCAACAAAGGCAACAGTGACTTGGTTCTCGTTGAATAATCATATTGTCAAAACTCCAATACCAACTGTAATGCTGTGTTCAGAGACGGTGGAAAGAACGCAGGCAATGAATTACCTGGGGATACGGTTTGACCGAAGCCTTGCTTATAATGAGCACTTAGACCAGGTGATAACAAAGGCCAAGCGGGGGTTGACTGCGATGCGGGTGATGGCGGCAGCAAACTGTGAGCAGCGCCATCTATGTCTTCTGTACGAGGGGCTTGTCATGTCTGTTTTGGAGTATGAAATGGCAATCCTGACTCTCAGCCGTAAGCAGATAGAAAGGATGGAAAGGATACAGAATGAAGCTATGCGCATTATTCTTGGATGTACAAGAGATACAGCATGCAGGGCGATGCGCTACCTTCTTGATTTTCCAAATATTAAAGAGAGAATACATGTTTGCAGGGCACGCGCCTACCTCAGAGTTAACGCAAACACACAACATCCACTGCATAGTGAAATTATGAAGGTGAATGGCAGCAGGTTAAAAAGAGGACGGTCGTGGATGGGTCAAACCGAAGACATTCTTCAACAGCGGTCTCGACTGACAAAGATTAGTTTCATCTTCGTGCCAGGGCAAGGAAATGAGCGGGCTGACAAGCTCCCAGGTGAGGCTACTGTGGAGGGCGGACGCGCCATGGACCAGGCTGACATTCTGAATGCTCTACGAGAAGTAAGACTCTTGCGTGAACCAAGTGATGACTGTGAATCTAAAACCATGGTCAGACTGCGAGAACAGCAAATTAAAAGAGGGGTGGCCAAACAAGAACACTACACAGGAAGCCAAAGAAGATTGATAAACCAACACAGAACTGGCGTCGTTAGCCACTACACGCTGAGGGATTTGCTGAAACACGTGTTACAAGTCCCAGCCCGCAATACGTATATGTGAACGACGGAAAATATGTGTCGCAAATACTGGCCTTATGTGATTTAAAAGTTAGAGCTGGTTTTGAGTACATCAAAGTGGGCTACATTATCAGGTAGTTGTTAGCCCCAATGTGGACTCAGAGGTGTGTGATAAATCTATGCTCTAGGAAACTGTATTACAGTGAAGTCAGGGAATTCCTAATGTTGATGAGACGGATTACTCGAGTGTGATTTGTGTACAGCAAGACCATGTGTAGCTTCCTCTAAACATAGCCGCTAAAATCATGCCCCTCCAGCAGTAATACCCATTCAACAGGTAGACTGTAGTAACAGCAATGTTCTCTACATATTCAAAGTCGATACATTTGTTGTCACTGAAACTTTCAGTTTGTCTATTAAGGAAGATAGTTAGCTGCATAACATTTACGGACGTCAACTCCAGTATTTATTTGTTGTTGCTGTTTATGATCTCTTGGCAAGTATACTTTCAGTAATGTGTCACTGCTTTCTGAACGACCAACATCCATATCATTTAATAAAAGACCCAAACGCAAGGCAGTCTGCTGCCAAATCGCCTTCAGCTATGTTTCGAACTTGGTATGCGGGATTACGAACTACATCCTTAACACCTTCATCACGGAGCTGGCTATTAGGGAAGACTGAATATAACTTAACCCCATATCGCACAACTCTCCCTTACTTAAATCCATATAACATAAAGTCATTTTGACATAATGAAAGGGGAAAATACAAATAAATTCATATATTACTAGTCTTAATTTAAGAAACTGCTGTCCCAATCACTCTGCTAATCTCCTGATCTGTTATTTTTAAAGATGAACCAACCCAGAAGGCAGATCTGGGAGGTATGGATGATGTATTCAGGAAATGTTTGCGAACGCATGCTCTTGAAATATCCCACAATCAATGTATAACCTAGAAGTGATTTCCTGCACCGGATATATTTCCCTAGCACGCCTTCTACATTGATTCTGTGATTTCTTCTTTTTCTGTGATTGATTCTGATCTGTGATTTCAACAGCTAGAAGTGCAGGTTGTAGACCAATATACAACTGCTGCTTAACACTGATTTGTTTCAACGCATTCTATACAGCATAACTATCCCATTGGCTTATACCTACATTATGTTCTTTCTAAATACGTTCTCTCCTGGTGTGTGATTAATGTAAAGTAAACATTCTAGGGTTAAAGAAAGGATAAGTAACGAGTGTCTGGCCTGGAAATAGTTATAATAATGAATGTTTAGGTTAGATCGAGATACAATAATGTTTGTTTAGGTTAGAACGAGATACAATAATGGATGTCTGGCAAGGAACCAGTTGACGCAATGGATGCATTTTAAAGACATACATTAATGCACATCTGCACTGGTCTGAATTAATACATAGATTTAAAATAAACAATTGCACGTCCTTTACAGGACGCATTAATTAACGTTGATCATCATCATTATCATTCAGTGCCTTGCCAGCTGGCGTGGACAATCATGCCTCTCCACAACTTGTTATCTCCGACGGCATGAATCAGTTCTTGTATTGTTGCCTTCCGTGCCATGACACAAGTTTGTCAAATATATGTTTGCACTGTCTTCCTCTATGTCTCTTTCCGCAAATCTTCCTGGTTGTCATAACATGCTCCAGTTTGTGTCTTCTCATAATGTGGTCGAAAAACCGATGACCGCTTTTTTTCTAATGTTTATGATAAGTTGTCTTTGCTACTCCGCTTCCCTTAAAACGCCCAGATTGCTAATTTTGGCTGTCTAATTAATTTTCAATATTCTTCTATAAAACCACTTCTCAAAGGCTTCCATTGATTTTTTCGCCTGTTTACTAATTGTTCACTATTCGTAGCTGTGTGTTAAAATTAGTCCTATGTAACATGCAAAAAAAAAAAAAAGCTCTTTCTCTAACTTTCAATGTCAATTACTTAATGCACTAAGAAAAAAAAAACGTTCTTCATTTGATAGATTGCAGTTGTTGCTGAACTGTTTGTAATTTGCTAGTCAATTTTAAATTTAGTAGTTTGCCATTGCTTTCTGAATAGCCGACGCCTTATTCCATCGATAACAACGCAAAGCGACTTGATTCCATATCGCCGGCAGCTGATTTATAACCCTCGGCTCGATAAAACGAGAAATTGTGAAACTGCGGTTTACTAACCCCTGACCCACAGGTGTCGACAATGTATAGGTTAGAAAGATTCAAAGAAAAGATTGTCTGGTCTAGAAAGCGTTAAAGTAATGGATTCTTGCTTGAGGAAGACTTACAGTAATACATGTGTGTGTGTTGGAAATAGTTACGGTAATGAATGCCTGGGATGGAAAGCGCGAGAGAACTGCTTGTAACAGAAAGAGGACAGAAGGGATAAGTCATTCGCAAAATGAGTTAAAGTAATTCATACAACAGAATTAGAACGACTTGGTTGTGGAAGTCTGTCACAGAAGTCATCCCGTTTTGAAACTTCCCACTCCACTCATAAACTTGCTGGAATTACAGGCATCTATTGCAATACTGGACCTTCAGTCGCTGATGAATTTATATAGGTTTCACCCCTTGACTGATTACAAAAATGGATGTAGAAGGCTCCTCCTTTTGGTGCATATCAAAAGTGGGGTGGCATTTGTAATCTGGCTTTACGAAGTCACTATGTTCGTCTGCACCGCGATGTCACCCTTGCAAGCTTAACAACATTATTGAGAGGTTATAAGACAATAGCATGATTATTGTAATTTCTATCACGCTTTTAAGGTTTTTATTTGAAGCCCCTTCGTATATAATATTGATTTTTCAAATCAATTCCTTCTGCCACTATTGTGTATGTGTACGTGCACCCGAACACATTCGTTTCACTGTTTCTATGCTTTAGGAATATAGTTGTGTTATAACTATCTTTTACCTTTTTTAAAAATCTTTTACCTCTATCTATTACGCACGTTGACACACACTCACACACATATACACACATACTCACACACACACACACACACACACTCACACACAAACACACACACACACACTCACGCCTATTATGTATTAAGCACGGAGACAATAAACTTCAACTCATTTGTACTTTTTTAAATATTTCCACCATTGACGTGTGAATTCAAACAAGAACACAGTGAACGCAAGCAGTGATAAGCTTGAATCATGATGTAAATGTTAATAACAAAATAATTATATACGTTGGTCGTTATTGTCCCCGTAGACAAGATAAGACTGCCTGAAAGAAACACGATGTTTGCTTGAGGTGGCAAGGGGGAGAGAAGGAATCTATGAAAATCTGGGATCATAATAATTCTGCTTCATCGATCACATATACGGCTTTTGGCACAAGTCTCACTTCAACTGTTTGATGGATTGGTCGATGCGAAATTTGATCGAAATCACAAAATTTATAAGAAAAATGGGCCGCGGTTTTGTATCAACTTCTTGTTTCTTCCTTCTGTGCTGGTCACATCATTCTCTCATCCTAATACCTCCTCCACCTGTTCTTATCCTCATCCTCTTTCTCCATTCCTCTACCCTCCATTCCCAATTTCTCTCCCCGTCTCTGCCTGTCACTGGCTGTTTATGAATGATGTTTTTTGAATGTTATACAGCTCACGTGACGGGGTGTTTCAAGTTTGGGTAATGAATTCGAGTTTCATTAAACAAAGATTATCGTTTAATGATGGCGTTCTTGGTTGTCTTTGTCAACTGTCGATCTAAGTGCCCAATGCATCATACTTTGTCACGTGCTTGTGCGCCAGAACTTCCGCTTACTGACACCTCTAGAGTAATAGGAGAGCAGCAGCACATGAAAATATTTATACACGGACAACCTCACCCATATATATATATATATATATATATATATGATGTGATGTAATAATATATATTAGATGTGCAGCGTGGTAGCCGACAAGAAGACGCGAGGAGTGAACTTACCGGCGAGCTGCAGTAAACAACAAGAACCTCAAGCATCCTTTAACGAAGCTACCACGAGGAAGGAAGACGACAACCCACTACAAACAAGAGACAAGCCTACTGAGAAGCAGAGAGAGGAGAAATACACCAGTGTCGGAAACATTGACTCACCGACAACCAAGTGGGTTGTCAAACGAATCCAAGTGGAGCTGGCAGACCAAGAAATCCCGAACGAACGAACGAACGAACGAACGAACGAACGAACGAACGAACGAACGAACGAAAATATTTATTTTCAAAGGGTTAAGAATTGGGCACGCAAGCCCGTCTGACATTCTGCCCTTCTTCTCTATTACCTCTTATACATTTTTTCATTCAACATCTCTTATGAAGCAATTATTTGGCAACAAAAGAACAATAAGTATTAAAACGCATGAAAAATAATCAATAATACATGACTCGTTGAGGCAATGTTTAGCATGGGCTTCATGAATACCCAAGGTGGGTGTAACGTGCCATTGGCTATTTGTCGTTCGAGATAACTTACCATTATTATTGTCTTTGTTGCTTTCTTTTTTAAAGGGGGCATGTAGTTTGACCTGAGGTAGTGTTCAAACAGGTTGCCACTGCATGTATAATGATTAGTGGTGTCTTTGATTTCTTGTGGAAGATTGTTCCACAACTGAGTGGCAGAGTATGCTAAGCTGGTTTTATATGTCTATCCTAGGTTTAGGGATATGAAGTATATTTTGTCGTTCGCTATGTCTTTCGTTATATTTAAACAATATTTAAACAAACCCTGAAGCAGCTACAAGATGAGAATTTCTACATCCGATTCTTGAAGGCGGGGCGGCTACTCACCTACTCCAAGATTCCTACAACCTTGGCGGTGGTGACGACAGAGGGCAGCGAGATGCGATAACAGTATCAATCAACAAGAGAATGCAGCAGCCAGAGAGATTCATCCCTAGAGTCAACCAGTGTTCCAGATGCCAGAGGGCCGGCCACAGCAGAGCAATATGTCGCAGTAAGACTGAAATCTGCCGGTACTGCGCCGATCACCACGCCTTCAAGAAGTGTCCGCTGGCCAAGCTGGACACGGACTACCGAGCACCTAACAACAAAAGAAAGCGCGCCAACTGCCTGGGCAAACATTGAGCAAGATACCTGGGCTGTCCGTACCTGCAACGACACAGAGACGTGTTAAAGCTCGCCAGCAACACCAAGTCACCATGCAACGAAGTAATGCGGAGATGCGAGACAGCCACGGGCATCTCACAAGCGGAAAAAGATCACCTGCAAAAGAAAATAGACGAGCTGAAGAAGCAAGTCAAGGCACTGATGCCGCCCAGCGACATCGAAAAACTACTGGCGGAAATGAAGGAGATCCAGCAAAACATCAAGCAAGAAGTGGAACATGTGGCACTGATTAAGAAGGAGAACGAAGAAATCCTACAAGCCATTAAATCTGAAATGGAACTTTTCCGAAACAAAACAACAGAAGCCGTACAAGACATTACAGAGAAACCGCAAGATGAAAACCAAGAGACCGAGCCTGAATTGCAAGCGAAAGCCATCATCCCAACCACGACGCCCAAAACAGTCTAAGGGAAGCCGATATCACGCCGCCAGACATCAGAAGAAAACCGAGATGAGCACCCTGACGACGGCAGAGAGGACGCAACGATACAGCCAATATTTACCGTTGAAGAAATCGCAGAGATAAAAAAGATACATGAACTCAAGTGCAAGGAATACAGAAGGCGCATGGATGAAAAAGCAAAGAAGTACAAGAAACTCAAGGGGAAATCAGTGCCATGCCGTACCTGAAAAACCAGCATTATGGGAGGATGACGATCACCCATGGCCAAACTATATAGATGACGGAGAGATCGTCCCGTGGTTGACTACAGAGGAAGAAATCGAAAGACAACAGAAACTCAGACTCGAGAGAGAACAAAAGCACAAGGAAGAAAATGAAAACATCGAAAAGCTTCTACGGGCAATACACAAAAAATGAGGCAATAAAGATCAAATAAAAAGTCCTTTTAAGGACTGCAATCAGTCAAGCCAGACGAGCCAGGAGCCTGCACCAACAGAGAAAACCACAAGAGGAAACATGCACAAAGGACAGCCGCCGACCGATCCCTCTGCTGACGTCACAGACACAAACGCTACATAACCAGTCCGAGATAGAACTTACTCGTATGAGAGGACAAGATAAGAATTATGGTGAATGAACCCACAAAAACCACGGACCTCAACAATAACCACAGCTGAAAGAGGCAGGTAGAATGAGGACGAATTTGGAATTTTTGTTTTGAAAATGGAATTGGAATTGGAATATATATTAGGAACGTTTATTTGAAATCCGTAATTGCGTACGTTGAACATGATCATGACAGACTGGGTACGAATGTTTCGGAAAGGACGTCAGTTCACGACAGATCTTCGACGGCCAGGTCATTCGCATATTGTTGCAACAGAAAAAAAACCATCGCCAAAATTGATGCAGTAGTACAGATGAACCGTTGTCGAAGCATACGTTCGCTAGCGAAAGAATTTTATGTGTCAATTGGGACAATTCAAAAGGTCGTTCGAAAGAAACTGCAATATTGGAAGGTGTGTTCACGTTGAGTACCACGGATGTTGACCGACCACCAAAAGGAGGATCACATGGGATGGTGTTTGAACAACTTGCTGCGTTACAGAGTGGAGGGTGATGCATTTCTCTTCAGCATAGTGGCAGGCGATGAATCATGGTGTCACCACTTTGAGCCGAGCAGCAAAAGAGAGAGCATGCAATGGAAGCATGCTGGATCGCCAAAAGCCAACAAATTCAAGTTACATGTTTCCGCTGGTAAGGTTATGCTGAGCGCATTTTTGACCATGAAGGGTTTTTTGTTGGCCGACTTTAAAGATCCTGGTGTCAACCTCAACTCTACTCTCTACTTGTAAACACTAGACAAGCTGCACATTGCCGTCAAGAATAAGCGACCCGGCATGCTTTCTCGAGGTGTGATTTTGTTGCACGATAATGCTCGTCCGCATGTGATCAATCACGACCCCCCCCCCCTTTTTTTTGCGGATGGCATTCGCCGTCTACCTAAGGAATGGGATGCTTGCATGAATGCCTGCGGCGACTTCTCCTGACCAACCCATGGTGTACAATTCATTCAAAATGAATGCTTTGTTTAATTCTACCACACCTGTTAATGTTTTTGTTTTCATGCGTTTTTAATAAAGCCATTGGAACGGGTTTCAAATGAGTGACCCCTATATATATATATATATATATATATATATATATATATAATATATATATATATATATATATATATATATATATGTATATATATCAGTCAATCAGGTGTCGTCTCCACAATGAAAGTTGGCTGCAATGGAATTAAAATACTGTCTATACTGACTTTTCTCACTCCAGAAACGGGCCTTGAGTCTAATTTATAGCAAACATTTATCTGACAATCCTAGCCTGCATAAACGTTTTCAGTTACTACCACTCCGCAACCGCCTGCTTTTCAATAAGGCTAAACTAATTCACAAAATCCTACATCGGAATGCCCCAAATTACCTTTGGCCATTGTTTAAATATAATGCTAGACACAGTAAACGTTTAAATATATTACACATTCCAAAGCCTAGGATTGACTTATACAAAACAAGCTTAACGTACTCTGCAGCTCAGCTGTGGAACAATCTTCCACAAGAAATCAAAGACATCACCAATCCCTATTCATATAATCGCAAATTATTCGAACACTATCTCAGTACGGATTACCTTTTCCCTTAATAATAGAAATAATAATAATAACAAAACCCTAGTATAACAGCCAGTCCCCTTTTGGTAGGCCAGTATATTCCACATGGCTAATAGCAAGTGTCAGACCAGTATCTAATATTACCGAGTCGTGTAGTTTTGATGTTCGCATTTTGCCCATGCCTTTATAATGCATATCTTTTATATCGTTGCTGTTCTCTGTTAGCCTTGAATGATGTGTGAATGAAATAATATATGAAAGAGAGTCATAGAAGGGCAGATTGTTAGACGGGCCTGCGTGCCCAATTCTTAACCCATTGAAAATAATGTTCGTTCGTTCGTTCGTTCATTCGTTCTATCATTCGCCATGACTGTATATTCTGTCAGATTAATGTTCGTCCATCTCTTTATGTTATCTTCCCGCTTTCATCCTTGTCTGCCTCTTGCTCACTTGCCCTCAAGTTTGACCTCTAAATTAGTTTTTGTTATGTCTTTTAAGGTGGCCGAAATATTTCACTTGCCAATTTCCTTTTATTTCTTTCATCAGTAATGTTGGATATACATAACATGTGGCAATTATCATTGTTATTGAGAACATGCATTTCTGTGTGGCAACACATGGACGTGAGTCAGGGATCAGTTGCCAATCACTAAAGAAAAAACCACGGGAAGAAAAGTATTGCATTGTATCAGATCCGAACATCGAAGAAAACTGTCTCATAAAAACCATTAAGTCTCGGAGACTAAAATAATTTGACCATCCTAAACGTCACAGCTTGGAAAGAAATGTGATGGATGGCATGGTTCCTGGAAGAAGTCCCAGAAGTTGGACAATGCAACGAAGGAAGGATACAAGACATTGCTGGCACCTTGGGCACGATGGTGCATGTGGGGGGAGAAACTGATTGATTGATTGATTGATTGATTGATTGATTTAGGAACCGACATCACAGCATTCGGGACATTCCAATAACCGCTCCGTCCCCATCCTCAGCAGCCAGCGATGAGTTCCAACATTAATAGTCCCAGTAGCAATCTGATTATATGTCCGTCTTGCCTTTCCTCTGAGCGTCAATCGTCGGCCAGATCCCCTCGTCACACTTCGCTGTTTCATTGTTCAGTATAATTGTTCATTATAATTGTTTAACTATAATTGTTCACTATATATGTGTGTGCGTGTGGGAGCGAGAGAGAGAGAGAGAGAGAGAGAGAGAGAGAGAGACAGAGAGAGAGTGGGTGTCAGAGAGAGGGAGAGAGTGAATGCGTGAGTGCGCACGTGCATGCGTGTGTGTGGAGAGAGTGGTTGAGCGAGAAATGGTGGGGGAATGTGTCAGT
This sequence comes from Cepaea hortensis, assembly GCA_963921405.1. Classification (NCBI taxonomy): domain Eukaryota; kingdom Metazoa; phylum Mollusca; class Gastropoda; order Stylommatophora; family Helicidae; genus Cepaea; species Cepaea hortensis. The sequence goes on from OY992876.1 coordinate 186,162,558, forward strand.
GCATGCATTCGTACGTGTATGTGTGATAGTGAGTGAGGGAGTGTGTGCGTGCGTGCATGCGTTCATGTGCATGCGTGCATGTGTATGTGTATGTGTGAGAGAGTGTGATTGAGAGAGTGAGTGTGTGAAGGATTGTGTGTTAGAGAGTGAGACAGTGGGAGAGTTGATGTGTTATTGTGTGTGTGTGAGCGCGCGCATGCGTGTGAGTGTGTGTATATGAAAGAATACAGAGAGAGAGAGAGAGAGAGAGAGAGAGAGAGAGAGAGAGAGAGCTGAGCAGATGCATGTCATGTAACACGCATGTTATGTAACACGCGAATCCATATGTTTGTGTATTCTCATCTGTCATATTATCAGTTAAATACCATTTGATTTTATCATGTATAATATAAACTCATGTTCATTACTGTAGTTTGAGTGAGAGAGTCAGTGAGTGTGAATGAGAGACAGAATGAGTGAGCGGGAGAGTGAATGAGTGAGCGGGAGAGTGAATGAGTGAGCGGGAGAGTGAATGAGTGAGCGTGAGAGTGAATGAGCGGGAGAGTGAATGCGTGAGAGTGAATGAATGAGCGGAAGAGTGAATGCGTGAGAGTGAATGTGTGTGTGTGTGTGTGTGTGTGTGTGTGTGAGAGAGAGAGAGAGAGAGAGAGAGAGAGAGAGAGAGAGAGAGAGAGAGAGAGAGAGAGAAAGCATCACTATTTTTACGTCATATACATTTTATGTACACATTTTTCTCCATGTTTAACATTTTTATGAGACTGCTCATGACAAGTGTCAGTGTATGGGTGTGAGTAAAGTGTGGGAGTTTGTTCATACTAGTTTCAATACTAACGTGAGACATTTTGTATGTGTCTAGATGTGAGGAAGTGTGAGTGTATGTGGAGGATGTGTGTGAGTGTGGGGATATGTGTGGGTGGGGTGTGTGTGGGTGGGGGTATGCGTTTGGATGGGTTTGGGTGTGTGGGTTTTGGTGGGTAGTGGTATTTGTGGGTGTTGGTGGGATGTGTGGATTGATGTGTGGGGGTGAAAGTAGGGGTGTTGGAATGGGTGTGGGGGAAGTGTGTATGGGACGGATGCGGGGGATGTGTGTTTATGTGGGTGGAGATGTGTGGATGGTTTGAGGAAGTATGTGTGGAAGGCAGGGTTGTGTGGGTAGGGATTGTGTTGGGTGGATTGGGGATGCAAGGGCGGGTGGGGAGAAGTGTATGGTGTGTGGGTTTGAGATATGTGTGCGGTGTGTTGGTGGGGGGTGTGTGAATGATGTGTGGGTGGAGGGTATGTTTGTGGTGGTATGGGTGGAGGATAGTGTGTGGTGTGGTGGATGTGTGTGATGGGTGCGGGTAATGTGCATGTGTATGGGTGGGGTATATTTGTGGGTGAGTATGGGATTGTGGTTGTTGGGGGAAGTATGTGGGGGTGTGTGGGTGGGAGATGTGTGGGTGGGGGTGTGTGAGTGGCTTAGGGATGTGTAGGTGGGTGAGGGAGTTGTATGTGTCGGGGTGGGATGTGTATGTGGGTGGAGGTTGTGTGTGGGTAGGGGTATTGTGATCGAGAGATGTTTGGTTGGGGGTGGGTGGGGGTGTGTGGGTGCGTAGTGGAGGATGTATGCGTGAAGGAGTGTGTGTTGGTGGACGTTTAGGGAATGCGTGTGTGGGAGGGGAGAGGTGTGTGGTGTGTTGGTTGGGGATATTGTGTGGGTGAGGTATGTGTGTGTGGGTGGGGGATTTTTGTGGTGTGTGAGTGGGGGTATGTGGGGTGGATGGGTAAGGGTATCTGTGTGGGTGTGGGTGGGAATATTGTGTGGTATCTGGGTGGGGGATATGTGTGTGGTGTGTAAGTGGGGATGTGTTGATGAGGGATATGTGTGTGTGTGGTGCGTGGGTTGGGAATATTGCGTGGTAGGGGATGTATGTGATGTGCGGGTGGGGGATTGTGTGGTAGGGGATTAGGTTAAGGCATGTGTTGGTGGGTGGAAGTTGTATGTGTGGGTGGTGGGGTGTGTGTGGGTGGATTGGAGATATATGGGTGGTTAGGGAGATGTGTGTGTGTGTGTGGGGGGGGGGGGGTAGGGACATGTCAGTTGGTGGGGATGTGTGTGTATGGTTTGGGGATGTGTGAGTGGATGTGCGATGTGTGGGTTGGTGGGGGATTGTGTGCATGGGTGGGAAATATGTTGTCGATGGAAATGTGGCTGGGGGATGGGTGGGGAGAGGTGTGGGTGGGGAGAGGATGTGTGGGTTAGGATGTGTATGTGGATGGGCGTGGGATGTGTGGGTTGGTGGGGGAATGTTTGTGGGTGGCGAGTGTGTTTTGGTTGGGGGATCAGGTGAGGGCAGTGTGTGTGTGTGGGGGGTGTGCGGGAGGGGGATGGGTCGGTTGGTGGGGTATGTATGTGTCCCTTGGTGTGCGTGTGTGTGGGTAGGTGGGGGTGTGTATGTGTCCCTTGGTGCGCGTGTGTGTGGGTAGGTGGGGGTGTTGTGTGGGTGGGGTGATGTATGGATAGGTGGGAGATGGGCTTCATAACATGGTAATTAG
>OY992876.1:186170092-186265092 GCA_963921405.1 Cepaea hortensis
CTTACGGTGTACGGCAGGGGGTTCTTGATCCTAAGTAATTAAGACCGCCTGGCTAGTGCAGTCGCCGCGAACTGTGCAGGCTAGAGTTTCCATTTTTCTGCCCCCCAGGGCCCCCCCCCACCCCTCTCTCCCGATGGAGAATCCGGCATTCTAGCCACTCGGCCAGCAGCCCTTCCTAAGGGCTGTAACAGGAGAACAATATTTTAAAAATAAAGGAATGCTAGCGAGCTGGTGCGCAACATTCGAGTACAGATGGTTTCTGTTTTGGCTTGCATATCATTGACTGGAACGAGGGTTTTCATCATTCATTATGGCTGCCTTTCATACACGTAAGGCACTGATAACACGTGGTGGAGTATTGCTGCAATGTGTACGATTGCATTCGCGCACAAGGACACATATTTTCATGTACTCCAAGGTATCACGTATTTCTGTAAATGATAGATTATGGATTAGGCAATAATGGCATGTCAGTATCTCAGCGTGAAACAATATATAACACTGAAAATGAACTGGCGCGACTAATCCGCGTGTGAGTGAGGGATTTCCTTATCATTACAATGCTATACAATCATGGTTTTATGTCAGTCAAGACCGAGAATTAGTTGTACAACAAGTTGAAATACACGAGCCTCTAACTCTTGGCCTTCACGTGGCGGAACTGTTTTAACTAACAGGTGAAGGGGCGACGGTGAGATTCTGGCACCGAAAAATAACCAGTATGCTCTAGATGTGTATGCACGTACATGCATGCCCAGAAACGTGTGTGCGCGTGTACACATCTAAACTCCAGTGAGACCAAAGGGAATGTGCTGAAGACAGAGGCAACCAGCCAGGAGGCGCACCACAGAAATCAGGATGCCACGAAATTACGCAAAATGGAATATGTCGACTACTGCTAAATGTTATGGTGCTCGCCCTGCTTTGGACCCCCAGGCAGGTGCAGTGCCGGGTCCTATGTCTCGAAAGGGTCCAATCACAACTACTGGAGGTCCTTCTCAGATTCTGTCGAGCCAGGGGATCTGAGAATAGAACGGCTGGCCATACTAAACAAAGACTTAAAATAATACACTGGAATGCGGAGGGAGTCAGCAACAACAACAAAATAGAATTAGAAAACATCTTGGACTAAGAAAAAGTAAGCGTATGTTGCTTGCAAGAAACTCACCTCAACGAAAATATAGCCTTCAAAATCAGCGCCTACCAGTATTACCGATCTGACCGAAAGGACAGACGAAAAGGTGGGATACTGAGCCGTGTAAACAAATAACATCACTGCTTCCCAAATTGAAGTCTACATGGAAGGGGCTGAGTATTAGACACTTAAACTTAAGACAGGCAATATAGACCTACATCTGTTCAATTACTGCTGTCCAAGTGACCGCCCACAGGTACTGGACACACTACCATTAAAAGAAAAAAAAATTATTGTGTGTGACGATTTCAACAGCCACTCGCAGAGCTGGGGCTATGATCACATGGACCAGAGAGGAGAGAGACTGGAATACTGGCAGGATGAGAATAGATTCATCTTGATTAACAAGCCGTGCGACCCACATACTTTCTACTCGAGATCACGGCACACTACAACTGCACATGACCTGGCTTTTCATTCACCAGACCTGGAGTGGAACATTACACGAATCGTTGGGAAACAACTTGGTGGTAGTGACCATCGGCCAGTCTTCCTAACTGTAGAAAATGAGCTTGTAAGTGAAAGCAGCACCCTCTGGGGGTGGAACTATAAGAAAGCAGACTGGGCAATGTACAAGCATCGCACCAGCATACTGGTTAGAGACCTGAACAGTGAGAAAGACATAAATAAAGTAATTGGTGAGTTTGGGAAATGCAGGCAGCGCGAGAAACAGTACCAAGAGGAGCCCGTAAACAATATAAACCCTCCTGGAGTAGTGAACTGGAAAAGTTGCATAATGATGTGAAAGTGTGTAGAAAGCAAGCAGAGGCCACACCCAGCCAAAGAGCACCACAATAAATTCCAGCACGCAGAAGCCAAATTTTAAAGGACCAAGCTGCAGGCTAGACGGAAAAGCTGGCAGGAGAAAACGGAGTCTCTGAACTTTGAAAGAGACACAAGGAAATTGTAGAAGCTAATAAAACAACTTAATGATGAGGGCACAGGGAGAAACTCAAAAATTGCACTACATAAAGATGGAAACAGCTTAACAAGAAAGCAAGCAGTTGACCATTTTGCGGACTCATTCGCACAAGATAACAATATCAAAATTAGTCCAGAGAAACAACAAGAGATTCAAGAGAAACGGCAACATACAGGACAGAAGGAAATAGTACATGAGGTTCTGGAGGCACCTATCACAATCAGCGAACTGGAGCTAGCCATATCAGAACTGAAAATGAGAAAGTCACCAGGTGCTGATGGTATCTCCAATGAAATGATCAGGAACCTAGGAACAGAGGCCAAAGCAAAACTGCTGCATATCTTCAATAACAACTGGACCTTAAGCAGTGTTTCACAAGCCTGGAGAGACGCAATCATGATATCCCTCCTAAAATCAGGGAAAGATAGTTCCATTGCCTCTAGCTACATACCAATTAGTCTCACCAGCTGTCTCTGCAAAACACTGGAGCGCATGATCAATCACAGACTGCAGTGGTATATTGAAAGTAAAAACATCCTTGTGCCACAGCAGGCTGGATTTAGGCAGTGCTATTCTACGGAAGATCAGACAACCTACCTCTCTCAAGAAATTGAGGATGCATTCCAAGAGAAGAAGCTAGTGCTTGCGGCATGGATAGATCTGAAGATAGCTTTTGACTAATTCTGGAAAGAAGGTCTGATGAAGAAATTGAGAAACTGCAAAGTCAATGGAAGAATGTACAAATGGTTGAAAGCATACTTGTACAACAGAAGAGCCCGAGTACAGATAGACGGACTCAAGAGCAAGAAAGTACTTCTGCGTCACGGTGTTCCTCAGGGCGTAGTCTTGTTCACCACACTTTTTCTAATCTTCATCAATGATATTGTTTCTAATATACCGCATGGAATTAAAGCGGCAGTGTACGCCGATGACCTGGTTCTATGGAGCACAAATGAACATGCATCAGTGGCCACCTGATTGCTACAAAGAGCTGTAGATACATTTGTTGCATGGGCAAACAGATGGTGTATCAGCATAAACACTGACAAGTGCAGCACCACTCTCTTTACCCTCTCTCCAAAACAAAAGGCAGGGATCATCCAGATAAATGGAACACCCCTATTAGAAGATAAAGAGCCAACATACCTTGGAGTAACATTTGATGGTAGGCTGACATGGAGAAAGCACATCAACAATGCAATAGCAAAAGCCAGAAGGAAAACAGTCATCCTGAGAAAGCTATGTGGAACCACATGGGGAGCCAGTGGGAAAATACTTAGCAAAGTTTATCAACAGACCATACGACCACACCTGGAACACGGGTCAACTGCGTGGTGTTCGGCATCAAAAACCACACTACAAGAGCTGAACAAGGTGCACAATCAAGCACTTAGCGTCACCACAGGAGGGATGAGATCAACCCCTATAGTGGAAATGGAGAAGATGGGGAGCACAAGCACTAGGAGAGCACAGAGACAGGGAAACGCTAATACAAGCAAAAAAAGTACCGCAGCTTGCCAGGCCACCCTAAGAAGAATAGGTTTGAAAACCTAGCTATGGGCGGTTGGAAAGAAGTAGTTTTATCCACCAGGCCAAACGACACTGCAGAGAAACCACCGATCTGTCCACAGTTGGTATCCCCCTAACAACTATTCCAGAGCGAACTCCATGGAAAGATGAACATAGACTATCATTACAAATCCAGACAAAATTGAGGAATATTTGACAAGGAAGAACAGAACAGTGCGCAGCGCAGAACAGCCACACTCGGCTTCCTTGATGAAGAATACCCACAGGACCTCTGGATCCGAGTCTACACAGATGTGTCAGCACAAAATGCTGTTCGAATTTGAGGAGCGGGAGTGTACATAGAATACCCAAATAATACTAGGGACACATCCAGAGTACCGACACGAAAGTACTGCCACAACTATGAGCTGAAATTGAGGCATCAAGACAGCAACAGAGAAATTACTAATACCAACAATGGTACACAACCTGTGGTGCTATTGACAGATGCAAAATCAGTACTCGAGGCGCTCCTGTCTGGGAAATTGCCAGTACTAAGGACACTACTTTCTGAACTTAGCAGTCAGCATAAGGTCACCATACAGTAAATACCATTCCACTGTGGAGTACCCAGAAACGACAGAGCTGATCAATTGGCTCGAGCCAAAGAAAAAGAGCCTGATGTGCACCTTACATACCAGGAAAAGAAAAGAATCATCAGATCAGTCAGAAAGCCACCAAAACCTGCTCAAGATGACTACCACATTATGGACAGACCAGAACAAGTCATTATTCTGCGCCTCAGAACAGGGCATAATAGATTACGCAACCACATGTTTACAAAATTCAAGATTGGTGAAACAGCCATGTGCACATGTGGATTGGCGTCGCAGACAGCAGAGCACACACTCCAAGATTGCCCAAAATATAACATATTTAGGCAAACCTTCTGGCCTAGAGAGACGACAGTGGAAGATAAACTCTATGGACCGCTGTGTGAACTAAAAAAGACAGTTAAATTCATACAAGAGACAACATTGCAGTTATAGACATATTTCAAGCGAACGAAAGAAGAAGAAGGAGCCTTGTCCAAGCTTTGATGCATTTTGGGTTTATGGTACAGTAAATTAAAGAGCCCTCGTTCTCACCATGAGGTTTATACATAAACCAGTTGGCATTCGACTGGATATATGATAAATTTTACATCGCACGCCTTAACGACCCATGAAATGTTATGGCACCCAGTTCAGACTGGGCCGAGCTGGAAGCCTAGGTCAGTAGAAAACATCGCCCCTTTCGAGGGGTATTATACCACGTAACTAACCTCTTGACGGGCTTGAAGTAAGTGCTAGCCAACCAGCTACCGCGGCTTTATAACTGAGAATCTGAGAATAGCCTGGCACAATTCTACGAGGAGATGTTGGTAAGTTAGTTACAAGTGGATATTTAACATTATAAATGAGATAAATAATTTTCATAGTAACTAGTTAACATTTCCTAGCACCCATCGTTTTCTAGAATCAGCGGGGAAAGAAGACCCAGTTGAGCTTGACTCTAGTCCGACTTTGTGAAGACACATGAAGGGTGTAGCATAGGTGGGAGCGCAAGCGCAATTGAAATGCCACTACTTTTATCGTTTCTTTAACTCACAATGTATGTTTACACAAAAGAAGTAATCCCAAAATAGAGTGTCTTCTGACTGTGGATAGTGTCTAGGGCAATGATTCTCAACCGGTGGGGAATCCCCTCCCCCCTCCAGGGGGGAATTTTAGGGTTTCCAAGGGGAGGGGGAATTAAGATTTTTTTTTTCAAGATCGCATTAATACAAGAACCAGTTACTGGAAATTATTTTTCCCTCTAAATTTTACGGTTCTCTACTTCTCGCTCTAATGAAATTCGTTTTATAACGTAAGTAGACCCGCAAATCGCGTTTTATGTAGATGTCTAAAGTTGTTCTAGTATGTGTTATTAAATTTAGCTTCCTTCTTCATGTACTGTAAACTGTTTTAGGGGTAGGGGGGAGGGGATTTATGGGGAGGAAATTCGAAACGGGGGAATGACGTTCTGAACATATGGTAAAAGGGGGCATGGGCCAAAAAAGGTTGAGAACCACTGGTCTAGGGCGTCTGTCCTTCTCGAAGAAAGTAGGACACACCACGATGCCTAATGTTTACGTTACGCATGTTAAAAATGTATTTATCTCATTAACATCTCATCTGGTCACTATTGTACCTTGCGGTGTCGAGGTGAAGCATAAACAGCGGGAGAGTGCCCGTTTATGGGCTTCATGTATCGAGATGCATTGCCGGCTGGAAATGGAGGATTGTTGGCCACATAGACTACGGCCAAAATACAATTTCAAAATACCCCCAAAAAAGAATATTTGTAGCATGTACGGTTCTGGTCTACACACTTTGGAAGTATCTCCTCTGCTGAGGTGATTGTGCACTGTGTTGAGCATCGATGTGTATTATCCATATGAGGAGACTGATGTTCTTTTAGAGGAACCTTAGTGCAATAAGTTAAAACTTATATAAAACAAATCAATCTATGAGCCTCGTTTTATCCCTAAATTTTACCTTACACTCAAAGATCTAAATTAATATCTGCACACACATAAAGCAACAAACAGAAAATACCAACCTCTTGGTCATTTCCCACTGTGCAGCATGGGTCTAAACCAACCTCCAATGACAGGTTTTAACAGCTGTAATGGCAGATTTTAACAGTTCTGAACTCAGGTCTTAAGAGCTCTAACTAAGCTTTTAACAGCTCTGACAGTAGATTTTAACAGTTCTGATTGCAGGTTTTAAAAGACGGTCAAAATTGATCTGGATTCACCATGTAACGAACTGGCACCACATTCAGAACCCCCAAAGGTATAATCGAAAACAAAACCCACAGAGTCGAATCTTTAAAGTCGAGGCTGAATTGCTGCTCTTAAACTGACTGTCCCACCAAAGGTGTTACTTGGATCTCATGTGCCGGCAAAATGAGAGGGACACAGAAACATGAACCCACTGTGCTAATGCTTGTGTGATTATTTTCTCGAGTAGCCTTCCATTTCACAAATACATCATTTGTAAGGCAAATCCACATGATGTCCAGTAATCCTTTTACATGTCGTTGTTTCTGGAAATCAATGAAGAAATTGCCTTCATTAGCAGCGCCTATCAAACAAAGACACCTGGAAAGCATACCTCTCTCTTGCACGAGTGGCATGGCTGTCGTCTCTGTAGTTTGCCAATAGAAGAATGTATATGTGTTATTTTGAATTATCTGATAATTATCCTCTGTAAAATTAGAGTAAGGGTCGCAACGTGATGACCCGAAAGATCCCCATTGGTAAGTGCTGAGATCACTGCTTAAGTTGCCAAGAAGCGCTAATATATTATGCATATTGTGTGTGTGTGTGTGTGTGTGTGTGTGTGTGTGTGGGTGTGTGTGTGTGTGTGTGTGTGTGTTGGTGCGCAAATGAAGCATTATAAGGACAGTTTGCTTTAATAAACACTGTTATTGTATTAACCGCACTGGGGCAAATAGCGGTTAATTATAGCTGGGATTGGATTAGAGCATAGCATTTACAGTTACAATCAACTACTACCACGACTACTATTAATGATACTAATATAACCACCATTACTACCACCACGCTACTACTACTACTACTACTACTACTACTACTACTACTACTACTACTACTACTACTACTACTACTACTACTACTACTACTACTACTACTACTACTGCTGCTGCTGCTGCTACTACAACTATTAATATCACTATTACTACTACTACTACTATTACTAATACTATTACTAATAGTACTACTACTACCACCACCACCACTGCTACATCTACTACTTATATTTCCTCTTCCTGTTCTTCTTCTTTTTCTGTTTCCGTTTACGCTTCCATTTTCGCTCTCAGTTCCGTTTTCGCGTCTACATCTTCCTCTTCTTGGTTGTCATCTTAGCAGTTTTCGCCGTCTTCATCGTCTTTGTCTGCGCCGTCACCAACTGTCTACTTCTTCTTCTTCTTCTTCTTCTTCTTCTTCTTCTTCTTTTAGTTTAATTTCTTCTTCTAGATTAAAATCAGTAGTCGATATACTTCCCACATCTTTGTTCGTTTGCGTGTGTTATATATGATTGTTCCTATGTCTGACTGCCTGTCCTTTCTTCTGTGCATTGCCAGTCCTTGGCTCTTGCGGAACGGGTTTATCTACCAATTAGATCAAATATTAATTATTAAAAAGAAGAATTTGCTTTGTCACGACAAGAAGCGTACCCGGAGAGAACGGTTAAGTAATAGGCAACACCCTGAACCCATAACTGTAGGCGCCCGTTTTACAGACCCGCCATTACATGCCGGAGCTTATAATATACTTTAACTCCTGTACCAAACAACTCATGATGCGTCAATTGCCACCTCTATAAATAGAAAAGGTGTCATAAATGTTTTCCCCTCGTTGACCCTTATTTTAATATAATAAATGATTTTCTTTTTTCGCATATCCTTTTGAGCAGTTAAGCTGAAAAACATCTGATGGCTGTAGAAATGTGGTTTCTGAAGAAAATGCAAAGAATACCATGGAAGACAGAAAGACCAATGAACAAGTCCTTCAAGAAACAAATGAAGATCGCAAACTGATTAGAGACAATAGACGCAGACAGTCAAAATTTTGTGGGCATGTTATGAGAAGAAATGAATTGGAGAACTTGGTGACAACTGGTAAGATCGAACTAAACAGACCAAGGAGAATACCTAGAAGCAAATACCTGGATGGCTTGGCTACGTGACATGGTCGAGACAGAAACACGGAGCTGATCCACGACTCTGGTGATCGAGTGAGATGGCAAAACATGGCCGCCCACGCTTATCGGCATGGCACATGATGGATAGATATCCTTTACAGTACATTGCAGTCAACACCAACATTTTTCAGCTGCTGGTAATGTCTTGGCAAGTTTTACTTTCGGTAGTCTGCCATGGCTTTCTGAACGACCGGCTCACACGTCCGCAAGTAACCAACGCGATGCGATAGGCTGCCGAATCTTGAGTAGCAGTGTTTTCTAAGAGTGTATACGGGATTACAAACAACGTCCTAAATCCCTACACCAGGGAGACTGGCGTATAATGAATTACATATGAGAAATAATTACATTATAAATGGGACGGCATGAATTAATTTACAAGTATCTAGCACACATAGGTTAAAATGCATACTTGGACAGGGTTAGTTAATATAATAAATGCCGGGGACAAAAGGAGTTAAATATGCAATCATTTCATTGTATCTGAAAAACAAATCTGAATCAATGTGTTGCCTCTGTGGTTTCTGCAGCGGATTGCATATATTTAATGTTTCACTTCCGCCTTGCGCAAGCTAAAACAGATAACCCACATCCGCTGTTCAAAACATTGTTTCGGGACCTCAAAATAAAATTAACGTCTGAATTGTATCAATGTGTTGAGCAATAATACCCCTTGATTACTGTTTAGTATAATTGAACGGTTGTCGCAAATTGCCTCTTCTGATCTCAGCAAAATTCACAATTATAATTTTAAAAAAATGGAAATCATAATTGCTGTACAAATAAAGCTAGCCGTACGTTGATACAGCAAAATTTATAACAATGCCAATTGTTATATTAATAGCACGCATACCTTATCTTTATACATAAGTGTGTTGGGATATTAATACTGTCGTAGCCAATTAGTTAATTAATAATGTGTTCCAAGACCATGCCGCGGTGTTTACACTCATTGTTACTGGTGTCTCGAACATTATTTTAGTTTTAATCTGCAACTTGTAATCATCATCACCACCATCAACTACCTTGCCGACTGACTTGGTCGATGCTTTTTCCCCCCACAGCCCTCTCTCATTACTGACCTGCATTAAAACATGTAATGCCGAAGCCAAATCTCGTTAACATGGAAGAGTGCGAACTGACACAGGAAAGAAATCAATTTGAACCTTACTTAGTACACTTTTAAAAATATTAGGATTTCACTTCTTGACTCTTTCAAGAAAAGTATGATTATGATTAACTGCCTTTCATTGATAATTTGACAAAAAGGAAATCGAATGTTTGTATATTCCTGTTTGCTTCTAGATTGTAAACGATAACGACAGCATAAATTACCTAAGGTTTGTATTATAAATGACTGACTGGCACCTTGCCGACGTGACAGACGATAGTTTGTAAAATGGACTCCATAGTACAAAGCTTGGGCGGAATTAAGAGGCCATGTGTGGCCCATGAAACATGATCCCTCTCCCGACCTGCCCAGTTTACTCCAGAGGAAAGGTAATACCAATACGTCTGGAACTAGACAAGTCGCAGAAGCTGCTGGATCAACAAAGCAATACTCTAACTGTTTGCCTGTCGGAGCTTCCATCCTAGATCAGTTGTCCACCAAGGCTTAAGGCCTGGTCTGCCCTGGTGACATTTAGTTTTCATGCAGCATGTCCTTGCAATAGGCTAAGGTTGTACCCTCCCAATTGCTTTCCTCCGCCTGAAGCCATTGGCACAACTTGGAGTGTGGAGTTTGATGAGCGCCGCCCAACATTCGGTGCTAACAGAAAGCAGACAGTTCTGTCTACTGTCATACGGCAACTCATTCTTTTCTGACTAAGACCTGACAACAGTATTATAAATGCCTGCGCGTTTATTGGCTATGTTATTCTATTTGCTCATCTGACTGATTAATATTTTCATTGTAGTTCAGTGAACAACGATCAAAGAAGAATGAACAAATACTGGTTCAACATAAACAGTAGAACAGTAACAATTCCAGACAGCTAATTTACAATTGAGAGGACAAACATAGAAACGTCAACAGGCGTATAAATCACGTTTGTAGTAAGAATTGAGACTTCAAAGACTCGAGACGTAGAGACTAAAATAGAGAGACTGAGAGATGATCTGGAAAAAGAGAAATGTCGTGGAATAGTCCATGTCCAATGTGATGTTGTTGACCTCTTACACGAGATCGCACTGTTATGGTTATGTTAAGAGTACGTACTGTTGACAGAAATAACTCCGGAAATGTGACGCCCGGAACCGGCAGGATAGAAAATAGTTTCAGATGAAAATTATTCTGACAATCCCATATTCGTAAGTTCAAACATATTTTGATGATATTTAAAACTACCTCACAGTTATACATATTACTTTATGTTGGAAATATATACAGTCACTGATATATCGACTTATATGAAATGTATGGTAATTACATTAAGAGGCAGTGACGGACAGGGCAGGGTGTCAGCTTGTAGGGGGCGACGCTATGGGATCCTGATGAAGTAGGTTCCGTTATACAGTAGTCAAGATTTTTTAAATGTCAATGTTGTGTTAGTAGCTGCGCCTGATGGCATCTAATATTGTTAGACTCGGTCCGTCAATGTTTACTCAATAATAAAGGGCATTCATCTGAGCAAAGAACAATAGCTGAGAGTTAATAAGAAACTAGACAATATTAATCAAAAAATCTATAGGAACATAGCGATTCGAACAAAGCGAATGCTGCTATGTTTGGATATATTCATGACTGAAAATGCACGAAGAAGAAGAAGAAGAAGAAGAAGAAGAAGAAGAAGAAGAAGAAGAAGAAGAAGAAGAAGAAACAGAATGTCCAGCAGCTATTACATCTCTATTGTTACAGGCCTACTATTATATTATATCATGACGAATCGTTAGAAACAGTATTTAGGAAATGCATTTTTTGTTGTTGAGAATGCAGACAACTAGAACATGAACTTGCATGCAAATAAAACGAATTATCGAAATGTGTATAACGTCAGTTTTCATTCTGTATCCTCTCCGTCTGATCTGGTTCTCTCTCTCTCTCACTCATCTCAACTCTCTTCTTTGCGAGCAAATCACCATTGAACTACGGTAGTGGAATTCCCGATTACAACTTCCCGAGATGACAGCGTAGTTTTGAAAATAAGAGGTCATAGAGAATCATGATTAGTGCTGCCAAGAAGCTGCAATGAAAGCAATGGTACATATTAACGTGTCACGTGACTGGGAATTAAGTAAACAGTTGTACTCACCAAAGCCGTAAACATGTCAACATTAATTACTGTTGAGATAACCGACAGCGGGACAGATAACCAGGAAGATAATAATTTTCACAGGCTGAGAGTTATCGTAGATGAAATGATAATTATGATACTCAATATCTATCAATGATGGCCTTCCTTGGCTAATAATACTGATTACAATCACATTACTTGCTATTAAATGTAGGCCCTACTGAAGATTGGTCATACAGATTGACTCATTCTATGAGTGGTCCCCAGTATAGAGCAGAGCGACACCACCGATGAGTGGTTCCCAACATGGGATAAAGCGACAAAATCAATGATTTTTTTCCAGCATAGAGCAGAGTGACACCATTAACGAGTGGTTCCCAACATGGGACAGAGTGACAGTAACAATGAGTGGTTCCCAGCACAGATTATAGTATGTCCCGAAAAGAATGCATTCATTCACGATCAATTATTTTGAAAACTGTCTGTTGCATCGTTATGAAATTTTTCCAGCCGTCTTATATTTACCCCCACCCAAGGAATATGTCTTTGATAGGTCCAAAAACAACTTAAATCATCGAAAGCGGCGACATTTATTTGATGTTTTGCTGAAAAACTAGTGATTTCTCGCTAAAAAAATTATGTTTACAGTAATGAAAGCCCCGCCAATTCAGATGACACATAAGGCGTATCCGGATTCGTATGGTAGTGGGTGCAATGAAAAAAGTAGCTTAAAATCGACAGGGTCGGCTGCATTGCACCGGGTTTTTATCCCATATGGCTCAGTTTCTTTCCGCAGCGCGGAAAGCGTCGCACAAAGCGCGAACTCCGTACCTCCAGCGACGACCCTAGGGAGTCTCCGATAAAATGCACTCGTGAAATGAAGGAGGAATTGGAAACAAATAGGTATATTAAACTCGTGCGAGAAGAAACGTACTAAACATCAACAACGTTGCACATACCTCACAAGGAGATCCATCGTATCGCGAAATACAGGTGAAAATCCGAAATCAGAAGCATTCAATAAATATATGAAATGAATAATAAAATAAAATAAACTACACAGAAACGCGTACAATACGACACACAGGACTACCGACGTTTCGATTCTCAGAATCGTTGTCAAGGACACCACAGATAGCTAACACAACGAAATACAGCAAAAAAAAACAAAAAAAAACACGAACTCTCCCTATGCTATGTGGGGCAGAAAAAGGTGGCTTGGCCAGCTGCGAAGGCGCTCGTTGGCTGCAGAATTAAAAGTTGGTTGCCAGATAGGATTTAAGTAGCCAAAAATATGTTAACAGTCTGCTATGAAAATCTAAGGGTGTGGGGACAGTTAGGTATAGATAGAGGGGGGGGGGGGGGCAGCATAGTAATAGATAGTGTAAACAATTGGGGAAGATGCCACAGTTATACCGTAGCGTCCACAACAGTATTGATACCTGGTGGATGGATGCATCCCAGATTGTTGATTAGCTGGCATTCAATTTTGAGCCTGACGGAGCTATTGGAGTAGCAGGGTTTTAATGCGGTGACACATACATCGTCGATTTCATTATGGTTGGAGGAATTGAAATGGTTGGGGACAGGTTTTTCAGCACCCTGATTGATGTCTCTGAGGTGTTCTCTAAAACGGTCAGCAAGACGTCTGCCCGTTCGGCCAATGTATTTCATGTCACATCGTTTGCAGATGATGACATAAATCAGATTGCGGGATGTATAAGTGAAAGAATCTTTCAAGGTGAAGGTGCCTCGAGGAAATGCAATCTCTGGTGTCTGAACAACGTATGGGCATGTCAGACAGTTCTTACGATGGCATTCGAATGTGCCCAAAGATGAAGTAACCGTGGGAAGGCAACTATGCACAAGGTGGTCTCTGAGGCTCTGGTTACGGCGGAAAATTACCCTAGGGCCATTGGAGAATACCTCACGAGTGGTTGGATTGGATTCCAAGATAGACCAGTGTCTCAGGAAATGTGCTTGGTCACATAGGCATGTGGATGGAAGGTGAGGATAAGCTTGGGTTCATTGTTCGGAGGTCGCGCATGTTTGGCGAGGGACATTTCCCGCGAGACCTGGGTTATGTGACAGAAAGATGTGGACAAGATGTCCGCTGGGTAGGACCGTCTGCGGAAAAAGTCCAGCATTTCATGGGCTCTCTCGAGGAAGTCATTATCGTCCTGACAGATACGACGAAGGCGGCGTAGCTGGGAATATGGGATGGAATTTTTGCAGCTTTTGGGGTGGGATGAGCTGTACAGGAGGAAACCGTGAGCATCAGTAGGTTTGTAGTGCACGTAGGTCGTGTCCTGTAGGGTTTTATTTAATAGAGGTGTCAAGGAAATTGGCAGAGGTGGTGGAAATTTCTGTGGTGAATTTGATCGATGGATGGAAGTTATTGACATAATTAATGAAACGGTTCAGTTCCGCCTCTGACATGTCAGTGAGACCTATGCCGCCATCGATCTAGCGTCGGTAAAAAGAAGGGAGAAGACCATCATAGCTTAGTTCAATCTGGTGTTCCATATGTCCCATAAATACACAAGCGTAGCTGGGTCCCATTTTAGTGCCCATGGCGACACCGCTGATTTGTGATGTTTTGATGTTTTGTGATCGCTGATTGTAATGTTTAGGGCCTTCAATTCGTCTGAATAGTTGGAGCAAAATATCCCAGTAAGTGTGCACGTGGATTAAGGTGATGACTACTCTCGGTTGCATAAAATTCAATCCATCCTTTCTCTAATAGTCATCTTCCTATTTCAACACATGGTCCTCATATTTTTCCAGTAGCTTTTATCAATATTTAATAGCGCGGAAGTGTTAGTATCTTGACGTCAGACAATCTGTATGTAGTATTGTCAGCTGCCACCTGACCTTTAATTTTAGTCCACAATAGTTCTATAGGGTTTGATTGAGAATGGTGTGGCGGAAGTCTCAAGTACCTATGTCCATGTTCTTCTATCAACTTATTTGATATTTCTTGCTTTTTCGCGCCTGTTTTACAAGGGACAACAACTGTTGCTTGAAATATGTTTCTGGAAATGGCATATTTTACATTCGGAGCCATATCTTTACTGCTTTCTTTGTGCTCGATGCCGTAGATATTTTGTCTTCTTGGGCAACATTGTGATATGGTGCATTGACAATGATTAGACAAGACGTCTATCAAGGGACGGAAGTACTGCATTCTCGAGCCCATCTCTAAATACAGTACCATTCATCTCATTATGATAATCCCAATTGTCTTTATGCTTTGATACGAACACGAGTTCAGCATTCTGTAGTAAGCCATTATGAGTTCTACCAGCATAGACTATGACCAAACGCTGTCCTTTACAACTGGGCACATATCGCTTTATCTTTCCATCCACTGATTGCCATTCCTTTTCACTTGTGTGGTGCGCATTGATCCACGTCTAATTAAAATACACTATGTCATAATTTTCTTTGCACATTTCCCTTATTTCACGTAGGTATCTGCTTCTCGTGGCTCCTAAATGCGATTGCTCGCAAAGGATATTTCTGACTCCCTTGTACTTTCTAAAAGTGAAGCCTAATGTCCTTATAATTTTCCACAAAGTTGTTTTGGATAGCTCTATGTTATTGTTCTTTCTCAACCAAGCCCCACGATTTCTTACAGTCACTGTTTCTTTGGCATCCGGCATTTTTATAATAGCTCGGCATATGACATCCTTGTCAAAGCAGTCTACAATTGCCCTTCTACCTATCGTTTGCTTATCGCGTGTTGGTTTCAATCCAGATTCTTGCACCCACCGACTAAATGACCGTTTACTCAAACCCAATGCATGCACTGTTCTTTTTTCGAGATTTGTAACAGTATAAAACAGTTTCCTGCAATCAGCTTCTTGATAAAAATATGTGTACAACTTTATAGCGATGCTTTGAAGTGTACACAATTTCACATTTAATCCCATTGAACAATATTCACATACTCAAATATTAGCTATTAATATTATATTAACGATAAGATTTATTTATATATTTATTTATATATTCACGTTTCAAGAAAGACCCCACATTGAGGACACCTCTGAACAATAGCATTTAACTGCGCGCCGTTGGTGCCATAACGTGAACCACGAGATAATTTTTAAAAACGCGCGGATGTGTCTGGGTGAAGGTATAATGCATTTCAAATTATGGACTTAATCTTTGACTCCTAAATTATATACCGCATTTAAACAACATTGAAATCTTCTGTACAATCTCCAGAACACAAATTTGTTTGTTGGGTGGACATAATGATAAGGTTATATGCTAAATCTCATAATGTTCCCTCCGTTGGTTAATGAGATATGGAATTTTATATTGGGGCAGACAAAAGTAGTTTGGTTTAATTTAGTTTAGTTTAGTTTAGTCAATGGATCAACATCACGGCACACGGGTGTAACCCATAAGTGCTCCGCTCTTCTCCTAACTCAAACCTGAGTTTGGAGAAACTCAGCTCAGTGCACGAACTCAGTAGCACGGCGAGGATCCTGAAATACTTTGGGTAGATTTTTAACTCGAAATTTTGCCCGGGCAGCGCCGTTAGGCTACTCTTTTTCGATTTCCAACTGCCAAGGGATGTTTTACGTGCGCAACAATACACTCGGGCGTCCGATCTCACTACCCAGAGACCAGGGGAAATTTTATTACTAGAAGTCCACGTGAACAAATTCCGGTCCACACCAGGGCTTGAACCCGGGAACTCCAGCACTCGAGGCGGACACCATACCTCGAGATCACGCAGCCCCCTAGAGAGACAAAAGTAAACAGACTATAGTTCTTTCCATTACTTATATGAGTTCAATCAATATCTTTATTGTGTTGTCAACTGTCATCATATATCTAGTTCTTTCCTTTGCTTCTATGAGTTCAATCATCATCTGTATTCAACTGTCAACTGTCATCATATATCATCTCTTTCATTTAGTTATATGAGTCCAATCATTATCTGTATTGTATTGTCAACTGTCATCATATATCTAGTTCTTTCCTTTAGTTCTGACTTCAATCATTATCCGTATTGTATTGTTAACTGTGCTCTCGGATCATTGCTTCTTTCCTTTAGTTCTACGAGGCTAATCAAAATCTGTGAGATTATGAATTATAGACACAGCTCTGTATAATATTCATCATAAAATGATGTAGATGTAACTAGTTCACGTCCTCATTGGGTGTTCATTTTCTGCCGTTCTTGGCATACAGGTAGCAGACTTAGCAGATCCCAGAGTCCCAGGGATCTCATACAGAACGCGCTTCAACTGTCACTTCAGCCTGGTTTATTGTATTAGCAGACAGGTTTACTGGTTACATAGCTGCAACAGCTCACCCAAATTGAAGAACATGTCAGCATATACATTATAATGATATCGTCTTCTTAAGAAGCCAGAATGGACACCGTTATTAATAAGCTTGGGATTTAACTTCCTGTGCGCTAATGGTTAGTAATGGATTCAGTGACTTTGCCACACAATGTAACCTCAACGTTGAATTTACGTTCATAATTCAATGACAAACTACTAAAACTAAAATTGCCTATTAAATCAACATGGAGTTTAGGTTGATTGTAACGTCTTGAAAAGGGTCTGCAACATTTTGCATGGTCCTCTTCAGATGTCTTATCTGGTGCAGACGTGGGCATTAACTCTCCTCTTCTCAGTAATCTGAGATTTTGAACAAATTCATGTTGCTAATACGAGTATGATTTGTTGTCCGCTATTTACATTTTCAGCCCACATCTTTTTCTTTCTCCGCATTTGGCCTCTGTAAGACCGATCTCTCTATTCCACCTCTTCTCTAGATTTGCCTCTTATCTGTGGCGAAGGAGTTACGGCGGCAACTCGTAAATCCCCATACCTCGTTCGAAACACAGCTGAGGGCGATTGGCAACAGACCGCCTTGCATTGGTTTTCATAGAAAATAAAAGCCCCGGTCCTATAGAAGGAAATGGCAAACTACTGAACGTAAACTTGCCCAGAAATTACAAACAGCCAAAAATGCTAGGGTCGACTGCGACGTCCTGTAAAGGATAAGCAACTAATATATATTTCATTGTTATATATGGTTGTATATATGTTGTAATGAAGTAACCTTGTACTTTGAAATTGATGCATACATAAAACTGAAAAGGAAACAAACCGAAAAAACGACAAAGAAACAAAGTATGTTATTTTCAAAAGAAAGCATTAAGGTTATATGATATGCTGCCAGAATAATGAGAATCATACATAGCATTAATGAGAATAATAAATAAAGATACAGGCGAAATATAGTGTGAAAATACGCGCTAAATCAAATTGTAGACATCACACACAATAACCCAAGCAGAAATAATCTGATTTGGCAGGCCTGCTTAAGCCACATGCGTGTAAATGCATCTCGAAAACTATGTAAATTGTTTACATAATTTGTCTGAATCAGAGATTCCTAACAGATGTTGAGAGGTGGCCGAGGTTGGACTTGTGTAGTCTGACCTTTAGACATACTCAAAGTGGAGGTAAAGAATAGTAATAATTTAGATCTCTGATCGTGTGGTAAAAGGCGTATAAAGAAGGTTTGTCGAAGACTGGCTGTCAAACGCCTAAGTTAACAATCAGTCAACATCCAACCAACCATGACATGGCGCACAAATTGATTGGCTTGCGTGGTTGTGACCATATACTTCACTAGGAGTCTCAAGGCAAGAAGAAGAAGAAGATGAAACAGACGATGAAGAAGAGGAAAGAGAAGGAGAAGAGGAAACAGAAGAAGAAATAGAAGCAACTGACGAAGAAGAATAAGAAGAATAAGAAGGAGAATGAGAAGAAGAAGAAGAAGAAGAAGTAGTAGTAGTAGTAGTAGTAGTAGTAGTAGTAGTAGTAGTAGTAGTAGTAGTAGTAGTAGTAGTAGTAGTAGAAGAAGAAGAAGAAGAAGCAGAAGAAGAAGAAGAAGAAGAAGAAGAAGAAGAAGAAGAAGAAGAAGTAACAGCCAAACACCTGCAAAGGGTATACCAGTGTGCAGGAGTATTTATTTAAAAGACAGTTCCTAAGAAAACGATATTGCTTTGTGAATCCACACAAATTATACAGGGAATTTGAAAACGAAAATAAATACAGCTTATCCGCCAACTTCTTCGTTTGATTTGGTTTGTTGTTCACAGCATGACAGAAGTGCTTGAATGGGACGGACGCTTGCTGACAGATCGTGTGAACTGTCGTGTTGTGACTGAAGTCCCGCTCATGCTGTGATTGATGTATGCCGGCACTGAAGTGCCACATCAGCAGGGCACTCGTGGGCGTTTGAGACTGGTGAGTGTGTGTAGCTTTTAATAATGCAAGCTATACCAAGAAATGGTAAATTTTATCTCTAAGTTCCTACCCGCAATAACCATTTCGATCAGAAATGAAATGATTGTGTACTGCATTAAAGCTGTAAAAAACAAATACAGTGATTAATTCAACAAAAACGAAAGTGGAATATGGTGAGTAATTCAACAACAAAAAAACGGAAAGTGGAACTGTCTAGCTTTACAAGGACACAATTACAAGTGTCTCTTGTCAAAGTGTTTTTATACATCTGACCTGTTTCTTTCTCTTCCTTGTCCTTGCCTTCTCCCCCCGATCTCTCCCCAACACACACATCCACCACAGGATGACACTGACCACGTCACCCACCAAATAATGACTGATTTATAAACTATGACTCTGGTTCCATGTGCCCAATTCACTTTAGGCTGGTAAAAGCGTCCGTTACTTGTTGTTTTATAGAAAAATAAGCATGCCACGAATAGGCGAGCAGCTGTATCCTTACAACAGACCATACTGAGGCCTCACATTTCATGTGCAATCCTAAAATAATAATAATTGTCTCAAATGACAACTAGTATAATAAATATTCCCCTAGTTGTGTTACCTTATACCTACCTTAGGTAATTATAATTGAAATGTCAAAAATTAGTTGTAGTGAGTCATGTACTTGTATTATTGATTATTGCACATTTCAATGCGTTTTAATGCACATTATTTCTGGTGTTGTTGTCTAAGATTAGCTTCAGAAGTGATGCATGAATAAAATAATGTATGTATTATGTGCCGTCTTCGTGGCTTAGATTTTATGACTTTTCTACTTAATCTCGTATACTCTCGTCGGTAACGTGATGACGGTAAGAATCAGCAGTGGTTCGAATCACATCGGTAACTTACAGGGTATGTGAGCCGGCCGCTCAGAAAGCAATGGCAAACTACTGAGCGTAATCTTGCCAAGAAATCAACATACAGCTGAAAGATGCTGGTGTTGACAACGATGTCCTGTAAAGGATATGCACAAACAATGTATTATGTAATGACGTATATAATACTGGGTGCATCCCCAAGGACTTGAAAACATCCATTTTCATCACGCTAACGAAGAAGCCCAGAGCTGTTGATTGTGATGATTACAGAACTATTAGCTTTATGAGCCACATAACTAAGATACTACTCAAGGTCATACA
Source organism: Cepaea hortensis (assembly GCA_963921405.1). NCBI lineage: Eukaryota > Metazoa > Mollusca > Gastropoda > Stylommatophora > Helicidae > Cepaea > Cepaea hortensis. The sequence continues at coordinate 186,190,242 of OY992876.1, forward strand.
AGAAAGAATTCAACATAAAATAGTTGAGGAAGTAGCTGAGGAACATATTGGGTTCCGGAAAAACAGCGGCACGAGTGAACCAATTATCTGTTTGTTTGAGGATGTTAATGAAACAATATATAGAAGTTCAGAAATGTATATATCTTTGCTTCATAGACTACAAGAAAGCTTTAGATAGAGTACAACATGAACGACTAATTGCGTGCCTTCAAGATATAGGAGTAGACGGAAAGGACAGCAGACATATTTGTAACTTGTACTGGGAAAATGTGGCGTCAATTAGATGCGGAAATAAATATTCGTCGCCTATAGAGATAAAAAGAGGAGTATGGCAGGGGTGTGTACTGTTCCCAAGCCTCTTCATCCTATACACTGAAAGAATTTTTAAACAAGTTCAACTGCCTGGACTTAACATCAAGGGAAGAATCATAAACAATCTTAGGTATGCTGACTACTAGTTACTAGCAGAAAGCGAACAAGAGTTACAAGACCTGATGGAACAAATGAACGTGCATAGTGCAGAATGTTGCTTAAATATTAATATCCAAAATACCAAAAACTATGATAATTAGCAGTTGAAAGGAAAGGTCATCAATGAAAATCACTGTAAACGGGGAGATACTAGAAGAAATAACAAGTTTCTCCTATCTTGGACATATAATAACAGATGATGGCAGAAGCTAAATAGTAATCAAAAAGAGAATAGAAATGGCAAAAAATGCTTTCAACGGCAAAAATCTAGGGAGATTAACAACGCACTAAAAATTAGAATTGTCAAATGCCACGTATATTCAACGCTAATGGAAGGCGCGGAAGCCTGTACATTGAACAAGCAACTAGAAAGTCTAATAGAAGCCCTGGAGATGTGGATATATAGACGAATTTGTTGTATTTCATGGAAACAAAAACAATCAAATGCAGAGGTTCAACGTAAACTGGGAATGAGGAGAGAGTTGATGAAAGAAATAAAGAGTAGGCCAGTGAAATATTTTAGCCACTTTAAAAGACATGATACTCTTATAAAAACCATACTGGATTGCAGGGTTGAAGGCAAGCGAGCAAGGGGTAGACAACGATACGAGCGGAAAGATAACATCAACAGAGAGTTGCTGTTTTAATATCCGTTTTAGGACGTTTTTCCACAAGAAACCACGGAAGGCAGGTTGTGGATGAAATTTTGAATGCAGCCAACAGATTGTGGTTGATTATGGTCTCAGGTTTTTCGACAGTAGGCAGAAGATCTCTTTAACGAGACAATGGCTACGGTTTCCGGTCAGTATGGTCACTGCCAGGAAGAACAGAAAAGGCAAACTACAGTCTTTAAAGACGTATAGTTTATCATAATTCGTCAAATAACAGAACGTCACAAGAGAAGGACAGCAACACTGAAATTAGCAACATTGGATGTTCGGACGTTTCGCGAAGACGGAATATTGGATAACATGAAACAACAAATGGGAAACAGAGTATTAATATATTAGGAGTGTGCGAGACAAGATGGACCGGAACAGAGGTTAATACAGGGGGAGATTTTAAGGGGTGAAGAAAGGCAAAGAGATGTAGCAATTATCTTGGATCTGCAACAACCTGCTCATAATTCTATCGCACGTACGTTAACACGAAGCAAACTATTGCTTAAACAGTTCGCAGTTATTCAGACACCCGGCACTCGTTGGTAGTTATAAATACGCAATATACGTAAAACACACTTTGGGGCACCGTACATAACTTAGTCCACGAATACAGCCGGATCTGACAATATATAATGAAACAAAAATGACATATCCTGTGGACACACAATAATCAACGTAGAATGAAATAGATAACATTAATATACTGGGGACAGGTACATAAATTGGGGAGAACAGTGATTGAATGCATGGTGAAAGATGCAGGAGACGGCCAACAAGAAGATGGACACAGAACACTGCAGACACATTTGATATAAAGGTTCAAGAGGCAGGAGAAATCGCAAGAGATCGAGAGTCTTTTCGACGCACCCTGATGAGAGAGACGGTCTGCACATGACATGCTACATGACGGAGAGAGAGAGGGATAGATAACGGGAGAGAGAGAAGGAAAGAGAAGGGAGACAGAGGGAGACAGAGAGAGGGAGAGGGGAGGGGGGGGGGAGAATAACATTATAAAAACTAATGTAAGTATCAATACGATAAGTATGGATAAAACACATCATAACTGTCCGACGGTTAGATAGTTAATATCTTTGTCAAGAATAAAGTAAATATAAATATATGTACATTAATATGAAAACAGTAAATGTACGAGAAAACATAGTAGGAATATTTACATTGGGGAGTTCGAAGGACTAGGCAACGACAGCGAAAACATACTCTCTATTTGACCTTCTCACTTGATGGTCTGTTCCGCTAGCAACACACTGAACGCAAACCGGTCCCAAATTGCCTAAGGTCTTCCCAAGTATTTGGATAGTTGTCGCTTGAGCTCATGATCAATCAGCTTAGCATAATTATACTAATTATCGCCAATGTCTCTAGGGTAACAAATGGATAAACTCGTTCACGGTTCATTTCCTTCGTTCGTCTATCTTGTTTATAATTATGGGGGTTAAAGAGAATTAAAGAGCAATGATAAATGCCTGCTTCTGTTTTCTTGTGTTTTATACCGTGATTTAACTACTAGTAAGGCAATATGATTTCTTCAGTCTTAAGCAAATGTGACAATAGATATATTTGTCAATGAGGCGAATGTAGAAATAGTGAGCAGTCTTGAATATTTAGTCTCTCTGCTGATGAACGATGCAAATTAATGCTCATCGGAGGTCATCATGGCCGAATGGATAAGAGAGCTCGTTCTTAATCATCCGGTGTGCTGCTACCGAGATAGCGGATTCAACCCCCACAATGCTTACTTGGACTAAAATGTTAACCTCTCGTCCTTGACTTCGGGACGTAAAATACAAGTTCATGTGAAGTCGGAGTGGGTTCGCCTGAGATACTAGTAAATGGAAAAGCTAATCCACACGTACAAATAATTCCAATGCACTAGAATTGGCAGCAAGTGTATTGACTACGATTTAGTTCGATGCGAGCGAATAAAAAGAATGAAAGAAGATAATTAAAACAACAAACTTGCTCTATAAATTCCAAATTAATTAACACATATTTTTATTGAAACAGACAGAACACAACACACCGGAATACTAAGAGTATGCATATTCTTCTGGCAACATATGGGTGCATAACTTTGATATTTAGCAAATTAGCTGAAAGTCACATGACGGCATTTAAATTTAAAAGTTACAGAAGAATGTTACTCGTACAAGCTCACTGGGCTGAAAAGAGTGATATTGTGATATTTTTCTGTAAAATATGCAATACAGGTCAGCTGGACTAAAATGTTGAATTCTCGTCCTTTAAGTGGGGACGTAAATTACAAGTACCCCTGAAGTCAAAGTGGGTTCGCCTGATGGCGAAGGACACTGGTAATAGGGAATTATAATCCACACGCAAAAACCAGCTAGTGCACTAGAAGTAGTAGCACGTGTATGGACTATGTTTGAGTTCAAAGCGAGCGAACATACACACAGTTGGACGGACAGGAAGAGACTCGTGCGCTGAAGGTCAAGGCAGCGAGGGCATGGAACAAAGAATTGTATTCATACACTATCAACATCTGATTCTCTCAGTAATAGAGTATGGATTGGCACTGCTCACAGTGACATGTATCATACACTATCAACATCTGATTCTCTCAGTAATAGAGTATGGATTGGCACTGCTCACAGTGACATGTATCATACACTATCAACATCTGATTCTCTCAGTAATAGAGTATGGATTCGCACTGCTCACAGTGACAGAGTCAGATGGTGAAACTAGAGCGCATGCAGAATGAAGCTATGTGTGTGATACTGGGATGTACAAGGGATACGCCAGTATGTGTATGCTATACATCATAGCCTTACCACCGATTGTAGACATGCTCAATGTGCTACAGGCGAAATCTTATCTGAGAGTCTCTTCAGACACGGAGCAACCCCTGCTTGAAGCCCTGATCACAGTTAAGGTCCACGAACTGATAAGAGGGAAATCATGGATGACTTAGGCAGAGGACACAATCAGAAAAGTCTGCATGCTTGAGAACATTGGTAGAGGAGAGGAGTGGGGTTGTATGCTAGTGGAATGCAGGGTCATGGATCATAATTGGATCGTGAATGCAAGGATTGACCGGCATGCTGCACTGAATGGGAGCTGCAACAATTGATCCACGACAATAATCGACCAGGCGATGCATTCATCTACACTGATGGCTCTGTGCTAAGAGGTAAAGAAATTGCCTGGGGTATCGTAGCGAAGATTGGTGGGCAGTGTTTGGTTCAGGAGAGCATGCCATATGATACCATAGCATCTTGTCTGAGAATGGAGGTGGAGGGAGCCACGGTGGCGTTAAGCTGGCTGGGAGGCAAATAGCACACGCATGTCATGATTTTAACGAACTCACAAAGTATGATAAGAAAGGTGAAGACAGGCATGCTTCGGTCAGAGTTGCAGGCTTCAAGTCACATTACAATATAGAGACAATGTGCTTGACGTTTTCCCCAGGACATGCTGATGTAGTGAGAAACGAGCAGGCAGACATATTGGTTGGGTCTGTATAACATAGTAGAGTATTGGTGCATGATACGGCAGATTGGTCGGGATTCTTTGGAATCGTGTACAGTGCTGAATAACGGGTAGACCATCACGGCTTGGAGAGAATGGTGCAGCAATGAGTCACCATGAGATCTGGTCAACACTAAAAACTTCGAGGAAAGGTCAGACGGACACATAATCAGACTGCTACTGGTATCATTTGTATTAAAACTCTTCGCTGTTACAGATGAGGACAGAACACGTTTGGGAATATCCCGAGTGATGTCATATAGGTACTTGACTAAAATACTCAACTCTGTTCGCAAATGAGAACAAACACGCCTTTCCTGGAAGAACGAAATATCGAAGAAGAATGCTTATTAAGACAAACAAAAGAGGAACAAAATACTGCGGACAAGTAGACTTGAAAGTCACGAAGAAGTAATTACAGAGAAAAGTGTTCCGGTGAGTCGGGGAAGATGAACACAACACGTTAGATGGATTCAAGATGTTATAGACAAGTCGTGTACGGCAGCGGTAAAGAGATATCTAGCTTTTGATACAGACATATTTCCAAAGACTTAAATTGGACCCGATTCTGCACAGGACAGTTCAATCGATGTTGAAAATTTTTTTCTTTGCTTGCGTATTAGCGTTTTGTTTGCTTGCTTCTTTGTTTGTTGCTAACTTTAAACAGATCATGTGCTTCGTGTTGCCCTGATTGTACGTATGTACATATTTATTTCTAATTTTCATGGCACATGGAAAACACTACACATGTATGGCTATGGTTATATGAATGTGTGTTTATGTGTGTAGATGCATGTATATGCGTCCACATATATCAGTGTAACGTGCGTGATAATCGAAAAGGTGAGGCGGATGTAGGGGTTTAGAATAATGCAGGTTACAGGTGTGAGATGAGAGTAAGGCGGATGTGGGGCTAGAGAGGTTGATTAAGAAGTCCCAAGACAATGGGGGAGCCCCAACACAGTGAATTGTTACTGCACGTACATGTTAGTTTGAGACACCCGTGTACAGAGAGGAACGCGCTAGAGAGGGGATAGAACAAAGGGAAAACCTAGAAAGGTATGTTCATGGGAATTGGAATCATGGGTTAAATGGAGTCTGTTGGGAGACCCCGAGAGACCGATAAAAAGATTGGATTGTGATGGGAAAGGGGCAATTCAGTCGGGCATTCAGCCTTGGGCTAATTTAGGGAACTTAGCCGGGAGTTGTTTGGGAATTAACTCATTTGTGGGTAAGTTAGAGAAATGGAGCGCAAATATCGACTCGGTGGAGTCGAGATGGTTATGTTCAGGGACAGAAAAGAGTCTGACGTAACAGATAACAGTCCGAGGTAACAGGTGACAAGGTCGGTAGACGGCAGCATTGTGTTCCCATGGAACTAATATATACATAATATATACATATATACATATATATATATATAAGTATTCTCTGAATGTTTATGAGAAGGTGCATGTGCATTCTGTATATTCATCAGTAATAAAGATGTGTTTGAGTGTGCGCAAACCGGTGTTCTATAGTGACTTATAGTTGCTGATCAGTCGTCCGGCACAATATTCACACTGACATATCTTAGACACAACTACAACTACTTCTATCTGTCAGCAGCATTGTGACAATCAGTCCGCCCAGACTTTAGAAATCACCATCATACTTAGATGCACACATAATTGCACTTTAATAGTCGTCCAACATGACCAACCTTTCACTGGCACCCACTCATGTCTTGTACGAACATCGACCGGGGCAATTCTTCCTAGTTTTCACTATAGGATCACCATCGCATCTCCATTGCTACCAGTGTCCCGCCTTACCTTCCTCCCCCTTTGTTCAGGTACCACTTTTACTCATTTGCCTGGGATTTTCACTGAACCGTTACCATCCCTTACCTCGGTCCCCATGATCCAAGACTCACACGGCTGTCAATACAAGAGTATCACGGCGAAATTCATGTTAGCATCACAGTCTGGGATTCTAAGATAAATAGCAAACATTTGTGTTTTTTTTGCAATTTCGATTTTCTCATCATTGGTCTAATGTTTTTACCTATTCATTCTAATCATCTCGTTCTAATGCCTTAATGTCAATATAAGAGTTTCATGGCGAAATTCACGTTAATTTCACAGTCTGGTATTCTGAGATAAATAGCAAACATTTGTTTTCCAATTTAGATTTTCTCATCAGTGTTGTAATGTTTTCCCCTTTTCATTCTAATCATCAAGTTATAATGCCTTAATGTAGTCATTGGTGGGTCTTCACCGTAATTACTTGTATATGTTGTGTTGTGTGTATACATTTGTTTGTCGATGAAGCCTAGTCTCAGCAACGTCCTTCATTTTTCGTAATTATGTTCTGTAAAGCTGCATTTCTTTGAGTTATTTTATTCTGTTGAAGTAATAGGCGTTTGACGCATCACGTAGTTCACGTCAGCTTTGTTGATCAATAGTTACCGCATTCAGATCATGGAGTTGACCCAAGAAGCAGCAAGTTGAAGTTGTCGGGAACTTGGAACGATACTGACTGGCAGGACAACGTTAGCATGGCCAATACAGAATGCAGAGGAAACGCCGGAACGATATATATGAGACCGTAATACGGACAAGAGACAAACTGTTGATCATATACCACACAGCACAGCAGCAGCATGTTGGGTTATAAACGAACAACAAGAAGATGCCATACAGCAACAAATACCAACACCAACTCTTAATACTAACAACAATTGGCGAGCTATTCAGATAAATAAAAACTTATCGTCGCAAGACAGATACAAATTAACAACAGTGATTCAAAAGTATAGCGACATATTTTCGGATAAGCCAGGGCAAACGGACCTGATACAACATAAAATTACATTACGTTCGGATATTCCCGTAAAAGTGAAACCATATCCAATCCCCGTTCATTATGTAGAAAAAGGCACAGTGGAAATCTCCGAATTAGCACAGAGTGGGATTATTCAGAAATCAATTTCTAACTACTGTTCACTTGTCGTAATTGTTAAAAAGAAGGATAATTCATTACACATTTGCGTTGATTACAGAAAAGTGAATGGCCTGACCCTTCTTGATGCAGAGTCTATCCCAAATGTCGAGGAGATGATAGATAGCATGGTAAACTCTAAGATCTTTTCCAAGATTGACCTTACAAAGGGATATTGCCAAATCCCTATGGAGAAAGAATCCATGCATATCACTGCTTTCGCTACTCCTTTAGGCCTTTATGAATGGAAATTTCTTCTCTTTGGTCTATAGAACGCGCCAAGTACCTTTACATGTATGATGCGAAAACGTCTTCACGGTGTTAATAATGTGGCTACATATATGGATGATATTTGCGTACACACCACAGATATTGACACACACGTTGAGACTTTGAGGCAGAATTTCCAAAGAAACAAACAAACTGGTCTTAAAGCTAAACCTAGCAAAATTGAAATAGGGTTAACAGAAATTCAATTTCTTGGTCATAGGGTTTCTGATGGATTCCGAAAAACAGATCCACAAGTTGCCACAAAGATTATGAATATTAAACCCCCTACTTCTAAAAAGGAAGTCAGAAGTGTTCTTGGTTTCATAAACTACTATCAAAAATTCATTCCCAATTTCGCTGATATGACAGCTACTTTCTCAGAGCTTTTGAAGAAAGGTCAACCTATTAAAATTATTTGGACGTCTGAACACGATAGACTCTTACAACAAATTAAGACTCGTTTTAGCAATTGTCCTATACTCAAATTACCAGACACCTCCAAAGACGTTATAGTCCAGACAGACGTGAGTTTTCATGCAATCTCTGACATTCTACTTCAGGTTCACAGTGGCAAGCTTCATCCTGTTCTATACTTCAGTAGGAAACTTACTGACACACAGAGAAAATATGCGTCTACTGAACTTGAGGCACTCGCTTTGATAGAGAGCATTGGAACATTCTCTAGATATCTACTTGGGAGAAAGTTCTTAGTGCTATCAGACAATAAACCCTTACAAGTCTTTAAGGAAGGACATTCGAAAAACTCTAGAATACATAGATGATCTCTTCTCTTGCAAGACTACGAATTTGAGATCTGTCACATACCGGGAAAGGACAATAACCTTGCTGATATCATTAGTAGATTGTAGAAGTAGATTTAAATTGCGTAGATATTGTGTTTCTTGTTATAGTCGTCGTAATTTTCTTCGTATTTTGTGTCGTATGATAATCTTCATAGTGATATATAAAGTACAGCAGGCCAAATATCTATTTCTCTTTTATACGCCTTAGAAAATAGTCACACAAACAGTTCATATTTGTAATGTATTAATTATGTCAGATATATACATATTTCCTGATGTAATTGACAGATTAAATGAAGTTAATCAACACGTTCAGGAGGTATGTGATGTGGACTATACGAACTTGATAGATTTCGCGGGACCTTATTTTCATTCACAAGGCTGTGACGGTGAAATTGTGGTGTCTGTGTTCCGAACATTCTTGCGTCAAACGAATGCCGAGGTCAAACATACACACCAGACGCGGAGTCAGGACAGAGTTGTTAATTAAGTATAGTTAATTTGTTCATGCAATCATTCATTTGTTTATGCAATCAGTCAGTTGTTTATGCGATCGGTCATTCATTTGGTTATTTATGTCATGACGCGATCAGTCATGCATTTGTTTATATATATCACGACGTGATCATTCATTCATTTGTTTACATACGTCATGATGATGAGGTATATCATTCATAAGAAACATACATTCGTTTACAGCATGACGCAACTATCATTCACCTGGATACTGTAAATCATGGTAGTCATATAGTTACATAATTTTTTAACATTTCATACATTTAAATATTGAGCACAACCCACCACTGGCAACGCTGATCGTATTCTGGTATGAACCTAAGGCCTATCCACGTCAATATGAAAGAGCTATACTCGAGTTTCGCTCTCGTTTGAGCTCGTCAGTAGTGCATATCCCTGACCGGATCCAGAAACAAGCACCGGATCACGCGTGTGAATCGGGTGTGTAACCACGCGGCACACACTGGACACAGCCAAATTATCATAACAGAACACCACAACGTCACCCATCGTAGGCTATGCTCAAGATTGCCCAATCGCCGCGACTGACGTCCGTCAATCTATTGGATCCGAACGATCAGGACTTCTATCTGGCAAGGAACACCAGGCTTCCTAAAATCCAGCGAGCAATAATCAAAGTGATTTATTGGTTGTTTCGGGATTTGAAATTTAAATATTGAGCACAACCCACCACTGGCAACGCTGATCGTATTCTGGTATGAACCTAAGGCCTATCCACGTCAATATGGAAGCACTCTACTAGAGTTTCGCTCTCGTTTGAGCTCGTCAGTAGTGCATATCCCTGACCGAATCCAGAAACAAGCACCGGATCACGCGTGTGAAGCGGGTGTGTAACCACTCGGCACACACTAGACACAGCCAAATTACCATAACAGAACACCACAGAGATATGCATCGCCAGGTGTACTAAATGATATAACCAGACATATATCACCAGGTGTACTAAATGATATAACCAGACATATATCACCAGGTGTACTAAATGATATAACCAGACATAAATCACCAGGTGTACTAAATGATATAACCAGACAAATATCACCAGGTGTACTAAATGATATTACCAGACATATATCACCAGGTGTACTAAATGATATAACCAGACAAATATCACCAGGTGTACTAAATGATATAACCAGACAAATATCACCAGGTGTACTAAATGATATTACCAGACATATATCACCAGGTGTACTAAATGATATAACCAGACATATATCACCAGGTGTATTAATAATATAACCAGACAAACATCACCAGGTGTACTAAATGATATAACCAGACATATATCACCAGGTGTACTAAATGATATAACCAGACATATATCACAAAGTGTACTAAATGATATAACCAGAGATACATCATAAGGTGTACTAAATGATATTACCAGACATTTATCTCTAGGTGTACTAAATGATATAACCAGACATACATCGTCAGGTGTACTAAATGATATAACCAGACAAATATCACCAGGTGTACTAAATGATATAACCAGACATACATCGCCAGGTGTACTAAATGATATAACCAGACAAATATCACCAGGTGTACTAAATGATATAACCAGACAAATATCACTAGGTGTACTAAATGATATAACCAGACATATATCACCAGGTGTACTAAATGACATAACCATACAAATATCACTATGTGTACTAAATGATATAACCAGACATATATCACAAGGTGTACTAAATGATATAACCAGACAAATATCACTATGTGTACTAAATGATATAACCAGACAAATATCACCAGGTGTACTAAATGATATTACCAGACATGTATCACTAGGTGTACTAAATTATATAACCAGAGATACATCACAAGGTGTACTAAATGATATTACCAACATTTATCTCTAGGTGTACTAAATGATATAACCAGACATACATCGCCAGGTGTACTACATTATATAACCAGACAAATATCACCAGGTGTACTAAATGATGTAACCAGACATACATCGCCAGATGTACTAAATGATATAACCAGACAAATATCACCAGGTGTACTAAATGATATAACCAGACAAATATCACTAGGTGTACTAAATGATATAACCAGACATATATCACCAGGTGTACTAAATTACATAACCATACAAATATCACTATGTGTACTAAATGATATAACCAGACATACATGGCCAGGTGTACTAAATAATATTACCAGACATGTATCACTAGGTGTACTAAATTATATAACCAGAGATACATCACCAGGTGTACTAAATGATATAACCAGAGATACATCACCAGGTGTACTAAATGATATAACCAGACATATATCACTACCTATAATGAATGATATAACGAGATATACACCAGAAAGTGTACTAAATATTATAACCAGACACACCGTCACGTCTACACGTGATTTGCACAGCTCTTACCATATGTCAGTATCTGCTACGGTGTCTTACGTGTGTCTTATTTTAAAACACAAATACTAATACAAACAGAAGAAATATACTTCCACAAAAAGCCAGGAAAAGACATATCAAGCAAGCCCTTTTGGGTGTAATTTAAGAAAATGATGCAAGACATTGTAGCGTGTTAAGAGCGTATTATTCAGCTTCTTGCCAAGTTGCGATCGGTCCATTTCCCCAATAGTTGAGACGTGCTTTATATTACTTTCTTATTAATTACTTCTTGTTTCTACTTGCAAATTAATTTCTGTTACTACAAATAACATCGCACTAACTTGTAAGGTAATTGTGTTATTATATTTAATATGTGTATCTTTCTTTTACATTGCATCGTGTATTTTCTTCTTCTTCTTCTTCTTCTTCTTCTTCTTCTTCTTCTTCTTCTTCTTCTTCTTCTTCTTCTTCTTCTTCTTCTTCTTCTTCTTCTTCTCCTCCTCCTCCTTCTTCTTCCGCCTGCTATTTCAAGATCTTGGTTGACTTAATTATGATTAGTCTAATTTCGCAGCTAAAGTTTTCAGTCTTTTACGGGGTGAGGTTGCCAGGCTTATGCCAACACTCCTTAGCAGCACCTGTCAACATGCATAGTAGGTTACATTGTGCCTATACTGGCTGGCCTTGTTGGAAACTCCTTACATTGTCTTCGTTTGTTTAAAGACACATAATGGGAACCTGTTGTGGGTTTGTGATGTGTCAGGACCTTCACATTTTGCAGGCCTAGGGCAGGGAGGAATGCGTAGCCTGTCGTTCCTTCTTGTAGAGAACGGCATGTGCTGGCATCGAATTCTTGTCCGTACATTGCTCACACCATTGTATTATTTATCTACCGTTTACTCTATATCTTTGTTTCATTCTGTCTCTCTATCTCTCTGTTTCTTAAGATTCTTTAACCTCTATGGTTTTTGTTGTTGCGTATCCCTTACGGGACGTTGCAGTCAACACCAGCATTTTCAGCTGCTGTTGATGTACTAGGCAAGTGTTACGTTCATTAGTTTGCCAGTGCTTTCTTAACGACCGGCCCCTATACCTTTTTCGAAAAAGCCAGCACCGCTGTGTTTCGAACCCGGGTATACGGGCTCACAAACCGCGTTCGCAAGCCCTTTAGCCACAGAGACCGGTAACCTCTATGTATATTGCATTTAATCGTATTTTTGCACAATCTGCTTGTTATCGATTCTTAATTAGAGATAGTATTATTACTATTATTACTATTATCACTATTATCTTTATTACTATTACTATTATTATTACCATCGTCATCATTATTCAAGTAGTAATTGTAAACGTGCCAAATTTACATTAGATATTATATTCGTGCTCACGTTCGAAGACAAACATTATCTGAGACGTGTAATGAATATTGGGTGAACAAGGATGTTCCCAAATCTCGGACTATAAAAACCATCTAAAGTTCTGGTCTGCTTGATGCATTTCACTTTATTCTTTATCTCTCTTTATGACTCTCTCTCTCTCTCTCTCTCACACACACACATTCTCTCTCTCTCTCTCTCTCTCTCTCTCTCTCTCCCTCCCTCTCTCTCTTTCGGTTATCTCCTCTCTCACCCTGAAAAAGGGGAAAAAAGAAGAGAAAGAGAGAGAGAGAGAGAGAGAGAGAGAGAGAGAGAGAGAGAGGGAGAGAGGGAGAGAGAGAACTGAGAAAAAGATATTTAAATTCCCAGGGGAAAAACCAAGATATAGCACTACGACGGGGACACAACTACTATCTTGTTCGTGAGTGTTGTCGAAAACAAGACACACATCAGCCAGTATATTAAACCTCCAAAGATATAGATCATAAAGGGCAATCTTTAATGCACGTTTTCCCAAGAAGAACAGCCAAGTTAGTCTGGAATTCATGAAACATATGGTTCCAGAATCATCCGAGAATATATTGGTCCTGAAAGTATATTACCAGGAACCGCATTACTTGGATATTGATGCAATAACTGTTTAAGAAAGCCGTCTGATCGGGAATATCAACATGAGGCGCAGACAGCGACAGTGTTCACAATCCAGCTGTGTGTAGTCAAAGGGGCATAGAAAATACTCAAGTAAATCATATAGAATCACCAGGCGTCAAACAAACATTGATGAGCGAATTAGAGACAAGTTTACTGTATCTGCAGGAAACGAAAGTACTCGATGAACTATGCAGATTTACAGAAGATGGCAATGATTTGATACATATATCGAGCTGTGAATGGAAGGATGTATCCCCAAATTAAAATAAGAAATAATTTAAATTAAAATAAGCACAGAAACGCATAAACAAATGACATAAAGGCTTGTGAGATCTAATGAAATCCGGAAGACTTGCAGAAAGATAATAACATTATTTAAAAAAAAAAAAACTAAATTCAACGGAGAAATAACAAAGAAAGATAATGACGTTACAGAACTTATGTGTCAACCAGGAATGCCAAACAAATGCGGGGACTAAGAACAGAAGCAGGGAAAAAAACACTCATTCTAAGAGAAAGATATAGGATGTATGCTTGCACACAAACATTGTGTATCATATCTAAGGAAAGGAACATGCATATAGTAAAAATATAGCTAATGAAGATAGTCATATTACTATGACGATCATTTTGTTACGTCAAAGAAATTAAAACCAGTATACATGACATGGTAAATTGATTCAGTTGCATATTTATCAACAAGATGGAATGAGAAATCCTGCAACGAGCAGAAAAAAACTCTAACTTCGTTAAAGAGTTAAATTGTAAATTTGTGAAATTGTGAAAATAGAACGATAATTAATCCACCAATCTAGATTACATTGTCATATCTAATGGCATAAACCGTATAGCTCAGCCAGCTCTGTGGCAATTGGGTTACGGACGAAATTTGTAATCACGCTAAACGGGTTTGAAACACAGCTGCGGGCAATTTGGAAGCAGACCGCCTTGTGTTGATTTTTAGTTGTTTTTTTTAATTTTTTTAATTTTTCTTATTTCAGAGTAGCATTGGCAAAGACGAAAACATGAGAAGCACTGACAAAGAAAAGAACAAACTGTGAAGTATTGACAAGTGGATTCCTTAATAGATTACTCAGCACAATCACCGAGCTGTTATTTTCCATATAGCCTTGCATGTCTCGTAAACTCTACTTCTCTCCTCTACCTCCACTTCTGTTAGTTCCAACACCGACACCTTGCCCACTTGATAGATGACAGTTTGTTATATTGTGCTTCAACAAAGACATAATAACTGCTACCCATTGCGGCAGAGAAAGTGACTGATGAAACGAATTCGCATGTTAAATGTTTGCCAACATTGGGTGCATGTAAACACATGTTCATTTCCACCATCATACCATCTGGCATCCAACATGCTCAGTGTGTGGCCTATCTGCAATAAGTTTCTTCTTTTTCTTCATTTCATTTCTGAATGTTGCACTTCATGCAGCGTGATCAGCGGCGATTTGCTCCAAAAGTGTCCAAATCCGTTTAAGTCTACGGAGACTAAGCATGGAACAAACTTCACACAACCCGATCTCTTCAATATTTCATTATTTGTGATTTTACATTGCCACTTAAACCACGTAATCTTTGCAGACACCGCATATGAAAGCTGTTTAAACGTTCCGCTTGGTGTCAGTTGGCCAGTCTTCACTGCAATAAAGAAGAAGAATAAGGACACATGCTGATATGCCAGAACTATTATTTTGGCAGTAAGCTTTCTGTTCTCACAGTCTTGCCAAATGCTACGTGTGCATGCATTTCCCAATTAATTTCCTCTCTCTCCTCCTCTCTTTCTTTCTCGCTCTCTCGCGCTCTCTCTCTCCCTCTGTGTGTGTGTATGTGTGTGTGTATGTGTGTGTGTGTGTGTGTGTGTGCCCGCGCGCGCATGTATCTATTTGCCATAACATCTTTAGTCCATACTGTTTACATGTTGAGCGTTCATATCACTGTATCTTTTCTACATGAATAAAATGTGTTCGACAATGATCGATGTGTGGAAGATGAGTGGTTCGAAGGACCGAATGAAAACGAACCTGCACGCACAATTTGTCTCAAAGAAAGCAAAGTAAAGGACCCTTTTACACGCAATGAGGCGTACAGAGCCTACGCTAATAGCCCCATAGTTTTAATTTAATTAGCAATACGGGTACCACGTGATCACTATCGCGCTGCACGCCTTCACTTTTCAAAAAAAAAAAAATTAGCACCTATTTTAGACTGAATCGACATGGGTGGGAACCTAAGTCAATTTTTAAAAATCGTCTTGATGCGGATTCGAACCAATAACCATAGGCCAGCAGGCAAGCGTCTAGAAACTACGCTACGGTGGTACTCGCTCAATTTAGGACCCATTTAAAGTAAATAAAGTCCATTCATTCGATCGTTCTCGTCTTTCTGCCTCTCTCTATCTGTCTCTTTGTCTATCTGTATCTGTTGCTTTATATGTTTCTCTCTCTCTCTCTCACTCTCTCTCTCTCTCTCTCTCTTTCTCTCGCTCTCGCTCTCTGTCTCTCTCGCTCTCTCTCTTTCTCTCTCTCTCTCTCTCTCTCTCTCTCTCTCTCTCTCTCTCTCTCTTACATAGAAATATAACAAGTGACTGCCATACATATCAGTACATTTGACCAGATTGAATACGTCGCTTGCTCAGACTCTTCACCATAGAATATAACTACACGACTGGCTGGAAAATGCGATAACATTTCTCTCTCTGTGGTCGTTTCCATTATTAAATATGCTGACAGCAAATGAGGCGAAAACAGTCGTTTATTAGATGCCTGGTTTGCAGACATCAAAGACATTGTTGAATGCTGTTATGTTTCATGAAACAGATTACTAAACGAATTACTCGCAGGAAACCTTTAAATATTTACCAATTAGGATTATGCATTAACGTCTGCTAAGAGTTTTTAATTAGTTTATAATGACAACGGTGTCATCGTTCTTGCAATTTAATGAGGATGTGTCTTCAGTACGAAGGGCAGTATGTCTTTTTCTTTTTGTTGTTGTTGGTGTTGTTGTTGTTGTTGTTGTTGTTGTTGTTGTTGTTGTTGTTGTTGTTGTTGTTCTTCTTCTTCTTTTTCTTCTTCTTCTTCTTCTTCTTCTTCTTCTTCTTCTTCTTCTTCTCCTTCTTCTTCTTCTTCTTCTTCTTCTTCTTCTTCTTCTTCTTCTTCTTCTTCTTCTTCTTGGTTTTTAAGAAATTAAAAGACATTACTAACAACAGAGAAATAAGCCTTAGAAACATGAAAGAGATTTAGAACCAATGGATCGCTTTAATTTTCTTTATTCCCATTCAGCATTATGGCAGTGACAATGTCCTCACAGAATACAGATATCTTATTGCTCACATCAATATGCATATGTAATACACGGAATTGTTGTGTGTTTAAACGGATAGTTTCCTCATCCCACGAGCCTGTTAGTCTCCACATGACAGACTGTGGGATGTGAACAGTGTGAGAACAATCGAGCTAGAGAAATGGAATGTACTAGTAAGTAAATGTGACGTTCCATATCCCATAACAAGGAAAATACACCCAAGTGTAATTAATAGGGATACAGACAATAGAATGTGACACTGAATGCAACGAATGGTCATAAAGAAAACAGGCCAAAAAAGAAAGTAACCTCCGTTAGGTCACAACTTACAAATCACCATTTAACTCTTCAAGCGTGCATGAAATATTTCAATTCTCACACGTCTTTTCATAATAATAGCCCCCCCCCCCCCCCCCCACCCCCCAAAAAACGACGTCTAATACCTCGAATCAGTTTGCTGATATTAAATTAAGTTTACGTTGGAGCACTCCTTAAATTTGTTTTATAGATGTTAATAATTTCCCCCAGTAACCACATGTCCGATGACAATGAGTGTTTTCAATGTTGTCATTATTGTGCAGACGACACGCTTATTCAGGTTATGTGGTGATGATTATCTTTCGTTTTCTGATTCAGGCTGATAGGTGTTTATTGGCGAGAATATGTTTTGTTTTCATTTTGCAAACGTTGTTTGTCAATCAAGAATGATGATGACCATTCATTTCATCCAGTGGGGTTGAAAGTATGGAGCCGTGAGTTCTAAGATGGCTGATAAGGCCTATTTTGGCTCGAAATGTTCTTTGACAGTGTGGGCAAAGAATGCTTGACGCTCCAGGAGGAGGATCTCCTGTAGTGGTTTTTCTGTCCAGCCTTTTCTTCACTGATCTTGCAGTTCTGGTTACTTCACAAATGACTGCACCCTTATGTAATGATGTACGCCACGAATTACGGTCTTTAGCAGCAGTCTCCCAGGTGTCAAGGTGAATTCCAAAAGCTTTAAGTGAGATTTTCAGCGTGTCTTTAAAGCGTTTCCTCTGGCTGCCTTGGGAGCGTTTACCACAACGCAGCTCATCGTAAAAACAAATTATTAGGGAGCCTGTGATCTGGCATACGAGTTAAGTGACCAGCCCAGCGAATCTATTTTGCAAATAGCTACTATTGCTATGACAATTCTTGCTCACATTTCTACAGACAATTTTTCATCAAAAAATATAACATTTGACAAGCCCGAATATTATTTACAATAAAGAGAACAATACAGAAAGCATGACGATGTATAGTGTACTCTTTTAATTTCTCAACGATGGTTCTCATGTTGAAGATATGGTCCCTTGTTACCCCGCCTGCTCGAAGCTTGACTGAACTTCTAATAATGCATATTCTAATTTATTGTCAACCCTCTTCATTATATTTCACACGAGGATTTTGCTTGCATGACCTATTAGTGCGATGGTTCCATATCAAAACTAGTAGAAGGAAATTATACATATAATCCCTCCTGAGCGATAACAACGATGATAGTGATGGTTGTGAAAGATAAACAGCAAGAACTGTATCGAACTCGGAGCAAACTCAAGTTTATGTTTCAGCAAATCCCTTCCCATTCCCCAGAGACGATTTGCAAATGTATGAATGTTCACGGTTCCCCGTAGATCGCCGGTTGTATAATTGTTTGTACCGTCAACTCATGTGTTCCCGAAACACTGGTTTCAAGCCGCTGTCTGAATCAATTATATAGATAGAGTGTTGTGCTTTTGGTATATGTAGCTACAAGAAAAACAAAGTAAGCATAGCATGAAATACGACAGACGGCACTGAAGTTTACTACTCAGATAACCTAGGGTTTACTATCATTTGCACAACAATTACATTAGGTGACCTGGGGGTTAAGCCGTTCGGTCGTCGGACTAGGACAGCCCTGTTGAATCATTTCAGAATGAAGGAAACGAACGTATCCAATTCTCACAGGGCAATACATCATTCACGATACCCAATTTGTCAAGTATTTTATTCACATTCCTGAAGTTGTACTGTGTTGTCTGCATTTAATTGGATTCATGATTGTCAGATAATATCAATTTTATTTACTTGTAAGTTGATTTATTTAAACATAATGTAGAACATTATTAGAACAATGTATTTTGAGCATTTCCTTGTACGTGCCGACTCTGTGTCGAAGGTGTTATGGACGCAATTCGTAATCTAGCATAGCGAGTTCGAAACACATCTGCCAGAGATATGGCAGCAGACCGAATTGTGCTGGTTTCCATAAAATGGTTTGGATCCCGATCGTTCAGAAAGCAATGAACTGAACGTAAGATTGCCAAGACTTAACAAACAGTAATAAACATCATGGTGTTCACTGTGTCATTCTATAACAGATATTCACCTAACTTATGTATGTAGTTTGCAATCAATATGTTGCGGTGTGTGTACTGTGAAAGTCAATATAATTTTATCTGAATTTCAAAGTTGAGTTGAGTTGAGTTGAATTAAGAACCGACATCACTGCACTCAGGACATTCCCATACGTGCTTCGTCCCCTCGTTCAACAGTCTGTTCCTCCGCCTTCTCCACCTGGTCCCACAAGCGCACAACCACCTCCCCCGTGTCCATAGGCAAGATACCACCAAGAGGTGCCCTCCCTGCTAGCCTATCAGCGTGTTCATTCCCTCGTACACCCGTATGGCCAGGGCAAAATATCCATAAAATTCTCACGATCTATGACCTCTGAAGCGACTAGAGCCATTCCACACGAAACATTCCTTTCTTCACCTTGCTAAGCATACTATTTGAATCCGTAATGAATACAACGTGTGTTGCAGTAGTCTCCTCTAGCCACCGGAATGCCGCTGTTACTGCCTCCACCTCCATTCTCATGCTGGAGGTCGTAGTCTCACATGCCAGACTCTCCTTTTTCAAGACTCGCCCATTAGCCTTTGCAATAAAGCCCCAGCCACAACGTCTGTTTCTCACCACTGACCCATCGGTGTAGATGACTATGTCACCTTGATGTGTGTTGCTCTGGATCAGCTGTTGCACTTCAAACTCAGTGCGGCCCGCTGCCCATTCTCTGCACTCACGACCCAGTGTTATTATTACATTGTGCCAGTCCGTCATGTCTTCCGGAACTTCCACCCACTCTCTTTCACGATTGATGGTCTCTAATCACACACCTGACTTATAGAAAGTTCTGACTGTGCCATCCAGGACCTGCCTCGCCTTAGTCTATGACCCTTAACCATATCCATTGCTGCATGCAGCGGGTGATCCCTGTCTGCGGTAACTCTCAGGTACCCTATGCCTATCCGTCATTGTTGGTAGCGCCAGGATATGCCTCATGCATATAATTGGTGTGTCCTTTGTTCACCCCAGGATTAACCTCATGGCAGCATTCTGTATGCGCTCCAACCTTTCAAGCTGGCTCTTTGATACTGTCAGCAGCCCCAAACCAAACTAAATGACAGAAATTATTAACTGCTGAAAGAGCCTGTACAGCATCCTCTGATCTATCCCGGTTGCTGCCACAGCCCTGAATACATTAAGTCCCCTACCAGCCTTCACCACCAAAGCCTCCACATGGTCCTTAAAAGACAAACACCTGTCAAAGATGATACCCAAGTACTTCAATTTACTCTCTCGACTAAGCGGACATCAATTCAACATAATACCTGGGACGTCTGCTTTGACGATCCGGTTATCCAAGGAGTACCACACAACCGATGCCTTGTCTGGGTTTATTCAAAGGGTATGAATTTCAAAGTAACTCTCAATGATTCCTGTACATTGGTCAGAGAGTTTCTGATTTTATATCTTTATTGTGATAAGTTGACAAAGGTCACTTTGAACAAACTACTGCACATGTGTTTGCAAATGACAATTAGACTATCAGCAAACATGCTGGGAAATATACTTTGTTTGAATATAGAATAAGACTAGAATAGGACTGATTAACAATATTTTCTACATGCACATATATATATATATATATATATATATATATATATATATATATATATATATATATATATATATATATATATATATTCTGGTCTTGTTCTGTCTCTCATCTCTGTGTTCTACGTCAATCATCGTCTGACATTACATGTCTAAGGTAATAGAAACGTGTTACTTATCTTTCTAGCATCTTTAAATATATGCAATGAACAGATAAAGCCAAGACACAAGTAAAACCGGAGACGCCAAATAGAATGTTGTCACTAGGCAAACTCTCCAACAGAACGCGAACAGAAGTGAAATTTCGACATACAATGTTTATCTTCTAGCCCAAATCCAGTCATTCATTTAGCTATAAGAACTCGTTCGATTTTTCCCATCTACCGTGTGAATAAAATACCACTTCTAGAATGAAGCCACACACTTTACTTAAACAGATTCAACCTAATCTCTGTTACCTCTAATGCCATATCTAGCCTCTATTTAACCAGTTTACTCGTAGATGGGAGAATCCTAATACCACGAAAACAAAACGAAGTGCTCTCCACGCCTCATTGTGTATTTGGGTATTCTTCACCACATCCCATTTCCACTGAAGTGTTTACTCCGCCCATTTCTTTACAATCTATAAACATATATCTAAACAAAGCTGTAAACATACAAGAGAACTTAGATCTTTAAACAACTTTAATTCTTTTCCAACGCGTTTGAACCGCTCCATTTCTACTCCTACTGGAGTGTCGTTCATTGTATCATTATCCCTTATCCATGCAATAGCCAGCCTTGATTTAATTTTAAAAATAATCTATAGTCCCTCTATAAATATCCATGCTAGCTGTCTATTCTCTCTTTAGTCGACATCTCTGTACATGCATGTGAGTGTAGTCTTTGTTTCTGTTCATGCATGTGAGGGCTATCATGGCGTTTTATCTTATCTAAATTAATGCTAAGGAAGACACTCCTTAACAGCTATAGAGACCTTCTTATATTTATACACGAGGGAGGTAAGAACTAGTTCAAGGATCCTCACAACTTGAACTCCCTGTATATTTATCACAAATCAATGGGTCACACGGCAATGAGCAATGGCTGAGGAACATGGATTGCTGCAAAAACTTTGGATTAATAACGAACTGCAAAATAATGCAATGCAATCTTTAGTGCGAGAAAACGTGGTAAGTGTTAGAGTGAAACAAGTGAATAATAGATTTAAAATGTGAATTATCACAAGTCTTGAATGAGAATGCATGTAATGTTGAATAACAATTATTATTCTTAGCACATTGATGGAGTCATATTTCTGCAACAACCTCAGTTATAATCAAACATCGATCAGTTGGACTAAAATGTTGACTTTTCGTATTATGAGTTGCGGAAGTAAATTGCAATCACCTCAGAAGTCAGATTGGATTCTCCTGATAGCGACGAGCACTGGTAATATATAAAGCTAATCCACATGCAAAAAATGTGTATACAGGTATAAAGACTACACTTGAGTTAAAATCTATCGAATGCAAGAAAAAGCAGGTTGAACAAGGTGGATGTTTTTCCTATAGAGGATTGGACTATAACAACTGTTACTCAAAGAAAATAAAGTTAACGCACCTGCGATGATGACTTTGTTAGTAGTTTTTAGTGTTTGCATCAAGGAGATAAGTACAGGACCATTATATCACACCATAGACGAATTATGTATGCGTTGCTAGCCCCATAATGTTATAGCAATCGGCACCTGGTGGACGCTGCGATCAATATGATGTCGACCACCTCTACTTTCCTTACATATTTTTTGTTTGTTCGCATATCTTTTACAGGAGATCCCTGTCAACATCAGCATCTTTCAGCTGATTGTTGATTTCTTGGCAAGGTTACGCTCAGTAGTTTGCCATTGCTTTCTGAGCGACCGGCTCACATACCCCATAAGTTACCGGCGCCACCGATTCTCACCAACGTCACGTTACTCACGAGAATATACAGGATTACGGAGAAAGTCGCTAACACCTAGGCCAGGGAGACGGAAAATTGCATGGTACCAATTTTAATCTGGGTCGACCTGTGATTTCTGGTAAATGGGGGGAAACAAAATAAATCCCCTCCTCGAAGGGGATTCGAACACATCATCAATGGGGCGACGGGCAAGCGGGCATGGTGGTGAAATCATTAAGTGAGGCTTATGTGGGAGCACATGTGGCCAAGAGAAGCAGACGTAAACACGAAGGATGTATGTGGAGCGATTCAACAGCGGGATAATATACAACAAAATAATGTAACCAACACCAACTTTAGGTAAATTTCCATGAACACACAGGATTGGTTAGTCACGATTGTCGACGTCCAGCTGTTCCAGCGCAGACGCTCGAAAAAGAGTGGCTTAGAGACATGGACACGGAATTTCAATGTGGGAGTACCACGGAAGTGTCATGTTCATCATTAGGTGCCCTGCTAATTGGCGTAGGCGCCCACCTCACTCCACATATCTCGGACCTCGATGCTCTGGATCAACTCTGTTGATGATATTCCTCCATGTCACACTCTCAGGCCACCTAGTATAATTTCTATAGGTCTCCCTCTGCCTCTTTTCCAAGTGGTCTCTCCTGTTGTTACGATATTCTCCAATGCCTCTCTTTTCATTGCATGACCCAAACATGCTATTGTTCTCTTTCTTATACTTGTATATAATGTTCCAGCTTCGTAAGCCTCTTTCCGGCAATCGTTGTTAGTTACTCTGACAGTCCATGCTGTTCACAATATTTGACTCAGCATCCCATCTCCATTGCTTCTAAGGTCCTTTTATTTGTTCGTTCGCGTCCATGATTCACTGCCATAAAACAAAACATGATCTGTATACCACTACTCACTACAGCACGCTCTGTCTTACAGTTAATGCATAGGACTTAAGGCATAAGACGAGTATTTGTCACTGTTTGAAGTGCAGCTTTTGCTTGACCTGTTTTGCTCTTAATCTGCCGTGCATCTGCCAACTGATGTTATAACTGCCCCAGGGTATTACATTTATCAACTTTGTTAAGCATTTTCTCTTATATTGTTATCTCACATTTTGGTATCATCTTTTTCTCTGATAGAATCATCATTACTGTTTTCTTGATATTCAAGGAACGTCCTATTTTGCACTCGCTATTACCACAATGTCCATTAGTTGTTGTAGCATTTCCCGCCATCAATACTGTATCATCGCATAGTGTCGATTGTGTGTATTATAACCTTTAAATCGCATTCATGTTTTATGTTTTATCTCGCTCATTTTTACTTCGCTACGGAGAGAGAAGAGATCCGTCAACAAAACGCATCCCTGTCATATTTCTTGATTTACGTGTTTGAAATTGCCCGTTTTATTCCTCATCTTAATTGATTTTACTTGTTAGCAGTAATTATTTATTATTCTGATGTTTTTTCTCATCGATGTTAATATCTTTCAAAATTTTTATCATTGCATCGTGTGTTACTTTATCAAATGCCTTGGTAAATCTATAAAGCACAAATATATATCTTGCTGTGTCTATTGATCGCTCTATTAGTGTTCGTAATGTGTATATTTCATTACTTGTACCTTGTCCTTCAACAAATCAATACTGTTCTTCGGCAATTACCGGTTTTGTTTCCTTTCATGTTCTAATTATAATTGGGAATAGCATCTCAGTGGCATATTTTATGAGGTTGATTGTACTAAACACTTCACATTCAATTTCTCCTGGATTGAAGTATTTTTTTTGTTTTTTTTGTTTTCCTTTCTTTTCATTTTAATTTTATTATTATTTTTTTTTTTTGGGGGGGGAGGGGGGGGGGGAGTTGTTTTGCATATCCTATTTTCGCGACATCGCTGTTAACACCAGCATTTTACTGCTGTTATTGGCGTCTTGGCAAGTTTAAGTTCAGTTGTTTGCAATTTCCTTCTAAAAGACCGGCTCCCATACCAACACGTTAAAATTCCAGCGCGACACTGTCTGCTGCCTAATCGGTCATCGCTGTGTTTCGAACGCGTGGTAAGCGGCTCATGAATCGCGTTCGCAAACCTGTAGCCATGGTTACCGGCGGATTGAAGTTTACTATGCGTATAAACGAATAGGAAGAATAGCATTGCGGGAGAAGATTCTGAATCATGTATAGACAACTACTTTGTCTATATAAATAAACACTACTTTTTAATAATGGATGTCCTGTAAGGAAACGTTGAGGGGATTCATGGACAGGAAAGACAAAGATCATATGGGTAGACAATATCAGATACACTGCAAGAAGCCTGCACGACTCAAGTCACATGATGCATGTTATACACACTCATTATGTTCTACCTTTAATGCAGAGATGGCAGTTGGTGATGATCATCTCAGACATATGAAGACATGCACCAATGGACAAATAGCAAAGAACGTAATAGACAGGAAAAACAGACAAATGGGTTGATAGACATGCAGACGCACAGGCAGGCAGACGAACTAGAAGAGCTAAAATGAGATATCTAACGAAACAGAACGGTATGGGTAGAACCTGCGGAGAAACAATAACATACACATAATGAGCATACCGTGCTAGGACGTCAGGCCAGGTAGAAGGAACGGGATTCACAATAGAAAAGTGAGCGAAAATAATATAATACTAGATTAATTACTAAGATATGTATAAACAAGTAAGATAAAGCACAACATGGCAATTGGACTCTTTCTTAAGAATAATACAAACATGAATGATAATAACATTAATACCCACATAGTCGCTTCATTTTCGTCTTTATTCGGTTCACGAGTTCAGATGTTTTTCTTTTTTTTTTGGGAGACCTCGGGGGGTGTAAAGGGGGAGGGGGTCTTCGACCGAGTTACAGAATTCGGGCTCTGTCAGACTTTCAGTAGTCCTCTCTGCGGAATGTTAGACAGTGTCTATATGTGATAGAACCCGGTGCAATAAAGTCGATCCTCTTGCTGTTAAAGCCTATTTAACCATGTAACATTAATATTAAATTAGAACGCACACAACGTTAAAATATACGGACATGTTTGCAAAGGGTAAATGTGAAAGCTGAGTATCACATTTTGGTGCTAGGTTTTTCTTTGATATAATCATTACCTCTGTTTTCGAGATGTTCAATGCATATCCTTTTATGAGCACTCTATATTATTGCAATGTCCAAATGATGTACATTTTTGAGTGTTGTTAGCTATCAATAAAATTGTATCTGCATAAAGTGGATTATTTATATTATCCCATAATACATCTTGAATTTCCAAAGAGATCACCTCAATGCTGTCAAAAGATATTTGACAGTTCACAAAGCCAATATTGTCTGGAACACATCTGGCCTGTTATTTTAAGAATTGTAGTTGTCTTTGTCAGTGCAGTATCTGTTTTTGAGGATGCCAACATGTCCATATCTTAGTTGGTTTTCAATCGCGTCTCTTTATCTTTCCAGAAAGATCATGGTTAACATTTTCACAGGGACTGGCAATAATATTAGTCCTCTAAAACTGTTGTGCTCGTGAAGGTCCCCTTGTTTTGGTAGTTGCACCAGATATTGTTTTCTGCAGTCTGTTTCCATTTCTTCAGATCCTAGACTATGGTAAACATTGTGTGCAGCAATGTATCTCTGTTGTTTATATTGTCTTTTATAGTTTCTGATGGGATACCATCTGGACCGGCAGCCTTCCCATTCTGCAGTATTATGTTAATACTTCAAACATATTCTTTGCATTGTTTCCAGCTTCACTTCGGCAGTCTGGATATGCCACGAAGTTTTGACTGCCCTACTCAAAACTCCCTTAAAATATTCAGCACATTCCATCAATAATGTTGAAGAGAGCAGTTGCATTACTATTTTTATCTGTAAACTGACTCATTATATTGCCCTGGTATATTCCTTGCTGAACTCCAGAGGTCTCTTTGGTTTCTATCGCTGTTATTGCTTTTTCCCCTTCTGGTATTCCCTTTAGATATTGTCGTGTATTAGCTCTCATTAGATTCCAAGGTTCTATGTTAGTTTCTGTGGATTTGTCATGTGATCTGACTTCAGTACTACTGGTTTTTCTATTTTGTACATCTGCTTTTAAATCTGTCCTTTCTTATACTTTAATGGTTTCCGCTTTATTCAACCTGTATTTTCTCATTACCTGTTTTCACGGTTATCTATACATGATTCCTTTAAAATGTTTTTACTACCTGCCCACCTGTTGCCACTTGTCTCCCGGAGGAGACAATTGTCCATTGTCTAATGGAGGAGTATATGCCTGGGAAGAGAGGAAGAGGAAGGCCAAAGAGAAGATGGGTGCAGGATGTGGCAGATGATATCCAGATGGGTGTATCGGACGCGAGGCATCTTGCTTATGATCGAGAGGATTTTCGGAAGGTTGTTTTGAGAACCAGTGTTCTGCAAAGGACATGCTACTGAATGAATGAATGTATATATATATATATATACATTGAGTGAACGCACACAACGTTAAAATATACGGACATGTTTGCAAAGGGTAAATGTGAAAGCTGAGACGAAGATGATACATTAATAAGAAGCATTGTGTAAACTATGTTATGTTTTCAATCAAGCAATAATTTAATTGATGGTTTTCATCGAAGTAGTCGTCACTGGAAATTAATTAGATATTAGAGGCTCTTTCGGAGTGAACAATTGACTGTGCCATGAAATGTTTACATCTGCCAAAATCTCTACAAAATAACACTAGGCTAGTTCTTTTTTTTTTTAAATGTGAATGCATATTCTTGTCCCGTGGATTCAACACACAGCTCGCATATCTCCC
Source organism: Cepaea hortensis (assembly GCA_963921405.1). NCBI lineage: Eukaryota > Metazoa > Mollusca > Gastropoda > Stylommatophora > Helicidae > Cepaea > Cepaea hortensis. The sequence goes on from OY992876.1 coordinate 186,217,911, forward strand.
TAATTAAGTTTACATCCAAATGTGAGCACCTCCGTGCATAATTGTGCAGCCTCCCTTAACAGAATGAGTCCAAACACACACACACACTCACACGCACACTCACACACACAGACACACACCCATACCAGCTAACATATCCTCTGAGAGAAGAGCTCCGAACAGTACAAAAAATATGAACTATTATGTTGTATATGTAGAATGTATACGTATTTTTTTTAAAGGTGCATATCCCTTACAGGTTGTTACAGTCAACACCAGGATTTTCAGCTTCTGTTGATGTACTAGGCAAGATTACGCTCAGTAGTTTGCCATTGCTTTCTGAGCGACAGGCTCACATACCCCGTAAGTAACCAAAGCGACGCGATCCGCTGCCGAATCTCGGTAACATTTTCTTGCTGTTTAGGATTTACTAGGCAAGCTTACGTTCAAAAATTGATATTTGTTTCTAAGCGACCGACGCTGATATCATTCATAAAAATCAACACACAGCGGTGTGCTTCCAATTCGCCTGAAACTGATTTCGAATGTGGTTAGTTAGTTAGTTAGTCGACAGATCATCCTCATTGCACATCGAACCATTCAGTCCATAAGTGCTCGGATCCCCTCCTCAGCAAATCCCGCAGCGTGTAGCGGCTAACGACGCCAGTTCTGTGTTGGTTTATCAATCTTCTTTGGCTTCCTGCGTAGTGTTCTTGTTTGGCCACCCCTCTTTTAATTTGCTGCTCTCGCAGTCTGGCCATTGTTGTAGATTCACACTCATCACTTGGTTCTCGCAAAAGTCTCACTTCTCGTAGAGCATTCAGAATGTCAGCCTGGTCCATGGCGCGTCCGCCCTCCACAGTAGCCTCACCTGCGAGCTTGTCAGCCCGCTCATTTCCTTGTACTCCCGCATGCCCTGGCACGAAGATGAAACTAATCTCTGCCAGCCGAGACCGCTCCAGAGGCAGCAACCATTCTCTTCGGATCGACCCCTCCTCTGTCCTCTTGATCATGTTCATTGAGTCGCTAAGGAAACAAGCCCTAGTGAATGTCTGTGTCTCGAGCCATGTTATTGCTTTATTTACTGTCACGACTTCCATGGTCAGGCTACTTGTGGTTTCAGTGAAAGCACCAGAGTCCTCCTTCACAATTCTCCCTCCGGCACGAGCTGTAAAGGCCCATGAGCTTCTCACATGTCGGACGACCGACCCATCTGTGTAGATGACCGCGTCACCGTCTAGCGAATTCTCGAAAATCAACGCTTGTACTTCAGCCTCAACAGCAGCCGGATTTTCTTGTCTGCATTTTCTATCTAGTTGGATGCAAACTGAAAAGGATGTGCAGAAGTCTGTTGGCACTTGCACCCACTCCTCGCCAGGTTCTAAGTCCTCAAGTGAACACACCTGTTGAAGAATGTCTTCGGCTTGACCCATCCACGACCGTCCTCTTTTTAACCTGCTGCCCTTCACCTTTCTAATTTCACTATGCAGTGGATGTTGTGTGTTTGCGTTAATTCTGAGCTAGGCGCGTGCCCTGCAAACTTGTATTCTCTCTTCAATGGTTGGAAAATCAAGAAGGTAGCTCATCGCCCTGCATGCTGTATCTCTTGTACATCCATGAATAATGCGCATAGCTTCATTCTGTATCCTTTCCATCCTTTCTATCTGCTTATGGCTGAGAGTCAGGATTGCCATTGCATACTCCAAAACAGACATGACCAGCCCCTCGTACAGAAGACATAGATGGCGCTGCTCACAGTTTGCTGCCACCATCACCCGCATCGCTGCCAAACCCCGCTTGGCCTTTGTTATCATCTGGTCTATGTGCACATTATAAGCAAGGCTTCGATCAAACCGTATCCCCAGGTAATTCATTGCCTGCGTTCTTTCCACCGTCTCTGAACACAGCATTACAGTTGGTGTTGGATTGTTGACAATATGATTATTCAACGAGAACCAAGTCACTGTTGCCTTTGTTGGGTTGACCATTGCCCCAGCTTCATCACACCAAGTACTTATGCGATTGAGTTCGGTTTGTAGTTCCACAGTAACCTCGTCTCTATCCTTACCCTGACGATACACTAAAACATCATCGGCATATGACAATGTCCTGCCAGGTCCAGTGATCTGCTCACTGGTGATTCTCACTGTGTAGGCGTTGAACAGTACCGGAGATAATGGTGATCCCTGTGGTAGGCCAGGATATATTGTTGTTGGTTCCGAAGTCCAACTGCCACATCTAAAAACTACTTTCCGTTGGAAGAGGGCTGCAGCGATCCAATTAAGGAGGAATGGACTTACGTTTAGTTCAAGAAGCTGAAACATTAAAAAATCCAGTGGTACTCTGTTGTATGCGTCCTCAAGATCAATCGCTGCAGCAACGGTTTCAGTGCCTGAGTGGAAACCTTCATAGACATCATGGGCAAAGACTGCTGCATTGGACCAGGTTTCTCTTTTTGGACGGTACCCACCCAGGGTAAGTGGGAAAACACCTTGCCTCTCTAGTTGGCTTGATATTGGCCTGGCAATTACCTTCTCCAGCAGCTTGCCTATTGTATTCTGCAGGTTATAATTCGATATCCCTGAATTTTTTTGTGGTCTTTGTCATGCTTCGGCAAGGGAATCAAATAGCTGTGTAACCATTCCTCCTTGATGCTAGCACTCCCTATACTGTTGTTGTACATGTCTGCTAGTTTCTCTAGCTCATTGTCGGTACACCTATTTATGTCATCGTATCTTATGCCATAAGGACCTGGAGCACTGTTTTTTGATCGTCGAAGCACAGCCTTGATTTCTTTCACTGTCACTGTGTCTTCATCCGAAGTGTTCTGGGCCTTGCATCTGTCTGAGGTGACCTCCTTGGCCAGATTTCGGCCTCCCATGTCTGTCTGGTTGCTCTGCTCAAGGTAGCGTTCAAAGAGGGCTTTGCCCTTGGCCTCGTCAGTCCTCTGCCTGATGAGGTCAGCACCTTGGAAGTCAGAAATGCTCTTATTCTTGACTACACCACTCATGCTTTTATGTAGTCGCCAGAACAATTTCAGTGACTTGTCTGTGCTTACTCTTTGACACACCTCTGCCCATTTTTCGCTTTTAACCACCTTGACCAGTTTTTTTGAAATAGCTTACTTTTGTGTGCATCTCTCTTTCTAAGTGCAAGCAGGGACTAGGATGACCAGCTCTGTTCTTCTTGGCATTTTGCCATCTCCTTACAGCACTACGCTTATCCACCCAAGCCTTCACCACCTCGAAACTCCACCACGGTGGCTGCTCGCAGCTTTTTTTCCTGCCCTGAAACGTTCTTCGCTTGTCACGTCTTATTTTACTCACCACATCTTGCCCTGTACTGCCATACTGGAACGTCTTTACCTTTAGCTTGTGCTGTCTGTTTCTGCCGTTCTCCACCAATATGCTGCAAGTGTGGTGGTCGCTGCCATGGTGTCCTAGGACACCCCATCTACACACTGTAGTGAGTGAAGGTGAAACTAGCGCCAGATCAATAGCACTGTCCTCATCGCCTGAACGGCTTGCTGTCCTGATGACACAGCCACTGTTGATACAAACCAGGTCGATGGTTTCCAGTGCAGTCTCGAGCTCCTCCCCCTGTGTATTGGAGGAAGTGTTTCACCATGATCTGCCTTTTAGCGTTGAAGTCACCACAGAAAATAACATTTCTCTCGTGGCCTAATATGCCACTTAAGCACTGCCACTTCTGGGCGTCCACACTCGCATTGCGGGCATAAACATTAACCAACACGAATGGTATACTGGAATGAACTCTCAACGCCTGTATTTGTATATCATCACTGTCCCAACTGGACATGTCTAGCTCTGACGCCACCATGCTGTCTCAAACGAGAATCGCCGTTCCCAGATGTCGTCTGTTGTAGAAACATTTGAAGCCGGCAATTCGGAGTAGCTGATCGCCCAGTCTCGTCTCCTGGAGTGCTACAATGTCGTTCCTGTAAACTAGGGTTTCTAAAATAGAGCCCCGTTGTTTTACACTGGCACAGTTCCAATATAGAATACGGATGTTCCTGAGTCCTAGACGGTGACACTTGAGTCTAAAACGTCTCAAACCACCACGCTTACCTTGCTTCTTTCTCCCTGCGCGGCTACCACGCCGCTTCGTTATGTTGACTGCTGACCGCTCGGAGAACACACGTTGTTCCGCCATGTTGAAAAAACGTAAACACAGACTGAGAAACCACACACGCTGCTGAAAATTCACTCAAGGATGGCTTCGCTCGATGCACGAACTCCGTAGCACCCGCGCAGATCTTGAGTAGAAACTCCTGGTTTTACATCCTGGCACACCAATCACATGCAAGAGATGAATAAATCCATCCCCTACGCGAAAAAGTTAACGAACACAAAACAACACGACCGTCCGTCGACATCTTGAAACCGGAAGTCATCTTTTTTTTCGAATCTGGTATGCGGCATTACGAACTACGTTCTCTACCCCATCACTGCAGAAATCGCCACAATTTGAGACACATCACATGAAGTGTGAAACCGAAAAACCATTCAAAGTGATTATATTCTGTTTTTATCGCTGACGAATTTTTTATTTCGTTCTCAGCCATCTGTCAATGTACAGTGTACAGTCAGTAGTTACACACATGTTTTTGTATTTGATATATGCTGTGTACACTTCTGAATCTCACGAGAGAGGTCACGTTAGTACAGATCTGTAACGTACCGACGACGCCAAGACGTGAAGATTCGCAAATTTCGATGTGGCACTGACCAGACAAATAACATGAATTCATCAAATGTATACAACAGCATACCGACGAAGGAATCTATCAAATGGTGTCGGACAGCAAGTCAAAGGTAAGAACTGTATGAAAGCGTCCGACAACAGGCACAGGGACAGATACATATGGGAATGTTCTATAAACCATAAACAGGACATATAAAACACAGTGTTGGGTACCGGTTGGTTGGCTGGTTGGTGAACTCCACGGAAGACTTAATTCTTAAGTTCCATGCGCAGGCACTCAGCCTTGAAAGACGCTTGCATTTATCAAAATGAGTTTAGTGTAGAGACATTTCTCCCCACTTGGTATCAAAGAGAGATCTCTACGGAGTCTATGTTACATACAACCACATCCCCTCATCCAGTTAAGAAATAGAAGAGTGTGGAAAGCTGGTTCAGAACTTAACATCTCCCAAAAAGAAAATTAAATTAGAGTGTAAATAGGTCGTGATTCAGTACTCACTGACATGACACATTGTACCTTGCGGTGTCGTTGTGAAGTATAAATAGCGGAAGAGTGCCCGATTATGGGTTTCATGTATCGAGATTCCCATGGACTCCATCGTTTACGTGGTCGGTCTCTTCTTCTGCATAAATTTGGTATGTACATCTTTGCTTGTTGTGGTATACCGTTAGTTGGTAACCTAGTTGTATGACCAAACCATTTTTTGCGCTTGCTCGCTTTAAACTCAAGCGTAGCCCATAAACACTATATATAGTAGTGATGGACTGAATTTTGCGTGTGGATTAGCTTTCTCTATCCAAACCATTTGACTTGCTGCCTTCTAATAAAATCTAGCTCTGCTATAACCTCCATATTAGTCCTGATTTCTTCATTTATAATTTTCTCTCTTCTTGATACATTGAGTATTCTTCTCAGGAATCTCATTTCTGTTGTGATGTTTCTTATCTCCTTTTCTATCATTGTTCAGGTTTGGCATTAGTAGCGTAGAAGTTGGTATGAAAATTGTATTGCAGAGAATTTTTTTTAGTAACTATTGATACATGTTTGTTCTTTAGTATTGTGTCATTTGACCAATATAACAATCAAACGCAAATTGTATGTTTCGCGTCTATGTGACTCTATCTAACAATTTAAAGTGGTATCTGGTTTGGGGAAAACCGCACATTTTATTCCCTTTGTGTTCACTTTCCTATTATGCTATTATAATGGTGTGTGTAAAACATCCAATACTTTGACTCATAAAGGCATTTACGGCTACACTTTGCACACGGACAAAGAGAAACATTCTACGATTTCATGCATTTTTCATGTGTATCACCACAAATGATGTGATATGCTCAGTTTAGTACAGTATTTCCCTAAGGAAAAGTATCGCAATTTCGAGGCATTCTGTGTACAAACGATCGTAAATCTAATTTCATATTCAGAAACAGTGCTCGCAGAGAGAGTGGTTGCTCGCATTAAAAGAAAACAGCACACATTTTTGGGGCATGCCATAAGAAGAGGAAAGCTAAAGCATGTCGTCACAACGAGAAGATTGGAGGGGAGGAGATGCAGAGGGAGATCAGAAGAGAAGGTGCTGGACAGTTTGATATACTGTCATGGAAGAACGTCGGTGTCAGAAATGACTGACAACAAAAGATACAGGGGATTATGGAAAGACATATTCACCAACGCTAAACTGTTTGGACTATGAGAAGATGAATATATTTTATAGACGTATCATATCATACAGATTGCTGTGTTTAGAAAAGCCCCGCCATTCTCGTTTCTGCTTCTTTCTACAATTGTAAATAACATCTTGGTGAACACGTGTTCATTAATCGGTCAGTGTATTGGTCTACGAACACAGAAGCATAGACACTATACCGTAACCATCTCACATCCAAGTCACCAGCTGTGTTGTCTATAAACACAGGAGGATAGACATTATACTGTAACCATCTCATCCGTAAATTACCAAATGTGACGTCTAGAAACACAGGATAATAGACACTATACTGTGACCATCTCACCTCCAAGTCACCAGCTGTGTTGTCTATAAACACAGGAGGGTAGACATTATACTGTAACCATCTCATCCGTAAATTACCAAATGTGACGTCTAGAAACACAGGATAATAGACACTATACTGTGACCATCTCACCTCCACGTCACCTGCTGTGATGCCTGATCGATTTCCTAAGAAAACAAGATACGATCAGATTGACAAGGGCGAGTGTGCTAGCCATGAACAGAAATTGAGACACTCAAAACACAATAAAACACTGTAAAGATCTTTGGCTTTGAATTACAAGTATATGTGAAAGTTGCTTTTCGCTCAAGCTGGCGTTATGAAATATCCAGTTAGTCGCGTGTCGTTTACAGGACGTCACAATAACTCCAATCATTAACTGACTGTTTGCTATTTTCTAGGCGTTTATACGTTGCGTAGTTTAATATCTGGACAACCGATGCTTTTATTATTGTGACAATCAACGCAAAATTAGCTGCTCCCAAATCACTTTCCGCTGACTTAGAATCCGGTATGTCGGGATTGTGAAATAACCTTCACTACTATAGACCACAGACGCCAACCAATGAAATGTCTTCGGACACGATAACTTTAGACTTTAGAGAAACTAAGAATGGGAGAAACTGCGGGAAGGTGCGCCACACGAAAATAAAAAGTCGAGTTATTTCTGTACAATCGACGTTCTACATTTCTACGCGCTGAGTAACCAACGTTCTCCTGCTCTCGCTGTCGGTCGAAATCGTATCTATCCAGGATGCCGATTATAATACAACAATGCGGCCTAGCACAGGTAGTAAGAAATGTAGATATAGCTTGGTACAAGCTTACCATGATGACAAAGAATCGTGTAGTACAGAGGATGTACACGTAAGTATTAGATATACTAATATTATGTCACGAACGTCGGCTTAGCTGACATGTTTAACACGATTAAACTTTCAGAATGCGCACCAGTCCTTAGAAAGAAAAGTCTTTACAAGTCAAGAGGATGGACTTCATTGCACCAGATTTCATCCTATATGGCTCGGTCTCGTTCTGAAGGACAACCTTTAGAAAGCGTCGCACAAAGCACGAACTCAGACGCTTCAGCGACAAACCCAAGAGTCTCTGAGAATACTGCACGCGTGAACTGAACGACATGGCCCGGAATCGAACACACACGCTTTAGAGCGCGAGGCAAAGTGCGTAAGCACAGCACCACGGAGACTTCCAGTCCTTATAAAGACTCAATCTCTGCGATTTTCTCGTCCTTGACAAGGAGACTTAAATTACAAATACCTCCAAAATCAGAGAAAAGTTCGCCTGTTGGCGAGGGACACTGGTAATATGAAAAGCTAACTCTCATGTAAAATTTATAGTCTATTGCACTCACTAGTGTAGCAACTGCTATCTGTAGTAGTAGCACACTGTATACATTACGCATTAGTTCAAAGAGAGCGCACGCAACCCCCCCCCCCCCCCTCCCACTGCTTTCCCCCCAAAAAAAGTTACTAACACGCCTATAGATATTTACCAACAAATTTACCTCTTCCACGTTCACACCATGCCGACAGGGACATTCTTTATAGTGATGCATTGATTTCGTATTCGCTAAATGGATTGATCTGTTGTTTCTTGCCGGCTGGGGTGACACCCTGTAATTATTTGCAAGAACGTTCAAATGTCACGGGGGTGAGACAGTAACACTTACATAGTTAACCCTTGTGAAATGCATCAACATGGATTTTTCTTTGGAATTTCGGTTCAACTGGTTTCTGTAATTGGGTTGTGATCTGTAATACCCGACTTTTATAATGTGTGTGTGTCTTTACATTTATGTAATCGAACAGTTTAAATAATGTTTTCCCTTGTTGAAGCTGAATATAATAAGGCGGTGGTTTGTATTGGCAAATATATACCAGTTGTTTCGTGATTAACGGGGAGGGAGGGAAAAGGAGAGGTAGATGAAGAGATGGGGAAGGAGAAACATATAGAAGACATCGAATAGGGTAAGCGAGCAAAAAGGGAAGGGGCGTGGAAAGAAAGAAGAGAAGGAGAGAAAAATACGTGAAAACTAACACACCATTATATTATTCAACATTATATTATGTTAATCAATTACTAGGACCAATGCGAAGATATGATACATGTTTGTGCAGATGTTTGGGACAAGACGAAATACAATGCCATCACTAGCTCGTATCTTTTGTCGAAACAGTTGCATTTATTGTATGTTTTAATTTCATATTATTCATATTTGTATTGTTCACGAGAAAGAAGGTGTCAATTGCCAAAACGTCGGACATGTGTGTTCTATTCTATTCATATGCATTTTACATTTTCATGTATATGATTATATTATTATATTAATGTTATACATTTCCCCACGACGCTCCTTATTATGTTGACCTGGTCTGAGTTCCCAGTCAGGTATGTACATCTGTTTGTTTGTAGTTATTGTTTCATCGCTGGATCTAAAAATACCTTCTGGCCTAGAGAGACAACAGTGGTAGATAAACTCTATGGACCGCTAAGTGAACTAAAAAAAGACTGTTAGATTCATACAAGAGTCAACATTGCAGTTGTAGACACTTTCAAGCGAACAAAAGCAGAAGAAGAAGAAGAAGAAGAAGAAGAAGAAGAAGAAGAAGAAGAAGAAGAAGAAGAAGAAGAAGAAGAAGAAGAAGAAGAAGAAGAAGAAGAAGAAGAAGATGAAGAAGAAGAAGAAGAAGATACCTGTTTGTCTTATTATAGAATGTAACATCATGCTGCGGTCAGTACATTTCTTATCCTTTTACTAGTTGAGTAGAAGATAAAGAGATCCAGGACTGATAATATTCAAGATTGGGCATGTTTGGACGTGCTAGAATTACTCAGACGCTGGCACCCATTACACTCCTTGTACTACCTCAGGGTGGAACACATTGTAAGGTGTGAAAGAGGGTGTCTTGGCTGAGAGTTCAAGGAGGCCACGTCAGGGTCAGAAGGTACTGGCTTCGTTCCCTGGATGGGGTTGGAAGTAGTTGGAAATGTCTCCCTGATCTATTTGGTAGTGAGATTGGGTATGTAGTCGTCTCGGAGAAGGACGAATAACAGGAGATCTACTGTGCAGAGTGTGCACGTTTCAAATAAAAAGGCTGCTGAAAATTGCAAAGGGTGGGCCGTAAGGGCGCGCTCTGACAACATCAGATAGCGCCCGTTACATGGATGAAATATATACAGAATCAGTAAACCTTACACAAATGCTTGCAGACATCTGACACACAAGGTGGGTCGTATCGGGAGCAGGTACTTAAACAACTGACAGTTTGCATAGCTAGGTGTGATTCACTAACCTCGAAAGGCGAATGAAGAATAAAGAGAATAATAATAATAATAATAATAATAATAATAATAATAATAATAATAATAATAATAATAAAAATAAAATGTTCCAACGCAGTTTCCTACGATGTGTCTGTGATATGCTAGGTCAACACATTTTGTTGGCCTAAGAACAAGGAGGCATATGTGCCCTCTCGTCCTTTATTTAACAGGCGAGTCGACCCTGATAATAACATTACCACCGCAGTTTGCTATCAACAACGCTACCGCAACAGCCGGTTATATATTAGTTTCCTTCTATTCTCGCTGTTGCTGTATTGCAAAGGGTGGGCCGTAAGGGCGCGCTCTGACAACATCAGATAGCGCCCGTTACATGGATGAAATATATACAGAATCAGTAAACCTTACACAAATGCTTGCAGACATCTGACACACAAGGTGGGTCGTATCGGGAGCAGGTACTTAAACAACTGACAGTTTGCATAGCTAGGTGTGATTCACTAACCTCGAAAGGCGAATGAAGAATAAAGAGAATAATAATAATAAGAAGAAGAAGAAGAAGAAGAAGAAGAAGAAGAAGAAGAAGAAGAAGAAGAAGAAGAAGAAGAAGAGAAGAAGAAGAAGAAGAAGAAGAAGAAGAAGAAGAAGAAGAAGAAGAAGAAGAAGAAGAAGAAGAAGAAGAGGAGGAGGAGGAGGGGGAGGAGGATGAGGGGGGAGGAGGAAGAGGAGGAGCAGGAGGAGAAAGAAGAAGCAGCAGCAGCAGAAAGAAGAAGCAGCAGCAGCAGAAGAAGCAAAAGTAAGGGATTGAAAAAATATGTCTCGACGTGTACTAAATTACATCATTTCGAAGTGGAGTGACCAGATCGGCTTCTCACCATGGCGTCACCCTGTCATAGAGAAACTGACAGTGCCTATGTTACAAGACTTGGTCAACCCTGGATTCGACCACGGCCTGGGATACATGTCCCCGCTACCTATGCTCTGAATCCGGACCCCTAGCTGTGCTGGTAAATTCGTTTACAGATACAGAATGCCCATGGCTGTCACTCTTTCTCCACCGCCAGCCACGGCGATAATTTGTTACAGTGTTCTAACGCCCCACTGTAACGCAATAATTATTGTTACTGTTAGACAGCTGTTTAAGTGCCTGCTCCAGATACTGGTAAATGTGAATTACTGGCTCTGAATTCAACCTGCAAAATAACAAGCTGTACAGTGGTGGAATAACGTATATTATCTGTTAAAGTGAATTATGCAATCTACATTTCTGTAACCGGTTCTTTTAGAAAATATCAGTATCTGGCCTTAGGTAAGATTATTCTCGTCCACAGACCTTGCAACAATTGAGCTGCATTTCAGTGAAATTTGAAGACATAAGCATGTGTGAAGTACTCACTAAGAACGTGACAGAAATATTGATAATGAACAAATAACACAGTATGCCAACTACGAGCTTTCGTGGCAAGGTAAATCTATACGATGACTCAGGAAGTATTTCAAGAAACATTCGAGACATCTACTGAATAAACTAGAGCAGTAGAAGAAGATTTAATTGAAAGAGAAAACAGAATGTAACATAACAGTAATTCCACCCAATTAGTTGATACATGTAATTGGTACTGAATAAACGTTAGGAAAATTGGTTCATGACATGGTACAGTATTCAGCAGTATACTACATGTGATAACTATCTTACCAGAGTTTTACTGTTCAGAAGTTAATTAGCAGCCAACGTGTCAATCTCTACTAAGGAACTTACTAACGACGTTGAACATTGTGTGAATTAATTACATTTAAACACATGTGTGTACCATGGCTGATGTTTGTCATCAATGTCAGAGATAGACACCATTGTAGTTTAATTTAGTGTAAAACTAAGATGCGCCTTTTGTTTTTGTCACATTTGGTATACCTTTTAACTTAATCCATATAGTTATTTAAACTAACATCTCTGATGTTTACCTACTTACAGCTTTCTCGTGAACTCAGATCGCTTTTATTTTTATATGATTATTAACTGACTTCTTGCTTATGCAATTCAAGTTAGTTGCATGTTCTGCACAGGACGTTACATTAAACCTAAGAATGTATTGGCCGTTGTTGATTTACAAGGCATGTTTATGTTTAGTAGCGTGTGTGCCTTTGCTAAATGAATGGTCGATGCCTTTTACTGATTGTCGCAATCAACTGTTCATTTTTTGTTCTCTTTCTGAGTCACCAGATGGCAGTATTTCATTAATATCCTTGATAGTCTGACAATCTGTTAAGCCGAAGACACAGAGAGACGTGACAGTCTGTTTGCTTTTCACATTTTGCTTGCTCGATTAAATATTTTCATCAACGATAGTTGTTTTTGTTTGTATTTGCTACGCATTCTCGTTTACGATGTCTTTAATATTGCTACCAAATATTCTGTGTGTGCCGTCTTAAATACTGTTTTGTTTCAATGAAAATAGATTTTTTTTAAAGTTGCCACGAACTGACGTTTGTTTTCTAAAACGACTGTCACATGTTTCATTTCTTGTTGTCGGTGTCAAATATTTTCGCTCACTAACGAGTTTCTTCCCCTGCTCAGTGTACACGTGTGCCTCTTTTACATTGATTTTTATTGTAAAATGTTCAGATCTCTTTATATTCATTTCTTTGCTGAGTTTCAAACTACCGCTTCCACATGACGTTTATGTCTGTGAAATGCAAAAGTAAACTGACGTGTGATTGTTTCACCTATAGCATTCATCCATCTGTTTAGTATTTTATGGCGGCATAATTACTATTAACGTCTGTTTAAAATACAGCTGTGATCATCTGCCGTGTATCTATTTATGATGTTAGCGTATGTTGCAGCTTGTAGCAAATGGTAGATGCACTGACCGAAGCTGTTCAGTTAACTCTTATAAGCATGTTTTTGACATGCCGTAATCAATTATTGACTTATTTTCTTACGCTGGTATACTAACTTTTGTTAACCACAGCATGCTCGACCCTGCCACTTAATGAGTGTTGTTTTTTTTTTTTTTCATATCCTTTACAGGGGCCGGTCTCTCTGGCTGTGGGGTTACAACACTTTCTCTCTGTAATCCCGTTTATCACGCAGAGTCTCGCAGCGGAGCGAGAACTGAGGTGGTTCGACCCCCGCTCGTGACTTGCGGATACTGAGCCGGCCGCTCAGAAAGCAATGGCAAACTACTGAGCGTAATCTTGCCAAGAGATCAACAGACAGTTGAAAGATGCTGCTGTTGACAGCTAAGTCCTGTAAAAGGATACGCAAAACATTTTTACAGGACATCGCTGTCAACACCAGCATCTTTCAGCTGTATGTTGATTTCTTGGCAAGATTACGCTCAGTAGTTTGCCATTGCTTTCTGAGCGGCCGGCTCACATACCCCGTAAGTAAGCGATTCGAACCACTGCTGATTCTCACCGTCATCACGTTACCGACGAGAGTATACGAGATTACGGAGAAAAGTCATAACCTCTAAGCCACGAAGCCGGCTTAACAATGAGTACCAATACATTTTGTATCTTAGTATAGCTCTCATTTGAACCAGGTACGTTCACAGTCCTATACCTAACACAGCGGCAGATACTCGTGCAAGGACACATCGACAGTTTGTGACCTGCAGGCAGGATGTGTTAAGCGTCTCAAGTTGCGATCTCATCCACGACGTTTGCTTTATTCACTTGTTCAAAACGTTATGTACTTTTGTTTTAATTAACTGTGTTACTATTTTTTTTTAAATTAATCGTATACATGCAGGTTGACCATTCCTCATTCTCTCATCCCATACAATCAACATATCAATCTAGTATAATCACCATCATCATATTAACGGTACAACAACACGTTTAATTTATTCATGTTATCCATCGTGTTGAAAGATCTGGAAAGCTAATAAATACAGTGGTGGTTTGTGTAACTCATAGTTATTCCATATTTCTAACTATATGTAAATTGTTATTTATATCTTAAGTGCTTGTAAACTCCTTTACGTTACAGATAATGGGAACGACGAAATTGCTTTTACAGAAAGGAATAACACAAGGATATTACTTGCCCTATTTAGTTGTTCCAGCAGAAACATATTCTATATATGTAACTTCCGCTTTCTCACTCCAGGGAAACCAAGAGCAGCTATATCAACCTGTTCTAATAACTACTTCTTGAGTATACCTGTTTTATTTTCTCAGTAAGCTTACAAGAAATATTTGTTCTAAGTTTTCTCACCTGAATCTGGAATGTAAGGGATTTGAAGGTGCACCCACAACTAAACGTCAGTGTGAGACAACCCAACCTTTGACATAGCCTATTTCTGAATATCAGTGTTTTCTCATGTTAAGGTTGATCATTACGTCTGTCTACTTATCTTCATGTAGACACCCCTATACAATGACTAGGAATGCTGTTTGGATTCCCAAACTCTTGCACAACATACGCATTCATTGAGAAGGATTGTTTATTGCAACGGTAATTTGCAATTGAATATTCATTTTCAAGCGGACATATTTTCCCAACAGACAATGTTTCACATCGCTATATTGCAGAGTTAATTAGATACGTGAGTGGAGCAAACGACAGAGGAGGAGAGGGATAGAGAAAGTGGGAATATATATATATATATATATATATATATATATATATATATATATATATATATATATATATATATATATATATATAAACAATGTGTGTTCATTTGAAATCCGTTCGTGCCGCACCGCGCGTAATTGCGTACGTTGAACAGGACCATGTCATAATCATGTGATAAGTACTGACCAATGAATAAAAGAGCACGTGCTTATCGTCCCATGATTCATAGGTTCTGTTTCTGACCGTTGAGAAAATAGCAGGGTTGATCCAAAATCCGTCCAAAGAAGCTCAAATAGCGGTGATTCGGTTTCTTTCATTTGACGGATGTCGACCAGGGGACATTCATCGAAGAATGCAGGCAGCGTACGATAACAAATGTGTTTCGAAGACAACAGTGACAGACTGGACACGAATGTTTCGGAAAGGACGTCAGTTCACGACAGAACTTCGACGGCCGGATCAAGCGCATAGTGTTGCAACAGAAAAAAACCATCGCCAAAATTGATGCAGCAGTACAGATAAACCGTTGTCAAGTATACGTTCGCTAGCGAAAGAATTGATTTTATGTGTGAATTTGGACAATTCAAAAGGTCGTTCGTAAGAAACTACAATATCGGAAGGTGTGTTCACAGTGGGTATCATGGATGTTGACCGACCACCAAAAAGAGGAACGCATGGGATTGTGTTTGAACCACTTGCTGCGTTACTGAGTGGATGGTGATGCATTTCTCTTCCGCTTAGTGTCAGGTGATGAATCATGGTGTCAAAACTTTAAACCGAGCAGCAAAAGAGAGAGTATGCAATGGAAGCATGCTGAATCACCAAAAGCCAAAAAAAAATTAAGTTACAGTTTTCCGCTGGTTAGGTTATGCGAAGCGCATGTTTTTACAATGAAGGGCTATTGTTGGCCGAATTTAAAGAATCTGGTGTCAACATCAACTCTACCCACAACTTGCAAACACTAGACAAGCTGCAAAAAGCCATCAAGAATAAACGACCCGGCTTTCTCGCGGTGTGATTTTGTTGCACGATAATGCTCGTCCGTATGTCGCAAAGATTGTGCAGGAAGCATTAGCAAGGAAGAAGTGAGAAATTCTGCAATATCCAGCCTATAGTCCTGATTTGTCACCATGTGATTTTCATTTGTTCGGACCTCTAAAATAAGGCTATCAAGGGGCAACGATTTCCCACCAGATTCAGACGTAATAAACTCGGTAAACACTTGGTTCAGTGAGCACCCACAATCATTTTTTTTTTGCAGACGGTATTCGCCGTCTACCTAAGCTTGCTTTAATACCTCCGGCGACTTCTTCTGACCAACCCATGGTGCATAATTCATTCAAAGTGAATGCTTGGTTTAATTCTACCACACTTGTTAATGTTTCTTTCATGCTTTTGTAATAAAGCCATTGGAATGGGTTTCAAATCAACGTCCACACACACACACACACACACACACACACACACACACACACACACACACACATACACAGACACACCACACACACATACACACACACAACCACACACACATACACACACACACAACCACACACACATACACACAAACACATATTTTTTCCGCGTTTCCATCCTGTTTCAGGATATTGCGGTCAACACCAGCATCTTTCATCTGTATGTTGATTCCTAGGCTAGATTACGCTCATCAGCACGCCACGACTTTCTGAGCGACCGGCTGCATACTCTCATAAGTCACTAGCGTGACTCGAACCACTTCTAATTCTCGTCCGCTCACGTCGACCACGAGAGTATACGGGATTAACGGAGAAAGCTGCTAACCCCTCGGCCATTCAGCCGGCCACAAACACACACACACACACACACACACACACATATATATATATATATATATATATATATATTTGTGTTACTATTCCTCTGGAGTAAACTAGGGAGAGGGATCATGCGCCATGGGCATTACATGATCTCAACAATTCAGCACAAGTTTTGTGTGCTATGGAAAAATAACACTCCATCCCTGGTCTTAACCGGTCTCGGATTTCAAAGCGAGAGATAGCAGTTACGGGTTATAAGTCCTTGTCAACTGGCGTAGACAGGAGTGCAACGGGTAGTTTGTGACTGTGGGAAACACATACATGTGTCACTGATTATCTACTTCCCACCTCAAACTGGACATCCTCCCACTCAAGTGGGTGCTAATCCACCTCAACCTTCCAGCTTCAATGGGTGCTTGAGGGTGTACTGGATCATTTTGCGCTTGGGTTAGCTTTCCTTTTACCAGTGCCCCTCTCCATCCAGCAAACCCACACCGACTTTTGAGGTGCTGTTAATTTGTGTCCACATGTAACGGGACGAAATGTCTGCATTTTAGTCCACTGACTAGTATAGGGATGAACCCACTACCTCATTATCAAACTGTAGACGTTTAAGAGCCAGCTCTGTGTTCCATTCTGGCCGTGCTACTTCCAGTCACAATTGAAAGGGAACTGTTTACTTCTCTTATGTATGCAAAGGACAGACAGACAGACAGACAGACAGACAGACTTACAAATAGACAGACTTACAGACAGACAGACAGACAGACTTACAGACAGACAGACAGACAGACTTACAGACAGACAGACTTACAGACAGACAGACAGACAGACAGACTTACAGACAGACAGACAGACAGACAGACTTACAGACAGACAGACTTACAGACAGACAGACAGACAGACAGACAGACAGACAGACAGACAGACAGACTTACAGACAGACAGACTTACAGACAGACAGACGTACAGACAGACAGACAGACAGACTTACAGACAGACAGACAGACAGACAGACAGACAGACAGACAGACAGACAGACAGACAGACAGATAGATAGATAGATAGATAGATAGATAGATAGATAGATAGATAGATAGATAGATAGATAGATAGATAGATAGATAGATAGATAGACAGACAGACAGACGGACGGGTGGTCATGCGTGCGAGCGGACGGACGGACGGACGGACGGACCGACGGACGGACGGGTGACCCGACAAACAGACAATCAAATGACATAAACACAGCTGTACTCAATAAATATATCTACTGCAAAAACACTTAAGATAAAAAATACGGAATAACACATTCAGATCTAGAAATATACCAATTGCTGTAGCTTATCAGAAACAGCTGTATAATTTCATCACGATCTCGGCAGTTTTTAGTTTCGTGCTTAAATTGTTCGCACAATTTGGCTATATTTCATTTCCGAAATAGATGTGCGATTATTAGTGGTGTGAGCGTTTGTAGATTATATAATATACAGCAATATCACATTTTTATTTTGTTGCGTATCCCTTACGGGACGTTGTAATCAACACCAGCATTTTCAGCTGCTGTTGATGTACTAGGCAAGTGTTACGTTCAGTAGTTTGCCATTGCTTTATTGACTTTTCCTTTTTTCTGTTTTTACCTTGTTGTTTCTTTGAAATGCCTCCAACTCTTTGATTCAGTTCTCATCTTATACAGCACTATATGTAGCGCTTCTTCTGATTAAATTTAGCAAAATTATTTCATTGTTGCCCGCTATTATTGTTAATACTGCTTCTAATACTTCTGTTAATATGTAACGGGACGAAATGTCTGCCAGGGGAACAAGACGAAAAGTGGAGAGACTAGGTCTCAACGACGCAAGAGTGGGATACTGGAACTGTCGTAGTGCCAGGCAGAGAGGTCCTGTATTGGAGCGGCTAATATATGATTTTCATGTCCGCATACTCCAGGAGCTAAATACCGACAAATACAATTGCTCTGGGTACGCCAGTTATATAAACAATACTGGACAGAAGAGACATGAGCAAGGTCTGCTTGTGAAGGAAGGCGTGAAGCATGTGGTACTTGACTTGAGACAGTGGAATCAAAGTGCAAGAGAAGTCCATGGTATAGAAATGGAGATTGATGGCTTAAGTTGGAACATCATAAATGTATATGCCACAGTGGATTGTTTTGTCAGAAAGGAACACTGGGACTGGCTTAAGGAATTGGAGGAATGTGATAGGCTACTCATATGTGGAGACTTCAATGCGAGGAACAGAGATCGGGACAGTAGTGGAGAAAACCGACAGGGAATTGCCCTTGCGGAAGCCATGGTGGACTCCGATATGGTCTGCATAAATGATGGTAGGCCGACTAGAGTGGAAATGAGGCCAGGCGATGCAGACAGAGCTATTGACTTGGCACTTGTCTTCCAGTCATCAGTCCTTGATGTAAAGTGGACTGTTTTGAATGACCATGGGAGTGATCACATGCCATGTGCAGTCCTGATCTCTAAATCCAGGAAAGTTAAGGCTGGGAGAGCGTGCAAGACCTTCCGGTATGAGTAGACCGACAGCTTTCTTGGACGCCTCAGACAGGGGGCATGTAACAGGACTGTTAAAACCCCTTTTTTGCAGCCCCCATGGAGGACCCCAGAAGTAGACCATGCTTGGAAAGCAAAGAGAGCTGCAGTGAAGCAGCTAAAGAAAGTGCGGCAGACACCTCGAAGCTCACGAGAGGAAATGGACACAGCGGAAAATGTCAAGAAAGACAAGGTGGCGGTTTTAAAGCGCTGTGCTGCAGGAGCCAAAAAGGTTAAATGGGAATGTTTCATGAAGGAGATTGGAGGTGATAAAAAACTGCGAAACTTCTGGAAACTGCACAGTCAAATACAAAGAAAAGATCGGCATATGACAGTGGGAACAATTTATAGAGATGATGGTGTGCGCGTAACAACAGACAAAGAGAAAGGGGAGGCTGGATAGCTTCAGTCCTGCACTCTCGTCGGGTTGCTCTCCGTCTCGGTCCGTCTGGACCTCAGAGCTACATATTTTAACACCGGCACTGCCACAGGGATACGCAATCTCACCGTGCTCTTTAACGTGTATACGAGCTATATTGCAAGGAATAGGGAATATATGGAAAGGAATAGGGATTGGAGGGATTTGCAGATGGTATTCTTGCATATCGGCAGGGGGAGAGATAGGGAGCAAACAGCCCAGGAGCTACAGGCGACAGTAGACAAAGTGATTGACTGTTGCACTGAAATGAGTGCTGTCATCCACCCGGAAAAGGCAGCTGTTTTGTGGTACTCTCTGGAAACAGGATTGTGAGAACTGATGTCCCAAGCCTCACGATAGATGGTAGAAGCGTCAACAGATAGAACAAACTAAAGTATCTGGGAATCACATTTGACAGGAGCGTGCCCTTCAAGGACCATGGGGAGACTGTTGTGACAAGATCTCAAAAGGGACTCAATGCACTTAAAACTATGGATGCAATGGACATAGAGCAGAGAATGCATTTTACACTATACCAGCACTTGATCTTCTCAGTGATTGATTATGGACTAGGACTGCTCACTGTCTCAAAGAGACAGTTGGTGAAATTAGAGCGCATACAGAACGAAGCTATGCGGGTCATTCTGGGATGCACCAGAGACACCCCAGTAGTGTGTATACGTTACATCCTTGGTTTGCCGACTGTTGCTGGTGGCTCAGAGTAGTTGCTGACACAGATCATCCGTTGCGTGAGGCGCTGGACGCAGTTAAGTGTCAGCGACTGATAAGAGGGAAATCATCGATGGCTCAGGCGGAGGATACGATCAGACAGGTGTGCATCTTGGAGAACAATAAGCGAGGAGAGGAGTGGGTCAGAGTGCCAGGGGAGCAGTCAGACTTGTGCAGAGTTATAATCACATTGAACCTGGAGTGCTGGGAGTAGCCAGCAGGGGCCACGGAAGTGGAAATCCAGCAACTAATTCAGGATAATGCTCGCCCTGGTGATGTGATTATATACACAGATGGTTCGGTGTTGAGAGGCAGGAGAAGGGCCTGGGGTTCTTAGCAAAAGCTAATGGTCGACGTTTGGTGCAGGAGAGCCTATCATATGATGCCACAATATCTAGCTTTAGAATGGAGGGGGAGGCTTTCCGCTGGATGGAGAACACGACACACACACACACACACACACACGCACACACACACACACACACACATCGTGATTGTAACTGACTCAGAAAGCATGCTGAGTAGAGTGAGGACAAGCAAGCTTCGTGCAGAGTGGCTTGCTTCGCTTCGGAAGTCACGGGCACGCTGGTGTGCTGGGGAATGAACAGGCGGACAGATTGGCTGGCTCTGCAAAACTTGGTGGAGTATTGATGCATGACAAGGCAGTCGTGGTTGCGGCCTTGTGGGAGCACGTGTACATGAATCACCATGGTCTGGCAAGAATGCGACAGCGAGTGGTGACGAGGGGATCTGGCCAACGATCGACGCTCAGAGGAAAGGCGAGACGGACGTATAATCAGATTGCTACTGGTACTATTAGTGTTGGAACTCTTCGCTGGCTGCTGAGGATGGGGACGGAGCGCTTATGGGAATGGCCCGAATGCTGTGATGTCAGTTCTTAAATCAATCAATCAATCAATACTTCTATTACTTCTTAAAAAAGAATGACTGATTTTATGTATACTATTATTAACACTACCACTACTACTACTACTACTACTACTACTACTACTACTACTACTACTACTACTACTACTACTACTACTACTACTACTACTACTACAAATATTAGTTCTAGCAGTAGTAGTAGTAGTAGTAGTAGTAGTAGTAGTAGTAGTAGTAGTAGTAGTAGTAGTAGTAGTTGTTGTTGTTGTAATTGTAATAGTAATAGCAGTATTTGTAGTAGTAGTAGTAGTAGTAGTAGTAGTAGTAGTAGTAGTAGTAGTAGTAGTAGTAGTAGTAGTAGTAGTAGTAGTAGTAGTAGTTGTTGTTGTTGTTATTTTTGTTGTTGTTGTAGTAATTATAGTAGTAGTACTTCTAATATTAATATAGTAGTAGTACTTCTAATATTAATATTAATATTAATATTAATAATAATAATAGATAATAATAACATACGATAACAACCTCTAGGACACAACCACCTATGCTGTCGGGGAAATATCACATTCGTATGAACTTTTACACTCAGATAATTGCATACGGTTAGCCATGTGTATGTAGTTCGTTATGACATCATCATTGTGTGTGTGTGTACTTGATTTGCCATCAACAATTTTTATACGTATTGGAAATGAATTTACGCGTGTACATTTCTTTTGAATAGTGTCTTTATTCTTAAGGAACAAGTCACAATTGTGTAGACAGAAATGAACAATTTGATTTATCACATCATAACGGAAGTTGCATTTGTTCATGTCTTTTTTTTTAATAATCAGAGATTCTTTCTTGCGTTGCGATTGCCTTTCAGTGTGCATAAATATCACATTTGACACAGAAGGGCCGAGTATTCTGCGTTTATTGTGTTTACTTTTTATCACATTTCCACATTGTGCCAACGGCTTCGGGCGGAAGAGCGCAATTGGGAGTGTACAAGCCTTACCCTGGTGCGAGGAAATGCAACCTAAAGACAAAGTGTCATGGCAGGGCAGACCAGGCCCTAAGCCTTGGTTGGCGGCTGGTCTAGGATCGAAGCTCCGACAGGCGGACATTTAGAGCATTGCTTTGCTGATCCGGCAGCTTCTGCAGCTTGTCTTGTTCCAGATGTAGAGGTGTTACCTTTCCTCTGGAGTGAACTAGGCAGGCCGAGAGAGGGATCATGCTGCATGGGCAACACATGATCTCTATATTTTAGCCCAGGCTTTGTGCTATGAAGAGGCAATAACTCCATCCCTTACAAACTATCGTCTGTCAAGACGGCAAGGTGCCAATGATATATACATATTTTTTTTTCTAATATGTGAGCCATTTTGTTTTTGTCGTTTGTGGCCCAATTTTATTGTGTGTATGCGTGGACGGAATGACACATGAAGCAAACCCAGAAAATGCTTACGCGAAAAAAAAACAAATACAACTGCTTGCACATATAATGCGTCACAATATGATGTAGGTATTCTATTCCCTTACTCTTCTAAAAACGAAGACAACGCTAGAAGCATATCCTTCTACTAGGTGTGACGGAGGATACGTTGAACTGGCTTTCAGTAAATTCTGTCAAACACCAGAATTTATAGTTTTAACCGTACTGTATACTTATAAACATACGTAAAAAACGCCGTGCCTATTTAGTGCATTGGGGATGAGGTCCCAGACCAGTAATTTTAGTCCAATAGGATGGCTTATGTGGTCAGTTTCATTCCCGCCGCGTTTAACTTCCCTACAAAAGCAATGGCGGTTATTTTCATTAGCTTTGTTCGACCTAGAGTCATTAAATTAACTTCTTGTTGACACGGGTTCGAACCTAGCATTATCGGACTAGCAAACGAAATCGCTAGCTACTGTGCCACTGTATTCACATATTTCTATTACGGTGAATTATATATACTATGAAGCCCGTGCAGTCTAGGTGTTTACGACGCTGTTGCAAATCTTATGACGTGTATACTATACCTGGGTAAATCAAGAGCTGTTTATCGGAGGTGATTTACAGACCCTAGCTTGTACACCGCCTGGTGACAACTTGGGCAAATGACATTTGTAGCTGAGCTCGGATAAATCCTCCATTATTAGACAAGTAAAGGGACCTTTGGTACAATAGACATGTGGGGTTAGACCCAAATTTCTATAGAATAATCGATACAAGGCTGCCTGTACTTCCCAAGACATTGTCTGATACCCGTTTTTGGCTGCGTGGGCCTAGAAGCCCAGGTCAATTGAAAACATTTGTCCGGGATGCGGATTGGAACACGTAACCACTGGGTCATGTAGACGAATGTCGGGCGTTTTGTGTGTACGCTAAGGCGGCCCACCCGTGCAGCAGTACTGGTACAACTGTCATAATGATGAATCTTAAGGTATTCTACAACGTGTCTCCACTGACAAACGGTGCAACAACACATGCAACAGTACTGGTACAACTGTCATACTGATGAAACTTAATGCATTCTGCAACGTGTCTCTACTGACAAACAGTGCAACAACCACCAGCAGGTCTGTCGTCGATAACACCGGAACGATAAAACATGGCGAGCATTGTTCTTGTGCTGTTTGTTGTTCTCGTAGAATTGCCTGATTGTGCTCGAGCAACGACCAAATTATGTTAATACTCTGAAATTATTCAGCAGTTGCCGCATAAGATGACGATTATGTAGGCGGTAATTGAGCGATTTTGACAAGTGAAAGATAGAAAGCATATAAGCGGTCGATATGAAAAGGTGCATAGGTGTAAAACAGGCTAAATGAGAAGGCAGACTGCGTGTAGGCGGTTTAGATCGGATCTGTAAGGTTATGCTACTGTTCCTCCGGAAGATGACAGTTACCGGTACTACTTTGTAGGAGTGCAATTCTTAGCTAGTATGGAATTAAGGAAGTTGTAGTCACGGACTGTCTGGGACAAAAGGAGTTAAAGCCATTGGTTTTTCTGTGTCAAATAGAGCAGAATCCTAATGGTTCTTAGGAGTAGAAGTTTCTGGTTTATTAGGATAAACTGAGATACACTCGCGGGGGTTCTATGAAAATAAGGGTTCTTTGAATTAATAAAAAAAAAATGTTTTGCATACCCTTTACAGGACATCGCTGTCAACATCAGCATCTTTCAGCTGATTGTTGATTTCTTGGCAAGATTACGCTCAGTAGTTTGTCATTGCTTTCTCGGCGTGACCGGCTCACATACCCCGTAAGTTACCGACGCGATTCGAACCACTGCTGATTCTCACCGTCGTCACGTTACCTACGAGAGTATACAAGATTACGGAGAAAAGTCGCTAACCTCTAGGCCAGGAAACCGGCCTTTGAATTAATAGGAATTGTTAATTGACTTGGGTAAACGGAGTTAAAATCATGGGCTTTCTATGATAAAAACGATTAAATTTATTGTGTACATTTATTAAAAGTAAATATAGTCCTACGTTGTCACGAATAAACGGAGTTAATGTCATAGGTTGTATAAGGTATACAGGGTTACAGTAAAAGTCTGTCTAAATAAAATAAGTAACAGTCGAGACTGCATGGAGTATCATTCATTGCATTGGCACCTTGCCGTCTTGACAGACGATAGTTTGTTCTTCAAAAAGGCATACTAACTTTTACCCATGGCGGTTGTGAATGTGATTGATAAGGACAATTGTCGCTGTAAATGTTCGTTCACAGTGGGTGCATGTGAACACGTGGTCATTTCCACCATCATGCACCATCTTACGTCTCACACGCTCGGTGTGTGACTTATGTGCAATAATTTTCTCGCATGGAGTATATTAAATTAAATTCATAGGTTGTCTGGAGTAAACTCAGTTAACATCACAGGCTATATGAGTAACATAAGTTAAAGTCATGATTTGCCTGGAGTAAAAGGCGTCAGGGTAATAAGTTGTCTAGGGAAAATTGAAGTTGGTGACACAATTGGAATGGAGCTGGTTACCGCAACAATTAATCGGAATAGAGGGAATACTTTGTTGAATTACTAAATTGTGAAGCTCCAAGTGTGAGCTCTAACGTGTGAACCACAAATTGAAGAACCTACATTTGAAGAACTCCTATATGTAATCACACGACTTAAACACAATAAGTCAGCTGGGGCTGATGGAATTGCTGCTGAATTTATAAAGGCAGGCGACCATGCATTTCATCTAAATCTATACGAACTAATAATAATAATCTGGAGGACAGAAGAATTACCCCATGAATGGAAAGAGTCATTATTTATACCTATCTCTAAGAAAGGAGACAAGTTCCAATGTGAAAATTATAGAGGAATATCACTACTGTCCATAAGCTATAGATACTATCCGCAGTATTACTAAATAGACTAAAACCATATTCAGAAAACATACTAGGTGACCACCAGGCGGGTTTTAGACAAAACAGATCAACAATAGATCAGATAATTATCTTACGACAAACAGCCGAGAAAAATTGGGAATATAAAAGAGATCTCCATAACAAGTTTGTGGATTTTAAAAAGGCTTATGGTAGTGTCCATAGGAATAGTCTATGGAATGCTATGCGGGATTTGGAATACCAAGGAAGTTAATCAACATGACCAGACTATGCATGGAAGATACTTATAATATACTAACATATAAAGGCAGAAAATCAGACCCTTTCCAAATAACATCTGACTTGAAACAGGGTGATACACTATCGCCGCTCCTTTTCAATCTGGCTCTAGAGAAAGTTGTAAGGAAGGTAAAGGAGGAATGTGCTATTGGAGGAACATCCAAACTGCTTAGTTATGCAGATGATATAGATATTATAGGGAAGATGAACAAAAGACATTGGAAATATTGACTCAATAAAAGGGAAAAGCTCAACAAATGGGGCTGGTTATCAACCAAGATTACACAGAATATATGCTAATTTCAAGAGAAGGAACCGCTAAAAACTCTGGCCACATACAAATAGATAATATGACGATTAAAAGAACGGAAACATACAAATACCTGGGTAAAATCTTCAACTGCTCCAACATAATAAGGGAAGAAATACAAGCTAGAATCAACTCTGGAAATAACATATACTATGCACTACAACATCTGCTAAAATCAAATGCGCTATCTCGTAACACCAAGATCATAATATACAAAACACTGATTAGACCAGTGTGCTAGATGGCTCTGAAACCTGGAGTAAAACTAAAGGAGACGAAGCCTTGTTACAAACCTTTGAGAACAAAGTTTTAAGACGCATCTTTGGGCCCATTAGGGATACACAATGTGGAGAGTGGAAAAGAAGAAGCAACAAAGAAATTTATGATTTGTTTAAGTCCCAGCTAATCACTGGTATCATGGAGGCTAATAGATTTCAATGGCTGGGGCATATAGAAAGAATGGAAGATAACAGGGAAACTAAACTCGCTTAAACTCAAGAAATAAATGACCATAGATCCCGAGGTAGACCAAGAAGACGGTTGAGAGATAATATACATATAGACCTACAAACACTTGGAATCAGCGACTGGCAAGAGAATGTCAACCAGAGAGACGAATGGAGACCGCTTGTATCTGCAGCAAAGAACCTGAATGGCTCGGAATGCTGAAGAAGAAGAGGAAGAAGAAGAAGAAGAAGAAGAAGAAGAAGAAGAAGAAGAAGAAGAAGAAGAAGAAGAAGAAGAAGAAGAAGAAGAAGGAGGAGGAGGAGGAGGAGAACGAGGACGAGGAGGAGGAGGAGGCGGACGAGGAGGAGGAGGACGAGGACGAGGAGGACGAGGACGAGGAGGAGGAAGTTGGTTAGTCTCGATTCCAGCATTACGGCAACGGGTCGTCACCATTATGCTCCGTTTCTGTGCCAGCGAATATCACACAAAATGCTCCTCACTACCCTACAGGAGTTTCGGCAAGCCAACAGCTCGCACATGTACACTGTGCATAATGCCGCCGCAAGAATGCCATCACAAAAGTCCTCCACGAAAATTACAGTTCATCGTGGATGGAATCGGCAGTCACCAGAAAGACTTCATTGACCCACGGTTTTATCCCATATGGCTCGGTCTCTTTTCGCAGGGCGACCCGCCGAAAGTGCCACACAAAGCACGAACTCCGTAGATACTGCGACGACTCCCAGGAGTCCACTGAAGAATGCACTCGTGAACCGAAAAAGCAAACCAGTCAATACAGCAACAGCGAGAATAGAAGGAAACTAATATATAACCGGCTGTTGCGGTAGCGTTGTTGATAGCAAACTGCGGTGGTAATGTTATTAGCTAGGTCGACTCGCCTGTTAAATAAAGGACGAGAGGGCACATATGCCTCCTTGTTCTTAGGCCAACAAAATGTGTTGACCTAGCATATCACAGACACATCGTAGGAAACTGCGTTGGAGCATTTTATTGTTATTATTATTATTATTATTATTATTATTATTATTATTATTATTATTATTATTATTATTATTATTATTATTAATGCAAAACCAGAACATAGTTAATGAATGTATACCGAAGGCTGATTTAGGTAACAGTTTTAGGTTAAACTGACAACGAGCGATGTTTGCAATTAGTTAAAACACTGTCTGATATGGAATTATGTATGAGAGATGCGAATGAACAAACTAATTGCCCACAATGTCCCAATTATGTGAAAGGCATGAGTGAACAAATAAATTACTCACATTATTCAAATTATGAAAATATAACAGATTAAGGAAGGACATTGCCCACATTACCAAACTGTATGAAAGAAATTGATCTGAAAACAAATTATCCAGAACACTCCAATTATATGAAACACGCAAATAAATAAATACATAAATGAAACACAATAAACAAGCAGATGAAACACAATCTTCCAATTATAGCCTGCATAAGTGGCACAGGGTGTCACCTATTGTGAAAGTGCACGCATTTAACAAAGTAAGTAAATAAAGAAAGGGACTCTTACCACGCTGTGAGACGTAACAGGTCCATATGTGTGTATACCAGTCGGCGCTCACAGGGTGATGTGTCAATGTGTGTATACCAGTCGGAACTCACCGGGTGATGTGTCAATGTGTGTAAATCAGTCGGCACTCACTGGGTGATGAGGCAATGTGTATATATCAGTCGGCACTTACAGAGTGATGTGTCAATGTGTGTATACCAGTCGACACTCACAGGGTGATGTCTCAATGTGTGTATACCAGTCGGCACTCACAGGGTGATGTCTCAATGTGTGTATACCAGTCGGCACTTACAGGGTGATGTGTCAATGTGTGTATACCAGTCGGATTTCACCGGGTGATGTGTCAATGTGTGTAAATCAGTCGGCACTCACTGGGTGATGAGGCAATGTGTATATATCAGTCGGCACCCACATAGTGATGTGTCAATGTGTGTATACCAGTCGGCATTTACAGGGTGATGTCTCAATGTGTGTATACCAGTCGGCACTCACAGGGTGATGTCTCAATGTGTGTATACCAGTCGGCACTCACGGGTGATGTCTCAATGTATATATACCAGACGGCACCCACAGAGTGATGTGTCAATGTATATATACCAGTCGGCACTTACAGGTGATGTCTCAATGTGTGTATACCAGTCGGCACCCACAGAGTGATGTCTCAATGTGTGTATATCAGTCGGCACTCACGGGTGATGTCTCAATGTGTGTATACCAGACGGCACCCACAGAGTGATGTGTCAATGTGTGTATACCAGTCGGCACTTACTGGGTGATGTGTCAATGTGTGTATACCAATCGGCATTCACAGGGTGATGTGTCAATGTTTTGCCTGCCACCTTTACTTTTCTAGATATTTTCGTTCACCTATTTTAGACTGGTTCGACCTGGGTGACCAATTCATATTAAAATACCCGCTCTAGGCAAATTCGAAACCATCACCACCTGGCCAGAAAGCAAGTGCTCTATCAATAGCAAACGCTATAGTGGCGACAGAAGTACAATTTAATCAAAAATTCTAGAGAGATAAATATATTTAAGGAATGGCATATCCTTTTAGCTCACATGTAAAAACAAAAACAAATAAATAACTTACAAGGCAACCATTATAGGCAGGGCAATTAGATATACTGACAATGTTCATATTAATAATAAAACTATAGAAAGAAGTTAACACAACAGCAAGCTATATTTGGAGTAAAATACGTTAAATTAATAATTACTACAAAATATTAATTGTGGATAACCGATGAAATTATGAACAAACTGACTCAAAGAAAGAATGCATAGAAAACTCCAGAATGCACATTAATAGACAGAGAAATATGCCAGATGTGCAGAGCTACAAAAGAAACGCGGATTCAGACAAAATGTAGGGAAATGGAGGATCTAGAAATAAAGCACAACTCAAACAGATTGCATGAAAATATGAAAAGACTTACAATAAAGAAATATAATATATGCGGAAACGGTTGTATCATGAGAACAGATTGATAGATTATAGTTGTTAATACCGATACAATAAAAAGACGAAAGGGACGATTTATTTTGAAACAACGGGGGCAGTAAACCAACACTGTATAATACCAAAGATGGACCAAACATATTAAAGGCTGAAGTAAAGGAAACTATTAAAAAGATTAGACAGCGAAAGACTACAGAGACTGACAAAATAACAACTGAAATGTTACAATTCGTATACAATTTTGACATTAATACTATCACAGAATGATGTGATGATATATATAATATTGAATAAATCCTCAAGGATTTGAAAGCATTTATTTTCATCACACCGCCCAACAAACCAAGATGTTGACTGTGAGGACTACACAACTAGTATCTTAATGACTACAGATCCTGAGAAGATAACAACTGGAATGTTACCATTCTTATACAATGTTGGCAAAGATACTATCATATAATGATGTGATGATATATATATATACTATCATAGAATGATGTGATTATATATATATATATATACTAGCTGACCCTGCCCGGCTTCGCCCAGACCCTGGTGGGGAGCATCTCATTTAATTCATATAAGTAGTCATATAAGTTCTCGTTCCCGTTACCGACTGACTGTCTGTCTGTCTGTCTGTCTGTCTGTCTGTCTGTCTGTCCGTCTGTCTGTCTGTCTGACCCGGCCCGGCATTGCCCAGCTCCTGGTGTGGAGCATCTAATTTAATTCATATAAGTAGTCATATAAGTTCCCGTTCCCGACTGTCTATCTGTCTGTCTATCTGTCTGTCTATCTGTCTGCCTGACCCTGCCCGGCTTCGCCCAGTCCCTGGTGGGGAGCATCTCATTTAATTCATATAAGTAGTCATATAAGTTCCCGTTCCCGTTACCGACTATCTGTCTATCTGTCTGTCTGTCTGTCTGTCTGTCTGTCTGTCTGTCTGTCTGTCTGACCCGGCCCGGCATCGCCCAGCTCCTGGTGTGAAGCATCTCATTTAATTTATATAAGTAGTCATATAAGTTCCTGTTCCCGACTGTCTATCTGTATGTCTGTCTATCTGTCTGCCTGACCCTGTCCGGCTTCGCCCAGCTCCTGGTGGGGAGCATCTCATTTAATTCATATAAGTAGTCATATAAGTTCTCATTAAATTCATACAACAAAAAAAAAATAACTTAAAAGAATGTCCTTCCACACATCATCCATTATTTTTAATGAAAACTCTTTCTAATCACCTGCATGACTACAGTAACTTCTTAAGCAAAAAAAGATGAGTTCCAATGTTATGCATTGTGCATTATTTTTATGAAAACTTTAAAAATGCCTTACAGAGTGTATCATTATTTATTATAACTCATATGCCGGTACATAACTATGGACAAGAGTTTATAAATCTTTGAAAACGATGCCACAATATGACTATAAGTTATACAGAAAAGTTATGCCCCTTGAAATAACTTTTACAGAGTTAGGTCCCCTGAGATATATGAAATTATGATGAAAAATGAAAAAATGAAATAATACTGAGTAAGCAGGCGATTTCACACTAACAAAATATCACAGTTGGCAGCTCTGGAATGAAAGGAAGGAATGTAGAAAATTTCATCTCAATCGGATGGGCCGTTCGCGAACGTATAAAGGACATACATACATACATACATACATACATACATACAGATGGACGGAGATTGCCTTTTATATATAAGATATATATATATATATATATATATATATATATATATATATATATATATATATATATATATATATATACATACATACATATATACATATATATCCCCAAGGATACTGCCTAAAAAGCCAAGATGTTGACTGTTAAGACTACACAAATAGTATCTTAATGAGCCATATAACAAAGATACTCCTCGAGGTCATACAAGAAACAATTCAAATTTAAATAGTCGAGGAAGTAGCTTAAGAACAATTTGGGAGACACAAGTGAACTTTGAGAATGTTTATTGACAATTATATAGAAGTTATGTAGATACATAGATGTTATATAGAAGCAAAATATGTATGTATGTTTTGTAGACAATGAGAGCGATTTGATAGAGAACAACATGAACGATTAATTACATGCCTTCCAAATATAGAAGTAGACGGAAAGACCATGGGGCTTATTAGTAACCTGTACTGGGAAAGAGTGGCGCAGTTAGATATGAAAGTAGTTACTCATTCTCCTATATGAATACAAAGAGAAGTGTGGCAGTAATGCGTTTTATCCTCAAGCCTCTTCAACTTATACGCAGGCATAATTTTTAAACAAACTGGGGAATAGCCTGGACTTAACATCAATGTAAGAATAATGAACAATCTTAGGTACGCTGATGATACAGTGTTACTAGCAGAAAGAAAGCAGGAGTTGAAAAACGTACTGGAACAAGTAAGCAGGCTAAGTGCAGAATGTGACTTAGATTTTAATATAAAAATATCGAAATCTGTGATAATTAGCATTCTTAGTAAGAGGCCATCAATGAACATCACAGTAAACAGTGAGATACTAGAACAAGTAACACGTTTCTGCTATCTTGAATAACAGATGATTGGAAAAGTGAAAAATAAATCAAACAAGAGAATATGAATTACCAAAAATACTTTCAACAACAAGAAATCAATATTAACATCTAGAGAGATTAACACATGAGAATTATCAAATAGCATGTGTATTAAGCACTACTATATGGGGATGAAGCCTGGACAATGAACAAAGCAATCAGAAAGTCGAATGGAGGCCATTGAAATATAGATATACGGACACATAGGTCGTATTTCATGAACACAAACATCAGTAACATACGGGGTTCTAGAAAATATAGGAATGAACAGAGAGATGATGAAAGAAATAAAAAGGAGACAAGTGAAACATTTCGGCAACGATAAAAGACATAACTTTCTGATAAAAGGGTAATGATGAAGACACGCCAGCAAGAGGTAGACAGCGATACAAGTGGGAAGATATCATCAAGAGGTGGATGAAAAGTAGTTTGATATAATGTACAATCAAGGCGAGAGACATACAGTGTTGGAGATCCATTGCATTCAACCGTCATTGGGAAGATGGCACCTAATTAATTGATTCAACATGGGAGCCCAGGTCATTTGTTAAGATCCGCCGTAATGCGGAATCGAATCCGTGACCACAGGGACAGCAGGCGAGCGTCTAGCCGCTACGCCAGCTTGACAATATGAATATCCTCAGTACGCCTCGATGGCCTTACTTTTCCGTGTACCCCATTAGCAAATGGTTATCCATTAGCCATCGGTTACACTTCACTAGTTATCTGCGTCTGACCTTCTAAAGTACTGCATAGTATGACAGGTGTCGTCATGCCTCGGCTCAGGCTCGACACATTCACACAAGAGCGGCGCGCGCATTTTACAAGATCGAAATAAGTAGATAAAGGGACCCAGATAAGTAGATAAAGGGGGTGGTATAAGTAGACAACAGGGCGTAATAAGTAGATACGAGACGGAGTAAGTAGACATAGTATAGAGGCTACGAGGTTAGTCTTCCGTCTCTAAGTTTGGCATTAGCTGGTTCGGTTCACAGTGTGGAATGGGTGCATGTTTACAATACAAGAAAGGGATCGCATAAGAACTTCTGATCGGACAAGTATGCTTCTCGAACAATACGAAAAACACGAATTGCGCATGCTAAAACAACCGTGGCAGTTGAAAATCGAAAAATGTACACCGAACATAGAAAACAGAAAACCTACCTATAAATTCATATGAATAGCATGTGTGATTCTTATATAAATATACGCTTAATTAGGTTTTCAATTAGAACGCAAAACCTGGAACATGTTGTGACAACCTGAAAGATTTGTGGAAATAGAAATAGAGGAAAACTTCGTCAGCAAATTCTTGCGATTCGTGTGTCAGGGCACGATAGGGATTCAAGAGATAAAGTGATCCATGCCGTCGGAGATCGTAATTGCTAGAAGAGATTGATAGCTCATGGACCTGGGAAGATAACCCGGTTAACAAACATGTAAAGAGTCGGATGTGTCGACCGAAAGGTGCAAATATGGCAGTTCTGCTGTAAACAGGCACAACGCAAATTACGTATAAACCAACATTCCGGACGAACGAAGAAGAAGAAGAAGAAGAAGAAGAAGAAGAAGAAGAAGAAGAAGAAGAAGAAGAAGAAGAAGAAGAAGAAGAAGAAGCAGAAGCAGAAGCAGAAGCAACAGCAACAGCAGAAGAAGAAGAAGAAGAAGAAGAAGTAGAAGAAGAAGAAGAAGAAGAAGAAGAAGAAGAAGAAGAAGAAGAAGAAGAAGAAGAAGAAGAAGAAGAAGAAGAAGAAGAAGAAGAAGAAGAAGTAGAAGAAGAAGAAGAAGAGAAGGAGAAGAAGATCGCCTACGCCAGGCGCAAGGCACTGGATGATATAAGACGGAGACATGTCACGCCTTTTGCGGTCGGACCGTCTAGGAATGTTGAAATATAACATACCTGGCCAACCGATGCGTCGAGGGTTATGTTTAATCGCCTCAGCCAAATACTCGATATTGCATTGCTCCCGTTTCACTCCTCAACACCATTATCTCGAGAGAGAGGGGGGAGGGGGCGCAGGGAGTGTTGGTGAATACGTATTTAATGGTTGTTTGAAAGGTAACGCGAATAAAGCTTCGTTTTTTTTTTTTAAATCTCCTTTTAAGACTTCTAGAAAGATGGAGAGACGTAATGTGAATCAACGAGACGTCATATCACAGGTGTTAGGACTACATTTTCCATAACTGAACAAATATGTACATTTGCTTTGAACCTACTGTTCTGGTAATTCTTAATTCTGTAACTATTCACTGTGCCACCAAATCTCTCTACTAATGTATGAGGATATGAGAAATCATAAAATACACGAGATTAATAAATAACTGTGCGTATTCAAGGCACCACCAAATAAACA
The DNA here is from genome assembly GCA_963921405.1 of Cepaea hortensis. Classification (NCBI taxonomy): domain Eukaryota; kingdom Metazoa; phylum Mollusca; class Gastropoda; order Stylommatophora; family Helicidae; genus Cepaea; species Cepaea hortensis. The sequence continues at coordinate 186,252,232 of OY992876.1, forward strand.
TCCACGTTTGGAGAACATGAATCTACTCTGCTGCAACCAGCCGGCGATCATCGTGAACCATATCACAAATATTAAATAAACAAATCGAGGATTTTTATCTTAAATTATACAGAACTGTCAACTGTCATTTACTGCCAACATAGTATCTTGCGGTGTATGGCAGAGGGGTCATTGGGCCTGAGGAATTAAAGGCCGCCTTTGATGTTTATGAGGGGTTCCAGAGTAGACAGGAAACGATGGCGGTAGCGCTTGATCTCGAGGATGCGTACAATAGAGTTCGATATGATATTTTGATGACCGCACTGATGGAGAAGGGGGTCAATCCCTGGTTGGTGAACTGGATAGCAGCCGTCCTGCACTCTCGTCGGGTTGCTCTCCGTCTGGGCGCATGGACCTCAGAGCCACATATGTTAACCCCGGGACTGCCACAGGGATCTGCAGTCTCACCGGTGCTCTTTAATGTGTATACGAGCAAGATTGCAAACCTAGAAGCACCAGGGGTTGAAAGAATACTAACATTTGCAGATGATATTCTTGCATATAGGTAGGGGAGAGATAGGGAGCAAACAGCCCAGGATCTACAGGCGACAGTAGATAAAGTGATTGACCGGTGCTCAGAAATGAGTGCTGTTATTCACCCGGAAAAGGCGGCTGTTTTGTGGTGCTCTCTGGACAACAGGATTGTAAGAGCTGATGTCCAAAGCCTCGCGATAGATGGTAGAAATGTCAGCAGAGAGAACAAACTGAAGTATCTGGGGATCACATTTGACAGGAGCCTATCCTTCAAGGACCAACCATGTGGAGACGGTCGTGACAAGATCTCAAAAGGGACTCAATGCACTTAAAACTATGGCTGCAATGGACATAGCAGAGAATGCTTTTCACACTATACCAGCACTTGATCCTCTCAGTAATTGATTATGGATTAGGTCTGCTCACTGTCTCAGAGAGTCAGCTGGTGAAGTTAGAGCGCATACAGAACGAAGCTATGCGGGTCATTCTGGGATGCACTAGAGACACCCCAGTAGTGTGTATGCGTTACATCCTTGGTCTGCCGACTGTTGCTGGTAGGCTCAAGGTGATGCAGGCGATGGCATACCTCAGAGTAGCTGCTGACACAGATCACCCGTTGCATGAGGCGCTGGACGCAGTTAAGCGTCAGCGACTGATAAGAGGGAAATCATGGATGGCTCAGGCGGAGGATACGATCAGACAGGTGTGCCCCTTGGAGAACATTAGACGTGGAGAGGAGTGGGTCAGAGTGCCAGCAGGCCAGTCAGACTTGTGCAGAGTTATAATCACATTAAGCCGGGAGTCCAGGGAGAGGCCAGCAGGGGCCACGGAAGTGGAAATCCAGCAACTAATTCAGGACAATGCTCACTCGAGTGATGTGATTATCTACACAGATGGTTCGGTGTCAAGAGGTGAGAGATGTGGCTGGGGGTTCATAGCCAAAGCTAATGGTCGATGTTTGGGGCAGGAGAGCCTGGCATATGATACCACAACATCCAGCTTAAGAATGGAAGTGGAGGCAGTCACTGCGGCTCTCCGCTGGATGGAGAATACGACACACACACACACACACATCGTGATTGTAACTGACCCAGAAAGCATGCTGAAGAGGTTGAGGACGGGCAGACTTCATGCGGAGTGGCTTGCTTCGCTTTGGAGGTCACGGGTGACAAGCATCGCCTGGATCTTTTCTCCGGGGCATGCTGGTGTGCTGGGAAATGAACAGGCGGACAGATTGGCTGGCTCTGCAGAACTTGGTGGAGTATTGATACATAACAAGGCAGACGTGGTTGCGGCCTCGTGGGAGCACGTGCACACCTCGGAGGAGCAAATGGATTACCATGGTCTGGCAAGAATGAGACAACGAGGAGTGACGAAGAGATCTGGCCGACGCTCAACGCTCAGAGGAAAGGCGAGACGGACTCATAATCAGATTGCTACTGGTACTATTAGTGTTGGAACTCTTCTTTGGCTGCTGAGGATGGGGACGGAGCACTTATGGGATTGCCCCGAATGCTGTGATGTCGATTCCTAAATCAATCAATCAATCAATCAAGGCCGCCTGGTTAGTGCAGACGCCGCGAACTGTGCAGGTTAGAATTTTCTTTTTTACCCCGACAGAAAAAAAATCCTCACACCTTACCGAGAGATCGAACCCGGGTCTCCCGAATGAGAGTCCAGCGTTCTAGCCACTCGGCCAGCCGCTGTTGAATTCTTGAAGATTAGGAAATACAACAGAAAACAAATAAACATACTGGCCTTTTAGAAGACCTGGCTACGATAGAAAACTATCTGGCAAGCACAAGCACTGGCTCACAAACACCGAGAAACTAAAATACTCAAGCTAGAGCAACAGTGAGTCATTAAGGAAGAACAGAGAATGAAAACACGGTTATTGGAAGATGAGGCAGAGCCGGTGAACATGGCGGAGGATGCACCACATTAAAAACACTTTGAATATGAACATGCACGAGGCAATGGAACTGGAGACGGATCGAGATACTTATGAGAGGGCTCTGCAGAGCGACCTTCTGCACATCACTTGCTAGAATATACATTTTAGTTCATGTCAACATCAGAATTTGTTTTAATTTCACCATGTCGAGACAAAATATACAGCTTCTTGACTGAAGTCTTTCTACATTGGAAATGGGTGTTTTTTAACTCTTGTAAATAACTGTTCAACTGAAATTTTACCAATCGCTGTATTATCGTTTACACTGATTTGTTCTGAAATAACGGATAACTGTCCACAGCTGACAATTAATTGCACTTTAATTGGGAATGTAAAACTACCAGACATACAGTTTTGAAATCTACCGATTTTGCAGTATGTCGACAAAGATGTAATTCGATATTTGATATATAGCAAGAAATTTCTGAATTTTAATGTTTCAAGCCAACTCTATCATGTACACGATAATGTGTGTGTGTGTGTGTGTGTGTGTGTGTGTGTGTGTGTGTGTGTGTGAGTGTGTGTGTGTGTCAAGTAGAAATGGCTGCGAGTTTTGCTGATGCCCATCTGTCTTAAGGGGCGCGTTGGCGAAACTGTTAGGATGTTGTGCTGAAAATGCCATAATATCTCTCGGAAGAAAGGTCGATATCGGAGGTAGCGCTCGCTACGAAAGGAACATAGCAGCCACCTATTTCTCAATGCAATCAGACCTACACAATGAGATGATCCTAACACAACACAGACTCATAACAGGTTTCTGCTTCTGAATGTTGTTGTTAATTTCTTTCGGCTGTTGTATCGCAGTGGTTAGCACGCTTGCTTGCTGGTCCGGTGGTCATCTGTTCAAATTTCCACCCAGTCGAGGATGCTGTTTTACATTGATCTTGGTTCCTGAGCCAACCCAGCTTAAAATTATGGAAATAAGCCATTCGATAGCCTTGGGACTGGGCAACTGTGGAAATTAGACGAGAATTGAACCGTGCTGATATATTGAATGCCTTCACAGAGGCAGGGCGATTAAACAGATCAAATTATAGCTGTAAATCGACACCCTTGACCAGACTGTAAGAACATCAAGATATAACTGGTAAAGTAAGACACGATCGCTAAGTAGGGAGCCAACCAGAGACAGTGAGTCAACACGGAGCTGGTGTAGTCAGCCGCTCCACTCTAAGGGAGATTGATACATGCGCCCAGCAGCGATCTGATCAGTTACAGACTGAATAGTTCCATGTGCAGTAAGGGTAAGCTGACAACTAACTAACTAATTAATTAACTAACTAATTAATTAATTAACTAACTAACTAACTAACTAACTAACTAACTAACTAAACTAAACTAAACTAACTAACTAACTAGCTAACTAACTAACTAACTAACTAACTAACTAACTAACTAACTAACTAAACTAACTAACTAAACTAACTAACTAAACTAACTAACTAACTAATTAACTAACTATCTAACTAACTAACTAACTAACTAACTAACTAACTAACTAATTAATTAACTAACTAATTAATTAACTAACTAACTAACTAACTAAACTAAACTAAACTAACTAACTAACTAACTAACAAACTAACTAACAAACTAACTAACAAACTAACTAAACTAACTAACTAAACTAACTAACTAAACTAACTAACTAACTAACTAACTAAACTAACTAACTAACTAACTAACTAACTATCTAACTAACTATCTAACTAACTAACTAACTAACTAACTAACTAACTAACTAACTAACTAACTAACTAATTAATTAACTAACTATCTAATTAACTAACTAATTAACTAACTAATTAACTAATTAACTAACTAACTATCTAACTATTTAACTAACTAACTAACTAACTAACTAATTAACTAACTAACTAATTAACTAACTAACTAACTAACTAACTAACTAACTAATTAATTAACTAATTAATTAATTAACTTACCAACTAACTAATTAACTAAATAACTAATTAACTAACTAACTAACTAATTAACTAACTAATTAAATAACTAACTAATATACTAACTAACTAACTAACTAACTAACTAACTAACTAACTAATTAACTAACTAACTAACTAATTAACTAACTAACTAACTAACTAACTAACTAATTAACTAATTAACTAACTAACTAACTAACTAACTAACTAATTAATTAACTAATTAATTAATTAACTAACTAACTAACTAATTAACTAAATAACTAATTAACTAACTAACTAACTAATTAACTAACTAACTAACTGACTAACTAATTAACTAACTAACTAATTAAATAACTAACTAACTAACTAATTAACTAACTAACTAACTAACTAACTAACTAAATAACTAACTAATTAATTAACTAACTAACTAACTAACTAATTAACTAAGTAAGTAAGTAAGTAAGTAACTAACTAACTAACTAACTAACTATCTATCTGACTAACTAACTAACTAACGAACTAACTAAATAACTAACTAACTAACTAACTAACTAACTAATTAACTAACTAAGTAAGTAAGTAAGTAAGTAAGTAAGTAACTAACTAACTATCTATCTAACTAACTAACTAACTAACTAACTAACTATCTAACTAACTAACTAACTAACTAACTAACTAATAACTTATTAACTAGTAGTAGGCCTCTTTCAGTCATGTAGGACTATAGAGTTGTGCCGCTAGGGAGGCACCTGGCAGCACCGCTGGTGACTGTATAGTCCAATGCGAGAGTGACAATCTCTGTCACAGTTTCCGCATCCGCAAGACGAGGCTGGCCCCGCCGAAAGTGACTGCATTGTATGCCTGTGCCACCTATCCTCAGTTTGTTGGATCAGATTGCGCTCAAAGAGCACGAGTCCGTTTCGTAATCTCTTCTCCATGAACATCTGTATGTTGCAACTCTTTCCCTCATGTCTGGGTGTATTCCCAGGTTTTCATATGTTGTTTAAACACATCCCTTTATAGCATTTGGGGTCTTCCAGTTGGCCTCTTCCCTGTTGCTAGTTCTCCGTATAGAAGAACAAACTAACTAATTACTAACTAACTAATTACTAACTACCTAACTAATTACTAACTAACTAATTAGTGACTAACTAACTAATTACTAATTAGCTAATTACTAAATAACTAACTATTAATAACAAACTAACTAATTATTAACTAACTAACTAATTACTAACTAACTAATGTCCCACTAACTAACTAACTAACTAACTAACTAACTAACTAACTAATTAACTAACTAACTAACTAGCTAGCTAGCTAGCTAGCTAATGAACTAGTTAACTAACTGGAAACTAATTAATAGTTACTAAGCTAGTAAATTTCTAACTAACAAATTACTAACTAACTCATTACCAACTATTTAACTAATTATAAGCTAATAACTAACTAATTAACTTATTAAGTAATTCACTAATAACTAATTAATACCTAACTACCTAACTAACTAATTAATAACTAACCTGTTGTCTTATGTTACATAGAGGTTAGTCAAGTTCCAAATAAAAACACATTATACTAACAAGAGAGATATAGATTTCAGAACGATAAAAAGAAAAAAAGAAATTTCACAATCAACAAAATCCACATCTACAATGGAAATACCTACACACTTCGAATTGAGACAAACGAACCAATTAGAAAATATTTACACAAACCGTTCTCAGACGTACATTGAGAATTTAAATATTGAGCACAACCCACCACTGGCAACGCCGATCGCATTCTGGCATGACCCTATGGCCTATCCACGTCAATATGGAAGCACTATACTCGAGTTTCGCCCTCATTTGAGCTCGTCAGTAGTGCATATCCCTGACCAGATCCGGAAACAGTCCCGGATCACGCGTGCGAAGCGGGTGTGTAACCACGCAGCACACACTGGACACACCAAATTATCACAACAGAACATCACAAACGCTACCCATCGTAGGCTATGCTCAAGATTGCCCAATCGCCGCGACCGACGTCCGTCAATCGATGGGACCCGAACGATCAGGACTTCTCACTGGCAAGGAACACCAGGCCTCCTAAATCCAGTGAGCAATAATCAATTGATAATGTGGTTGTTTCGGGATTTGAAATTTAAATATTGAGCACAACCCACCACTGGCAACGCCGATCGCATTCTGGCATGACCCTATGGCCTATCCACGTCAATATGGAAGCACTATACTCGAGTTTCGCCCTCATTTGAGCTCGTCAGTAGTGCATATCCCTGACCGGATCCGGAAACAGTCCCGGATCACGCGTGCGAAGCGGGTGTGTAACCACGCAGCACACACTGGACACACCAAATTATCACAACAGAACATCACAATCGTAGCCTACGATGGGTAGCGTTTGTGATGTTCTGTTGTGATAATTTGGTGTGTCCAGTGTGTGCTGCGTGGTTACACACCCGCTTCGCACGCGTGATCCGGAACTGTTTCCGGATCCGGTCAGGGATATGCACTACTGACGAGCTCAAATGAGGGCGAAACTCGAGTATAGTGCTTCCATATTGACGTGGATAGGCCATAGGGTCATGCCAGAATGCGATCGGCGTTGCCAGTGGTGGGTTGTGCTCAATATTTAAATTTCAAATCCCGAAACAACCACATTATCAATTGATTATTGCTCACTGGATTTAGGAGGCCTGGTGTTCCTTGCCAGTGAGAAGTCCTGATCGTTCGGGTCCCATCGATTGACGGACGTCGGTCGCGGCGATTGGGCAATCTTGAGCATAGCCTACGATGGGTAGCGTTTGTGATGTTCTGTTGTGATAATTTGGTGTGTCCAGTGTGTGCTGCGTGGTTACACACCCGCTTCGCACGCGTGATCCGGGACTGTTTCCGGATCCGGTCAGGGATATGCACTACTGACGAGCTCAAATGAGGGCGAAACTCGAGTATAGTGCTTCCATATTGACGTGGATAGGCCATAGGGTCATGCCAGAATGCGATCGGCGTTGCCAGTGGTGGATTGTGCTCAATATTTAAATTTCAAATCCCGAAACAACCACATTATCAATTGATTATTGCTCACTGGATTTAGGAGGCCTGGTGTTCCTTGCCAGTGAGAAGTCCTGATCGTTCGGGTCCCATCGATTGACGGACGTCGGTCGCGGCGATTGGGCAATCTTGAGCATAGCCTACGATGGGTAGCGTTTGTGATGTTCTGTTGTGATAATTTGGTGTGTCCAGTGTGTGCTGCGTGGTTACACACCCGCTTCGCACGCGTGATCCGGGACTGTTTCCGGATCCGGTCAGGGATATGCACTACTGACGAGCTCAAATGAGGGCGAAACTCGAGTATAGTGCTTCCATATTGACGTGGATAGGCCATAGGGTCATGCCAGAATGCGATCGGCGTTGCCAGTGGTGGGTTGTGCTCAATATTTAAATTTCAAATCCCGAAACAACCACATTATCAATTGATTATTGCTCACTGGATTTAGGAGGCCTGGTGTTCCTTGCCAGTGAGAAGTCCTGATCGTTCGGGTCCCATCGATTGACGGACGTCGGTCGCGGCGATTGGGCAATCTTGAGCATAGCCTACGATGGGTAGCGTTTGTGATGTTCTGTTGTGATAATTTGGTGTGTCCAGTGTGTGCTGCGTGGTTACACACCCGCTTCGCACGCGTGATCCGGGACTGTTTCCGGATCCGGTCAGGGATATGCACTACTGACGAGCTCAAATGAGGGCGAAACTCGAGTATAGTGCTTCCATATTGACGTGGATAGGCCATAGGGTCATGCCAGAATGCGATCGGCGTTGCCAGTGGTGGGTTGTGCTCAATATTTAAATTTCAAATCCCGAAACAACCACATTATCAATTGATTATTGCTCACTGGATTTAGGAGGCCTGGTGTTCCTTGCCAGTGAGAAGTCCTGATCGTTCGGGTCCCATCGATTGACGGACGTCGGTCGCGGCGATTGGGCAATCTTGAGCATAGCCTACGATGGGTAGCGTTTGTGATGTTCTGTTGTGATAATTTGGTGTGTCCAGTGTGTGCTGCGTGGTTACACACCCGCTTCGCACGCGTGATCCGGGACTGTTTCCGGATCCGGTCAGGGATATGCACTACTGACGAGCTCAAATGAGGGCGAAACTCGAGTATAGTGCTTCCATATTGACGTGGATAGGCCATAGGGTCATGCCAGAATGCGATCGGCGTTGCCAGTGGTGGGTTGTGCTCAATATTTAAATTTCAAATCCCGAAACAACCACATTATCAGTACATTGAGAAAGCAAAAAAGTGATTACCAAGAGCATCAAAGTGTGTCATTAGTCAATCAAAAGACACAGGAACTTACAGCTGACTTCCCTCTGTGATTTATAATGCTAACTGAAGATCCAACGTTTCATAGGAGAGCACTAGATCACATTAACTTAGTTCAGCTTAAAAGACAGATAAAGAAATTGCCAATCTCCATTATTGCTGAAGCGAACTTCGGTTCAATGTGCTTTCCTTGAGTAAAGAATGTCTGATGTTACACGATTGTGACAATAACAATCGACGAGTTACTGTATACACATTCTTGCATTGCCAGCTACTATATGTGGGTGAGGGATGTGTGTGTGTCGGAGCGGGATGTGTGAGTGGGTGGAAAATGAGTGTGGGTAGGGATATGTGTGATCGAGAGATGTTTGGTTAGGGGTGGGCGGTTACGAGGTGTGTGGGTGCGAAGTGGAGGATGTGTGGGTGAGTGAGTGTGTGTGTCTGTTGGTGGATGGGTGGGGATGTGTGTGTGGGTGGGGAGATGTGTGTGGTGTGTTGGTTGGGGATATGTGTGTGGTGTGTGGGTGGGGATGTGTGCATAGGTGGGGGATTTGTGTGGTGTGGGGGTATGTGCGTGGTGGGTGGGTGAGGCTATCTGTGTGTGTGGATGGGGGATATGTTTATGGTGTGTGGGTGGGGATATGGTGTGGTATGTGGGTGACGGATATGTGTGTGGTGTGTAGGTGGGGGGGGGGGGGTGTTTTGGTGTGTGGATGTAGGATGTGTGGGTGTGGGATACTTGTGCGTGGTGTGGGTGGGGAATATTAAGTGGGTGGTTGATGTGTGTGGTACGGATGGGGGATATTGTGTGGTGGGGGATGTGAGTTAGTGCATGTGTGGGTGGGTGTGGATGTATGTGTGGGTGGTGGGGTGTGTGTGTGAGTGGACTGAACGAACGAACGAACGAAAATCTTTATTTTCAAAGGGTTAAGAATTGGGCAACGCAGGCCCGTCTGACATTCTGCCCGTCTTCTCTATTTCCTCTCATAATTCTTTAATTTAACATCTCTTATGAAGCAATTCTTTGACAACAAAAGAACAATAAGCATTAAAACGCATGGAAAATAATCAATAATACATAACTCGTTGAGGCAATGTTCAACATGGGCATCATGAATACCCAAGGTGGGTGTAACGTGCCATACATATGGGAATGTTTTTTTTTTTTTTTTGGCTAGTTGTCGTTCGAGATAATTTACCATTATTATCGTCTTTGTTGCTGTTTTTTTAAAAGGGGCATGTAGTCTGTCCTGACGTAGTGTTCAAACAGGTTGCGACTGTATGTATAATTATTGGTGGTGTCTTTGATTTCTTGTGAAAGATTGTTCCACAACTGAGTGGAAAAGTATGCTAAGCTTGTGTTATATAAGTCTATCCTAGATTTAGGGACACGGAGTATATTTAGTTGTTTGCTATGTCTTGCATTATATTTAAACAATGACCAAAGGTCGCTTGGGGCATTTTGAAATAGGATTTTGTGAATGAGTTTAGCCTTATTAAAAAGTAGGCGTTTGTGGAGTGGCAGTAACTGAAGACGTTCATGTAGGTTAGAATTGTCTGTAAGCTTATCACCAATGATTAGACGCACTGTCCTTTTCTGGAGTAAATAAAGGCGTTTTGTTATTGATTTGGAGCATCCATCCCAGATTGTGGAGCAATAATCAATATATGTTTGTATGTGGGAAGTATAGATTATCTTTCTGGTGTTTTCGTCGAGGAATTTTTTTTTTTAATTTGGCAAGTTGGTATACTTTTTTGGCTATTTGTTTAACTAGAGCATGAAAATGGGAATTGAAGGATAGATATTGATCTATGATAAGGCCTTGTGCTCGGTTACACTTTCTATACGAGTGCTACCAATGTGCAGCTGAAGAGTTCTCTGCGAGTTTAGAGTGTTAAGTCTTTGCCTGGTGCCTATTAACATAGATTTTGATTTAGAAATGTTAATTTGCATCCTGTTTGCATGACTCCAGTTAATTACACCATTTATTTCCTGTTGCAAGGATAATTCTAGCACATTACGACCAACAGCGTTTGTATTGTCAAGGTCCTGTAGGGGACAGGAGAGGACAGACGTTAGAGGTAGCGACATTGGGTGAGTACGGAGGAAAAGAGAACAGTCTACGTTAGAGGTAGCGACATGGGGTGAGTACGGAGGAAAAGAGAACAGTCTAGATGCGGAAGGAAGTAGACACAGGACTGTACCCGTGAAAGACATGGTCACCTGTAATAGAACTACGCAGTACGCCTAGCCTCAACCAGGAGTATGCGAGACATATGACTTCCCACGGGTTGCACGAGGGGCAAACACCTCTTGACCACCGGGCAGTCAAGGAGAAGCCAGACGGGCTTTGGACATGACAGAGAGAGGATGCATGGCTGAGAGTGTGACAGGATAGGCTATACATAGGACTTCAGGGCCATTAGATATTTGAGCCGTTTGACTTGGTGCTTGTGTGTGTGGCTGTGATACAAGAGCGTAATGGCTTGTACCGTAATATTGTATTGCTACATTGTTGCTATATCTTGAATTAGTGCGAGAACGAACGTTGTAACGATGGATGAGACCTTATTATGTGATTATATCCTAGAGTAATAAATTATATCTTATTGACTCATGTGTTTATGTCTCATCTATGCTCGTACTATCTACTTGTCTTGAACCCTTCACTTTCTAATACCGCGAGACGCTGGCATGTATATACTGTGCAGTCGTCTGCAAATAGATCACAGGACGATGACAGATATAAGGGAAGATCATTTATATAAATGGCAAATAACAGAGGCCAAGTATAGACCCCTGTGGTACTCCAGTATTAATGTTCATGTCACGGGATAGAGATTTATTGTGTGATACGTCTTGTTTTCTGTCTAATAAAAATGAGTTTATTAATGTCACTATATTAAAGCTTACTTTCATTGTTTCTAGATTTTTAATTAGGATAGTATTATTTATCATATCGAATGCTTTTCTAAAGTCTATATACATCGTTCCATATAGAGTATTGTTGTTAATATTTTGATGCCAGTTTTCTATCATGTTTGTTACGGCCCGTATGACAGGAATATTTTGGCCGAAATCCTGACTAACTGTCAGCTATTAATTTGTCGCGAACTAAATGCTCTAGTGTTGCTTTGTGGATGTGCTTTTCTAGCGGTTTGGATAGTGAGGATAATATGGAAATTGGCCTATAATTACTCATGATACAATCGTCTAATGAATCAGCTTTTAAATGAGGATACACTTTAGCGATTTTAAAGGCTGATTAGAAGTGACCTTTGGTGAGACATTGATTTTATATAAAAGTTAGTGACTCGCAGTTCGCCGGTACAGCATAGCGAAAGATCCGATTACTGATTCCATCTAGTCCTTATGAGTTATTGTTTTTTTTTAGGTTACTGAGATGAGTAAATACTTCAGTGGTCGTCATTAGCAGTATGTTTGTGGGAATATCTCCATAGCATTTGCTCTCACAGAATGATGATAATAAAGATATGTCATGAGGATGTTATCAGGTGGATTTGGGATATATAGGTGGGTAGGGAGATGTGTGATTGTGCGTAGGGAGATGTATATTGGTGGGGATGTGTGTATGGGTTGGGGATATGTGAGTGGGTGCTTGATGTGTGGGTTGGTGGGGGTGTGTGTGTGTGTTTGGGTGGGGAATATGTGGTCGATGGAGGTGTGGTTGGGGGATGGGTAGTTGGGGTGTGGGTGGGTGGGTAGAGGATGTGTGAGTGGGGGATGGGTGTGTGGGTTAGGATGTGTACTTGGGTGGGTGCGGGATGTTTGGGTTGGTGGGGGATGTTTCTTTCGGTTGTGAGTGTGTGTTGGGGTTAGTTGGGGGCTCGGGTGAGGGCAGTGTGTGTGTGGGTGGAGGATTGTGGGAGGGCGATGGATCGGTTGGTGGGATATTATGTGTCCCTGGGTGTGTGTGGGTGTGTTTGTGTGAATGTGCGATGATGTGTGGGTGGGTAGGAGATGTGCCTCATAACATGGTAATTTTGATTGTTTATGTTTACAACACTAATTTGACAATGTTTTTTTTTTCTTCCTAGGTAAATGTATAATAGACCCTTGATGAACGAAAGATGAGTGATTGGAAGGCCTGTGTGCTAAATTTGTGATCCTTTT
>OY992876.1:186270092-186362592 GCA_963921405.1 Cepaea hortensis
ACTTTATATTCCCGTTCGTCGGGTGGCGCTAGGTGTCTCATGCGCATGCGTATAAACAAAATGGCGACTGTACTTACGGAGTGTACAACTGTTACGTCCTGTAAAAGATAACTTGACAATAATGGGTGACGAATGAACTCTTAGTTTGATTCTGAAGAGAGTCTCCTGAATTCAAGCCCATATAGCATAAATACAACGTGTATATGAATTATTCGATCACAGAAGAGAAACTATTAGCTCATATGTTGCAGTGTGAAGACGGAGCACCTAGGGGAATGTCCCGAGTGCTGTGAGGTGGGTTATTGACTCAGCTCAACTCACCTCATAGCAGTGTGAAAGTACAAGGTAAAAGTGTACACTGATTTATTATAGCATTGTGCCTAAGGTAACATTGGAATAAGAGACAGGAGCAACAATAAAATTCCCAATTTACCACGACAACAATACAAGTCCCAATTATCCTACAATAACGCTGATCTTTGTTGTTCAATTAAAAGAAAGGATCAGCACTTCAATTTCCATTCGGAGTTTTATGGATTATATTATATTAGTCGTAGTTTCCTTCATCTACACTGGTGTGTACAGAGTTCTTGTAGTGTTAATTCCTGGTATTATTAGACACGCCACTGTGATTATCTGAATCACAGCCGGTGGAACAACTCATGGCGGCTCCACAATGGACTATCAAAGTAGTGGGCGTTCTAAATGAGAACACTCTTGACAAGGTGAGTCGGTACAGCTATCTTGAAACAGTCATTACATTTAACAGAAGATGCATTATGAAGATGTGACCTTCTGCAATATGGAAATTATACTCACCAACAGAAGCTGCCAATAGCAGCGAAACCAATAAAAGAGTGTTAACATGTGTTATGTCTTTTATAATAATGAGGATGATCTGTCGACTAACTAACTAACTAACTAACTAACTATAATATTGTATACTTGTGAAACACAGATGAAAGCAGACACACTGAGATACATCGAATGTCGGTAATGATGTGGTTTATGAATACAATGCAAAGAAGGTCATGGAGGGACATAAAAGCAAATGAAACATTACTTCACGAAACAATTGAAATTCCTAAATTGTTTAGAGAAACTAAATGCAGAAGAATTTTGGGTAAACATCAAATAAATTAAGCTTAAAATGTTAGTGGCATTATACAATTTAAAAGAAAGAAAAACTGGGGAGGGGGAGGCAAATAAATAAATACCTGGATGGCTTACCCACATGGCATAGTCGAGACAACAACGCAGATCTGATCCAAGACTAGTCACTGTGTGGAATGGCGAATCATGTCCGATTACATCGTGGCATTGCACATTATGATGACAATGCCTTCTACAACAGTACAATAGACAATCTCCATTGGTCTCATCTCATCTCATCTCATCATGTTCCTCTTGTGCCTTGCGGTGTCATGGTGAAGTATAAACATCGTGAAAGTGCCCGATTATGGGCTTCATGTATCGATATTCCCATGGACTCTGCTATTTCCTCCGTCCAACGTTTACGTAGTCAGCCACTTCCTTTGTTTCCATCTAGTCTGTACATCATTGCTTGTTGTGGTATGCTGTTTACTGGTAACCTACTTGCATGGCCAAACCATTTGACTTGCTGCTTTCTAATAAAATCTAGTGCTGCTATAACACCCACTTTAGTCCTGATTTCTTCATTTCTGATCTTATCTCTTCTTGATACGTTGAGTATTCTTCTCAGGAATCTCATTTCTGTTGTGATTTTTCTTTTCTCTTTTTCTGTCATTGTCCAGGTCTGGCATTGGTAGCATAGAGTTGGTAGGAAGATTGTGTTGTAAAGTGCTTTCTTAGTAGTTATTGATACATGTTTGTTCTTTAGTATTGGTGCCATTTGTCCATTGGTAAAATTCAGTAAAATGTAACACAAAGCATTGGGATAGCCGGATTAACAACAGGCTTTCTTCTTCTTATTCTGTCTGCATTTCCAAGTGAAGCAAAAATCCTCACCCAACTCACACCAATGTCTGCTGTGGATATGTGTGTGCTTGGTTGGACTTTGCAGCTAAAGTTCTCTAGGGGATGAGGTAGTCAGTCTCGCTGCAAGTCTCCTTATTCGCATATTACTTATGTGATGGTAGGTTGCAGTGTTATTATTCTCAGCTTCACATATGCCCTCCTCCTCCCCCCTCTCCCTGTCCCATGGGCGTGTTACCATGTGTGTGTTCATTTCAAACGCATACAAGATCAGACACGGTGGCAAGGAAGGAGGTTAGTGATAACAATGTCTAATTTACCTCTTGAGAATGTATCAACTTTAACTTTTAGTAGTCTAGAGAGGGTGTCTCTTGGACCGGTAATGGAAAGTGGTAAGTAGATTACATCCACTCTATTTCGTGTTCACCATGGTTACTCCTTTAACAGTGTTTCTTCCTAACTATGTATTACATAAGTCTTGTCGTGGGACAAACATGTAGTGGAAATAGCTAACGTTAACCCTTCAACGTGTTTAAGACAAATAAAAGAAACAATATGAGACATAAATTCCAGCATCAAAAGTGAAAAAAATCATATTCCCTTTAAGAGTAGTTAAGATGAAACTACAACTACCCGATGAAATAATTACAAAACTGGAAACAGACACACAGTTCTAAACACAAACTAAAGCCGATGAATGCCCAAAGAATTAAATTATATCAGTAGCAAATATTACTTATTAATTATATCAAAATAACAAGCTGGTTGTTCTGTTTCGACAAAATACAAAGTGAGGTATAATTATCTTAGCTAATATTGCAGGCTCCTACAATCTTGTTAACACAACCAATCACTGTCGAATGTTCTTTAACCGGTTCGATAAATACAGATCTCCGGGTGGTATGTCGCATTATACATTTCCCAGTCTTATAAACAGGGTGCTTCAGGAATGTTACAAAGTAAAAGCCGCTGAGGGGGTGAACACTCGTGGGGGGCCCAAAGTCAGGTCATTCGATATAATATATCATAACATAGCTGTGTCTGAAGATATTATTAGAGTCATTCCATCACTCTGAGATGCATTGTCATCTGTATGACATGGAGACTGCACTGTTTCATGTGTGTTTCAAAGCTTTTTGCCTGCCATCGTTCATGTTGATTGACATAATCTCAGAATGCTGGTAGTCTGTGTGTGACCGGGCACTATACAGGATGCAAAGAATAGTAACGCTTCAACTATACTGGTGTGCCGTTTGAGGGAAGTAATAAGGTTTGGCGAGGAACTGGCTACCTCATCAGGATGACAACTTTAGATCCAACACCCAAAACAAGCAATGAACACATCTAAAGATATGATAGAAAACTAATTCAGCCAAACGGAACGAAAAACAATCCATTCTACGAGAAGAGGTGTGACATGATGTGGAGAAAGCTGTGAGTAGTCTGTGTCGCTATCCAGGATAGAGGGCAAGCGTTTCTACTGTATGAAGTATGACGTGTTGGGGAGAAAGCTTAAGTAGTATGTATTGCTAACCAAGAAGGAGAGAATTTATTCTACTTCAAGAAGTTTGACGTGTTGGCGAGAAAGCCGTTTATAGTCTATTTCGCTAACTAGGATGGAGAGCAACCTATTCTGCTTGATGAAGTGTGACGTATTGGGAGAAAGCCGTTAGTATTTTGTATCGCTAACCATTGTAGAAAACACTCTGTTCTACTAGACTAAGTAAGACGCGATGGGGAAAAAGCCTCAAATAGTCTCTATAGCTGACTTACCTATTTAAGCAAGGACAATCTTCAGAATTGGCAACTGAAGTGTTAGAAGTATGCAAATAACGGAATGAACAACACAGATGGTCAAGCTAGACGCAAGTCCTTTTCAAGGCGTCGTTGTCAATCCCAGTATTTTCCGGCGGTTCACAATTATCAGTGGTTTGTTTGAAAATGTTCTATTCAAACCGCTATGCAGCTTCGGAGTACTTGTTGTTGAGCAGTCTAGCTTTACATTTCAACATAATTATACTTTCCTGGTCTGTCTCGATACCTGCATTATATTTATCTATATTTGTGCGCTTTAAAATTATTCTCAACTCCACAGTTTTTAACCATTGACGATATACATTGGCAGGAAATATAACATCATAGGAAGGAGGGCAACAGTTTACCTGGTACACATCCTATATCCGGTTACCGTTTTGGTAGATATAGATTGTTATTAAAATATGGCATCTATGACATTAAGTATAATTAAAAGTAGTTTTTGTTTCATTCTAAGGATGTCGATGCAGTTTTAGGTAAAATTAGTAGTCATGAGTTATAGCTATATTTGATTTCTTTAAGGAAGTAAGCATTTGTGATTTCAGAAATGTATTGATAGTTGAAAATCGTGATAAGCATCCTTTAGTTGTCATTCCCAGTGTGTTAATATATGCGTGTAGTTTAAGCATAGTATAAACTAGAGATATACGGCATGTCGTTGTAGTGTGTTTTAGTAACGGGTCCAGTGCAATGTCCGAAATATATATTAATATATGCGTGTGAATCATGGGAATGTCAGCGGTAGAAGCGGCAGAGACAGACTGAGGGAAATTATGCTGGTCTAAGACGATGCTATGGATGGTTATCATCAAGAGAATTTATCCATAACATCAAAAACCAAAATCTATGCAGTGCCATGAATGCCTAAGACAGGTTGCATGATACACGATGGTGGTGATAATGAATCTTAGGTAGTGAATACAAAAGATAGACAGAAATCAGGTCCACATAAACAGCCTCTCTGCCTCTTCTTATTGATTCCTCTTTCTCTGGAAATACGATACACCTAGCTATCATCGAAAGAGAAACGACGAAGAAGAAGAAGATGAAGAAGAAGAAGAAGAAGAAGAAGAAGAAGAAGAAACATGCAATAAATGAGTATTCAATAAATCAGTATTCAAGTAATTCCCCCCCCCCCCCCCCCCAAAAAAAAAAAAAAAAAAAAAAAAAAAAAAAAAATACAAATAAATAGAACAGGCACCAACAGCAAGTGCTAGAGGAGCCAACATGGGAGATTATGTTTATTACTGACGAGAGATACTGTTACTGTTTCGGGCACCTCACGAGATGAGAGCATTCGTCTGTAAAGAATCAACTTTACTACACTTGTATTCCTCAAGTGTGGTAACAACTCACATATCTCAGTGGTGATCGGTGCCTGGTATACTTTAGTTGAACTCTGTTGAATATGTTAGCACAGCGGCACAACAGCACGGCAGTGGTAGAAGCTGTTAATCTAAGCGGGATTTAAATACAAGAGGTTCAACTTCATTCCACCGGGTCTTTATCCAATATGACTGGATCTCTTTCCGTAGAGCGGCAAACCGAAACTTTCGTAGAGAGCGCGAATTCCATGCTCCATGATTTCCGGAGTTGATGACTGCATGACATAACACGTGACACATCTGTAATATTGTTCTCAATTTCACCATGTGACCGTTTCGTGCAAGTAAGTAGCACCAGTCAAAAAAGCTTAGATACGTCGAAGGAACAAGCAAACGCCAAAGACATTAATCATCGCATCTGGTAAAGTTAACAATTGTCTGAAGAAAGAAGGATGGCATAGCAGGTCCAAAATCATTATGTTCATAGGGTCCTTCAGGCCACATGGTACCTGAGAGTTACTGCAGATAGGGATTACCCGCTGCATGAAGCCATTGATATGGTCAAGGGTCATTGACTAAGACGAGGCAGGTCCTGGATGGCACAGGCAAAACTTTCTATACATCAGGTGTGTGATCTAGAGACCATCAATCGTGGAAGAGAGTGGGTTGCAGTTCCAGAAGACATGACGGACTGGCACAATGTAATAACAACACTGGGTCGTGAGTGCAGAGAATGGGCAGCGGGCCGCACTGAGTTTGAAGTGCAACAGCTGATCCAGTGTAACACACATCAAGGTGACATAGTCATCTACACCGATGGGTCAGTGGTGAGAAACAGACGTGGTGTTTGGGGCTTTATTGCAAAGGCTAATGAGACTACGACCTCCAGTATGAGAATGGAGGTGGAGGCAGTAACAGCGACATTCCGTTCGCTAGAGGAGACTACTGCCACACACGTTGTATTCATTACGGATTCAAAGAGTATGCTTAGTAAGGTGGAGAAAGGAATGTTTCGGGTGGAATGGCTCCTGTCGCTTCAGAGGTCACAGATTATGAGAATTGTATGGATATTTTGCCCTGGTCATGCAGGGGTGCGGGAGAATGAACAGGCTGATAGGTTAGCAGGGAATGCACCTCTTGGTGGCAGATTACCTATGAACAAGGGGGAGATGGTCGTGCGCTTGTGGAACCAGGTAGAGAAGGCGGAGGAACAGATCGAGAACCCATATGTGGATAGAATGAGATTGCGGGGAATTGGCAGGGTTCTGGAAGAATCTCAAAACTGAGAGGGAAGACCAGGAGAACTTTTAATCAGATAGCGCTGGGAACGATTAGTAGTGTGACTCTTCGCTGGCTGTTGAACGAGGGGACGGAGCACGTATGGGAATGTCCTGAGTGCAGTGATGTCGGTTCTTACGTCAACTCAACTCAACTATGTGGTTATATGAATACGTGAGTTCAGTTGTTGACAAATATTACATTGTTGGAAGCCAAGGAAGTGCAGTGGCTAGCACGCTTATCTGTTGATTCAGCGATCGTGCATTCGAACCCGCAGCCAGGTGGGTTTTTTAAATAAAAATAATTTTAAACTAACTGACTTAGTCTCTTAGCTCGACCCAACCTAAAGTGGGTGATAGGAATTGTTCTGCAAAGTAAAGGCGACCGGCATGATATTGACCACTGACCCACCGAGTACAGCTGGGTCTAAAACAATATTGGGCTGGTAGCATATATCCAGCACGCATCGAAGTGGGTAAAAGTGCACTGTACTTACCGAGAAATAAAAGTGATGAAATACACCCGGCATATTGATATCAATTGTCATAAATGGTATATTCAGTTACCTGTTCTAGGAAAATCATATATTACAGCCAGCAAATGCAGTGTAATAGATGTGTTACCATAGTGATTAGACGCTCTGACCCGATGTTTTTCCAAGACATTTTCTTGTAGCCAACATAGGTTGGCCTAGGAGCCCAGGTCAATTTTAAAATCCCGCCTTGATTTCGTTTCCAAACTAGGAACCAATTTTTTTTTAGTGGTTCCTAGGTACGAATCCAAATCAAGGCGGTTTTAAAAAATAGGCTCCTAGGCCAACCTATGTTGGTTACAAGGAAATGTCTTGGAAAATAAAGGCGGTCGGTGTAATACCGACTACGTCACCTACCGAGTGTCGATTTGTCTAAACTAATGGGCATAACACCATATGCCCAAATCCCCGTAAAGGTTATAAACGGGTTCTTAATTTACTTTACTTTTACAAATACAATGTGGGAAGCCATACACACATTAAGCTAACAACATTTGTAGTTACCAGAAGTTCTTAAACACTCCTCAGTGTAACACATGTCTGTAAACAGAATCCGCAATCATGGGCCAAATAGACACAAAGTGGTGTGTACTACTCTAAACACCTTGCTAATGTCTGCTGCAGTTATAGTTCATTGTTTACAAGAAAACATTCACCAACAACTCCGACAATATTTACAAAATATTTTGTCAATGTTGTTTTCTTTCAAGGTAAACGAGCATCTTTGTTCGGTAACACCCTTCTAAACGTTCCCTAAATCGCTCCAGACTTTAAAGAATAAACAATTCTCTCGAGACATCTGGGGTAATTAAATTACCAGGCCCAGGTAATGACATGTGGAAAAACAAGACTGTCATAGTTTAAATTATTGAAGAAGACAGCGATGTGTCTCTTTGCTGAAACGCTTAGGCGTCAAATGCTCCAAAGTTCCATGACAAAGTAAGCTCGGAAACTTGTTGATTCAATTTTGGGGGCGACCGGGAAAGTTCAATGTATCAAAATTTTGATAATTTTGTGGTTTTCAATTGTTTGTTCTGTGTTTCCATTGGTTCGACAATACTTTCATTGTCACTTGTTGTTTATTATGTTCTGTGTTCCCAAATGTATGCTTTCTCTGTATAAAAGGAATGGAAAATATCGCGACTCTAAAATAAGAAAAGATAAGTCTATGCAATGGAGCACTTTAAGATATTACTCTAAATCAGTCTTCTATAGTTTTATGGAACGCGCACTTGATGTCCTGCAGCGAAAAGTAAGTAAAAAAAAACTCTTTGCCAAGTCTTGAAGTGTATGATTATGTGATGGTAGCCCCATATTTTTATAGGGCAATCGACACTTGATGGTTGACGTGGTCAATATCACACTGCTCTACAGCAGTTCCCACTCTGATATAGCGTGCTTGAAAATTATAGTTTGTCTATGACAAGCAGTGATATCTTTGAAAGCCTTGCTGTATATTACACATATACGTTAGCTGGGCACATGATATAACCAATATCAACAATATGGCGGTCATGCAGAGAACTAGAAAAATACCAATCTACAAAGAGGGGAAGAAAAGACGCGGGCACTGTATAGGTCATTCATTGAAAATACCTGAGATTAGTATAGCTAGAAAAAACTTGTAACCCACAGGGAAAGGAAATAGAGGTAGATCGAAATCTCATAGAGAAGAAAATTAGAAGTAGAAATAAACAATACGGGAAGGACACTGACAGAGCCACGTAGGCTACAGGTAGGAAGATTTGGAGAGAGGTGACCAAGGGCATATACCCCGAGCGGAAGTGGAGAAATGGAGGGGTTGAGGATAAAAGTAGAAGAATTACATTCCCATGATTAAATTAATGATCAGGTCACAAAATTATTATTGGCGAATGACATGTTCAAAAATAACATACCAGCATTCGAGCGCAATAAATTCAAGTGGCTTGGTTGTGTTAGCAAGCAAGCTAATCACTACTCACCACTTTTACATTTTAATTAAGACCAAATACATTCCCGAGACACAAATCTTAGATGCATCAGACATTCACGCGCGCCGCATATGTCTCAAGATCTATTCCCAATGTCATCCTTTATCGTACACACACCCGAAATATAACCCGGCTAATGCCATTGGTCGATGAGCATCAGCACGCGGCCGAAAAATGAGAATGAACTTATGACAACATCGACGAGACATCGACTTATTTTCCACAAATAAATCATATCCATAGATAAATGTCCAATGTATGAGACTCTTTAAGTTATGACTTCTCGTCCCAGGGTTAAATTGAGGATCCTGTCAAGTTATGATTCTGGGATCATAGGTTAAGGTAGATTGATTGGATTAGTTGCCCGCATTCGACCCGTAACTTGCCGTCTCAATAACGTTATAGGTTTTCATTTAAACCAGAAGCAGGCTGCTGCCGTGGTTGCAAATCTATTTTTTCGAGTTTCTGGGATTGTTTTCATGATATATTTGCTAACTATGGATGTTTGATTTTCATTTCAGTAAAGCAAAATATGAGTACAAGTAGTCTATGGGTGCGTCGTTTCAAGATGATTTATGAATGTTTTAGTCGGAAATTAATATTTCAGGAAATCATTGGCTGCAGAGCAGAATTCCTGAGAAAGTGGAAAGCACTAATATTTTTAAAAATCATATTGCATAACTGCGTATACTACATTGTATTCGTTTAATTATGAATTTCATGACTTATTTCATTTCTAATTCGTTGACCCCCGAGTCTGTATGCACACTTTGTTTATGTTTCATTCCATTGCGTTACAATACTATCAACACTAAATAGCATGTACCTGACAATGACAAAAGATATATACTCAATACCAGATATAGTTAAGTTACGGTTACCAATCTTTCAACTACGGAGGCAAGAAGGAAATGTCTTGGGAAGATGAAGTTGACCTGGGTGATACCTATTTATTACATGACTCCTCGAGTGACGATTTAGTTAAAGTTAGTTGCATATCCGTTACATGACATCACATTCGACACAAATATTTTTTAGCTGTTTGTGATTTCTTGGCATACCATTGCGTGAAAACTAACGCAATTTCCTCTTCATCTTCTGCGTTCATCGGGAGTTTTTTTTTCGGACGTGATTGCGTTGTGCGTCTTTACAGCAGAGCTGCGTTCTTGCGCCGTTAGGCCGACATATCCGACTTCTGCGGGCATTTGTTGACCGGGTTAACCTTCCCGGGGGTTTCTTAGGACGTTTGACTCTCACTGTTGTGGTGTTATCCCCCATCCCAGCTGGTCCATATAGAACAGCCAACGGCATCCTGGTCAGCCCTCAAGGGAAGGCAGGGGCAGGCCATGGGCATTCCTCGCCATCCAAGGAGGCTTCCATACTTGCAGAGCCGACACACAGCGCTCTGGTACTGGGCTCACCCAATGAATCGTCACGTCCTGTACATGGCTGCTTATCCTCACTTCCGTGTATTGGGCCTTCCGTTCACCACAGGCTGTTCTTTCGGAAACCAGAAGAATGTAGTCTGCAGATGACATCCACACAGTGAGCTTTCGATTCGGACTTTCGACGTAATGGATTTGCTATCCAAGCAATATTCCATCTCATGCTTCTGGGACGCTTTTGTAACCGACATACCTGTGGTATGAAGTGCAGCAGTCTAAATACTTCTTCATGCACCTTTAAATGTCAACCTGAATGTAGTTAAAGTAATCTGCAGTCAACTTGAGCTTGTTGATATCTCCATAGAGCTTGTCCTCAAATGAAGTAGGTGTGGGCCAAAATATCTTTTTCTGTTCTGCATATATTGGGCACTCTTGCAGCAAATGTTTAGCTGTCATTTTACCAGTTCCACAATTACATTCATCGGTATCTCCTATCTTTAGTTTATTGAACAAGTGGTATTTCAACCTGTTACGTCCTGTGCGGAGTCTGAGGATTGCTACTTGTTCTCTTCGGTCGAGTTTGTAATATGCATCATCCTTCCGGTGGCCTGGATGCTCTGATTCCCATTTGGTTCTATAAGTGCTTCTTATAAACCTCTTTGCCTCATTATAGGTTATGTCTATGTCAGGCTGTGGTAGTCGTCCACCCTCTTTTGCTGGTCTGTCAGCCTCTTCATTTTCAGGTATACTGCAATGTGATGGGATCCACTGTATTACAACATTTTTGGATTTCTGGCATAGACCATGGAGTGCTGCTCTTAGGTCAGCTAGTCTAGTTCTGTGCTGTTTTTGCTCTTGAGTATTGAGACAGCTGACTTTGCATCTGTGAAGATAGCTATTTACTTCTCTTTATTTTCCTCCATCAAGAGCATTTCTGCTGCAGTTTTCAAATCTGCTTTGCTCTGCTTTGAAGTTACTTGAAAATTTTCCAGTTGCCACTGACTGTGTTTTTTCACTCCATCTTTTAAATTTAGGAGAATTCCTCCTCCTCCATTTTCTATTGAATGTGTGGCTGATCCATCTGTATATGCATGGGTCCAATTGTTGCTTGGGTAATGTTCTTTTATGTAGTTTAGGGTTATTTTTCTTCTTTCGGTTTCATTGAGTGTTTTGTTTTTTTTTTCAATACCAGGAATTGTTCTATCATCTCAGGCAGTTGCTGTTGCCTCCAAGCTGGAAACTTGTGTGCATTGTAAATGGGTTTGACTGTTGATATGTTAAGTATGGGATCTGCCCTAACTAGTTTCGTCATTTATATTCCAGGATTCACTGCAATACAGCAAAACAAGTTCTATTTAGCATTTCAGTATTCTCTTTCTTACATTTCCAATACCATACTATTTATATTTGCCCGTTCTATCAGTTGCTATGATTTTTCATTTATTGTACATAAACCATAATTCTCCACTACATCTATAATTTTAAAATCTCCTAATTTCTTGTGATTTTATTTGAGATATAGCCATGTCGACTTCATTTTAAAAGTGTTGTATTGTTTCATCACCACTGCTTGTTGTTGGTACATATATTTGTATCGTATCGGCTAAAGTAACAGAAAGAAAAATTACATTTCTCCGATGCAAAGTTAATGTTTTATTATTTCAAACGTCTATACTTAATTATGAAGAGCATTGGAATACAAGGATAAGCGTCTTTAGTATGTCATGCTAAAATAAACTAATGAGATCGTATATTCTAAACACGAAAGAGATCATATTTCCTGACCCAAACGAAGGAGATCAAATATACTGGAACTAACGAAGGTGATCAAGTATGCTGAAACAACCCAAGCAGATCAGACAAACTAAAAAAAACGAAGGAGATCGGGTAAGATGAAATAAACGAAGGCGATCGGGTAAGATGAAGCACACGAAGGAGATCGGGTAAGATGAAACAAACGAAGGAGATCAAATATGCTGGAACTAACGAATATGATCAAGTATGCTGAAACAACCCAAGCAGATCTGACAAACTAAAACAAACGAAGGAGATCAGGTAAGATGAAATAAACGAAGGAGATCAGGTAAGATGAAACAAACGAAGGAGATCAGGTAAGATGAAACAATCCAAGGAGATCAGGTAAGATGCAAAAAAAAAAAAAAACCGAAAGAGATCAGGTAAGATGAAACAAACAAAAGAGATCATGTAAGATGTAACAAACAAACTAGATCAGGTGAGATGAAACAAACGAAGGAGATCAGGTAAGATGAAACAATCCAAGGAGATCAGGTAAGAAGCAAAAAAAAAAAAAAAAAACGAAAGAGATCAGGTAAGATGAAACAAACGAAGGAGATCAGGTAAGATAAAACACACGAAGGAGATCAGGAAAGATGAAACAAACGAAGGAGATCAGGTAAGATGAAACAAACGAAGGAGATCAGGTATGCTGAAACAAACGAAGTAGTTCAGGTATGCTGATACAAAATAAATAGTTCAGGTATGCTGAAACAAAAGAAGAAGACCATGTATGCTGAAACAAACGACAGAGAGCAGATAAGACTAAGTAATCAAGAAGATCGGGTAAACTGAAACAAACATAAGAGGTTGGTTATGCTAAACAAAGGAAATAGATCAAGTTTACTAAAAACAAACGAAAGAGATTGAGTATGATGAAACAAAGAAAGGCTATCAGGTGTGACTGAACAAAGGAGATCGGTTTTGGTGAAATAAACTAAGCCATTAGGCGTGCTAAAACAAGCGAAGGAGATTGAGTATACCGATTTGCAGGTGATACCGTATTGATTACAGACAATGAGCAGGATCTGCAACATTTAGTGGATGTGGTTGTTACACACAGTGGACAACTAGGGTTAGAATTAAATTATAAAAAAGACACAGATTATGTGTCATTAGGAAGAACGAATTACCACAATGTAATAACAAGTAAATTGGAATATTCTTCAACAAGTGAATAGGTACAATTATCTAGGAACAGTCATAACATCAGATGGGAGATGCCGTGAAGAGATTAGAACAAGACTCTCAAGGCAAAAGTAGCCTTTAGCAAGGTGAAAAACATACTGACCAATAAAAAGATGTCAATTGAAACGAGAAAAAAAGTGTTGAGTTGCTACATAGAGACTGCACTATTTGATGGATGTGAAACTTGGACAATGAGCTGTCGAGCTGAAATACATCTGATGGCTGCAGAAATGTGGTTTCTGAGGAGAATGCAAAGAATACCATGGGCAGACAGAAAAACCAATGATCAAGTTGTACAAGAAACAAATGAAAATCGTACATTGATTAGAGAAATTAGAAGTAGACAGTCAAAATTTTTTGGACATGTTATGAGAAGAAATAAATTGGAGAACTTGGTGACAACTGACAAGATCGAGGGGAAGAGAGCAAGGGGAAGACAGAGAAGTAAATACCTAGATGGCTTGACCACGTGGCATAGTCGAGACAAGAACACTGAACTGATCCACGACTCTGGTATTCGAGTGAAATGGCGAGTCATGACCGCCCATGCTTACCGGCATGGTACATAATGGATGGATGCCGAAAATAACGAAGGAGATCAAGTATGCTTAAACAAACGAAAGAGATTAGATATCATGTAAAAAGTCAAAAAGAGCAGGCTTGCTGAAACAAAGGAAGGAGATCGGGTGTGCTGAAGCAAACGAAGGAGATCGGGTGTGCTGAAACAAAGGAAGGAGATCGGGTGTGCTGAAGCAAACGAAGGAGATCGGGTGTGCTGAAGCAAACGAAGGAGATCGGGTGTGCTGAAACAAACGAAGGAGATCGGGTGTGCTGAAGCAAACGAAGGAGATCGGGTGTGCTGAAACAAAGGAAGGAGATCGGGTGTGCTGAAACAAAGGAAGGAGATCGGGTGTGCTGAAGCAAACGAAGGCGATAGGAAATGCCCGACAAACATAACAAAATGAACATGCTCTGTGAGACTCGATGTCTGTTAATGACGGGGCAAATTTGCACCCAAATGACACTCACCGAAACTGACAGCTGAAAAATATTCACCCAGCAGACACATTCAGTGAAACGGCAACAGACATACCGCGAGATGTTTAATAACTTTAATTACAAGTTGCAAGAGAATATATAGAAATGACCATGAAAGGTATAACACAAGGTAAAGTCGATGACTGCTGCAAACCATAATTTAGAAAGTGAAAAGAGGTAAAAGCCCGAAAAGTTGTTTAAAAATATCTTGTCAGAGGTCCCGTGGCTGAGTCGTCAACTGTGTCCTCGCGTTCAGAAAGTTGTGGGTTAGTTTCGAACTTCGTCATTCAGTTCACGAGAACAATTTTCTTGGAGTTCCCTGGGGATGGTCGCTGAAGCTATGGGGTTCGTGCTCTGGGCGACGCTTTCGGCAAATGCCAGCCGCTCCGCGGAAAGAAATCGAATCATGTGTGATAACAACTGGGTGGAATTGTGTCCATCCTCTTGTCCTTCAGTCCCGTTAAACACAGTATTATCATGCCGAATTAGTATTCCCCATGAGGGACAATAATCTTCCATTATTCGATCACGATTACTGCTGCATCACTTGAGCATCTGTATCATTAAACCATTAATATTTTGACTTTGTAAGCATGTTACAAACAATTAGGACTAACGATCTGTCCTACATAAGGCGGGTCATTACATTATTATAGAAACATATCAGGTCAAGTCTTTAAATAATCTACGATATATACTAACAATTGGACTGTCATAAGCTGAGTCAATAAGTGAGAGAGAAAACCAATAGCACACACGCTGTATATATATTTATACACACACACACACACACACACACACACACACACACACACACAGACAGAGGCAAGCTACCAATGAGCAGAGCCTTTTAATATTTCAAGATTTACTCAGACATTTCGGATTCTCCTTCGGGAGACCCAGGTTCGAATCCTCCGTGAGGTGTGGGGATTGCTTCTGTCGAGGGCAGAAAAAAAATCTCTAGCCTGCACAGACTGCACTAGCCAGGCGGCCTTAATACCTCAGGCACAATGCCCCCTGCCAAACATCGCAATGTACTACTATATTGGCAGTACATGACAATTGTGTGTGTGTGTGTGTGTGTCTGTGTGTGTGTGTGTGTGTGGTGTGTGTGTGTGTGTGTGTGTGTGTGTGTGAATGTTTTGACTTAGACATGAAATGCAATATGTCAGTGTAATCTATATACCAAATCGGACGCAGCTCTGCTATTGTTTCTTAAGTAACAACTGACTGATTTCTAAACGTGAATACGCTAATTCACGAACGCAGGTATGAGGCTCATCAGAAGATAGTCGGGGCACATATAGTATATGGTTCTTGGCGTTGACAATTCAAGTAGTTAATACCACAGAGTTAGATTGTTAACTTCCTGATAACATCTCTCTCTCTCTCTCTCTCTCTCTCTCTCTCTCTTCTCTCTCTCTCTCTCTCTCTCTCTCTCTCTCTCTCTCTCTCTCTCTCTCTCTCTCTCTCTCTCTCTCTCCCTCTGTCTTTGTCATTGGTTTTGACAGTTATCTCAAGGAAGCACAGTGTTAATAAACAAATAAGAAAAATGCATCCATGGTCATTAAACATAAATTGTTGCTGTTCATTTACAGGACGCTACAATCAACTTCAACCCCAGGATTGTTTTTTTTTAACGTTCAGTAGTTTGCCATTGCTTTTTAACGAGACGTCAACATTGAAGTCTAACTGAACGGTGTAGGGAACGATATCGTTAATCGTCATTGGACCGGATGTTTAAGCCCAGGAACATGAAGCCCTACGGCCACGTAGAATCCCTCGTCAAGCCAGCACGAAAGACGACCAGCTGTTGAACTTACAACACTCCAGAAGCGTTAGTTGTGAAGCCTCATGATCGCCCGCAAGCCCAGCATGACAGATGACACGACATTTCTTAACTCGTTATGGTGGTTGTTCTAAGACGTCACATAAAGATTATTACGTGGTTATTTATTCCGTGTTATGTTAAATACGATTGTGCTCCCTCTTCCGCATCTTGTGTTTCATAGTGGAGTTATTGTAATAATTGAGAGTTGCTGTTCTTTTGCTACATTGAAATAACAACGTACCGAGTCATTCGTGCCTTATTGCACTGTAAATTATATTAATAATTTGACATTTTGGAACTTTTTGTTTCCAATGATATTAGCCCTCGGCAAATACAGAAGATGGGGTTAATTGTAGAATAAACAGAGAGCTGACCTTTCATTACAAATGAGTGACTTATGTTATCAACATCATCATATGCAATACCGATAAGCGTAACCAGTCATGGTTGGCCACCCCACACTATCACCAAATCTTGGATCAGCTGTGAGTTCCTGTCTCGATTATGCCATGTGGCATATTTGTCTCTCCATCCCCCTTTTTTTCCCTTTACCCCCCCCCCCCCACCCTGCTCTGTTCTCATTAGCCTTGCCAGTTGTGGCTGAGTTTCCAAGTTTATTTCTTCTTATAATGTTCCCCCCCCCCCCCCCCCAAAAAAAAAAAAAAAATAGCTGTCTACTTTCTGATTTATGGAATGATTTTACGGTTTTTATTTATTTCTTGTAGGATTTCCTCATTGACTTTTCTGTCCGTTCATGATAATTCTCTGCATTTTCTCAGAAACCGCATTTCCATTCTCATTATATATATTTTAGCTTGTCTGCTTCTTGTTCAAGCTTCACACGTATACAATAGTATATGTGCTTACTAGCACTTCATAATTCGCTCTCTCTCTCTCTCTCTCTCTCTCTCTCTCTCTCTCTCTCGCTCTCTCTCTCTCTCTCTCTCTCTCTCTCTCTCATCCTGCCATAATGATTTTTGTTGCAATCTCTACATGGCACCTTCCAACAGATATAAAGACCGTTACGAGATATGTGTAAAGATAACCATGTATAGGAAAGTTCCCTTTTCCGAGATAGTTGTAAGGATAACCATGTATAGGAATGTTCCCTTTTCCGAGATAGTTGTAAGAATACCCATGTATTGGAATGTTCCCTTTTATTTGGATGTAAGGAGGTAGCATAGTCGAATGGATAAGCGTGCTCTTGTGCTAATGCCGATGTAACGGGTTCAAACACTACACCGGTCAGCTGGACTAAAATGTTGACTTCTCGTCCTTGACTTGGTGACGTAAATTACAAGTGCCTCTGAAGGCAAAGTAGTTCGCCTGATGGCGACGGATACTGGTAATAGGGAAAACTAATCCACACACAAAAGTCAGCCCAGTGCAATAGTTAGTAGTATTCGTATAGACTGCACTTGTGTTCAAAGTGAGAGGTCGCAAAACAAAACAAAAAACAAAAAGCTTAGATGTTACACTGTGATGTTTCTCTCTTCTTGTTGATGAAATTAATCTCTCTGTTGGTGTTCTTACACATTGATTCTAACCCTAACGTTTGTAGTGATCCAGTAGTTCATTAATCACGTAATGTTTACGTTATATTTTTAACAAGTAACACTTCTTGGAAACTAAAATACCGAAAGGCCACCCACGTGTTGAAAGGACAGTTAACGAAGTTAGATGTAGCCGAGGTGGAAAAGGGACATTAAAAACACACTATGCGTGAAAATACATGGGCAGAGCAACTAACGAAACATCGGTAGATTTTCTGGTGGTTTGTGATAAAAGCGAGGTACTGCAAATGTACTTTCTCCCACATTATGATCATAAAGTATGCTGGGTATCTGAGAGTTCTTTACAGCTGAAGATTCCGGTTTGCTACCAGCATAAGGGTTTGAAGTTTAACAAACCAGCACTGTCTTCTAATGCCGCCCCAATCCTGCTGGATCCTTTTATTAGTGAGGCGGCTTCTTATATCCCGACGAAAAACAGGAATCACAACTTGCATGCTGAACAAGTTAAAATTGAAACGGTAATTTGAAAAGATCACAAACTGTATTATTCTTAGGACGAAAAACACCAACCCGCATAAATGTGAACCTGTTACCTTGGATCGATTCTGTCTAGAAGACGTACCAGATACGAGGATGCGTGCTAGTGTCGGATACTCTAGTCTCTAAATTAGAACTGTACTGCTAACTGTAGGTCTACAAAGAGTGAAGTGTTGACCTTAAAACAAGTCTGACCTCTCCCTTGGCGTTATTGTTAACAGACTGAATTGAGTTTAATTTGCCATTCCTTTGTGATATTCGTCGGCTCTGTGTCGAAGGGGTTACGAATGCAATTCGTAATCTCGTTTACCTCCTTCGAAACACAGCTGCGGGCGATTTGGAATCAGGCTGCCTTGCGTTGATTTCATTGCAATGATATGGATCTCGTTCGTTCAGAAAGCGATGACCAACTAGCGAACCTAAAATTGAACAGAAGAAGAAGAAGAAGAAGAAGAAGAAGAAGAAGAAGAAGAAGAAGAAGAAGAAGAAGAAGAAGAAGAAGAAGAAGAAGAAGAAGAAGAAGAAGAAGATGAAGAAGAAAAAAAGAAAGAAAGAAAGAAAGAAAGAAAGAAAGAAAGAAAGAAGAAAGAAAGAAAGAAAGAAAGAAGAGGGAGAGGAAGAAAAAGAAGTAGGATGTTTAAACTAAAAGGTAAATTAACAAGTAAAGGTCTTCTTTGCACACCTCGTAGCTCCATATCTGATACGTAACTCGTCATTCGACGTGTAATGTGGTCATTATCATGTCATGTGCCGATTTTAGAGTGGGTCAACCTGGCGGCCGAGGTCAATATAAAAAAGCCGCCTCGTTGTGGAATCGGACACATGATATGTAGGAGTGCTAGACACTGCGGTATCACGGCTTCCGACAGTAAACATATGGAAGTTGAATTAACAATGTAGAAGGATTTCAATGACGCTTTATCCCTTATGTGGTTGCAAATGCAAATATGTTAGAAGCATAAACAGTGTAACCAGTAATAACGTGAAGAATAACTTTGTGATTTGTGATAAAATTAATTGTTCCAGACTCGACATGAATATTTGCTGGATAAAATAAATTCTTAACTAGGTTAGCTCCTGAAAGGGTTTCATATACGAGTGTATAAAAATTGAGCTGAAGTAACTAGGTTAATGTATATAAGCCACATTGGGGAATTGCCTGGCAGGCCTATATTTATGAAATGAGAACGTAAATAAAGTTATGCTTGTCCCCTAGACTCTGGAAGATAAAATTTAGTAGTTATATTTTATGATGCTTGGTCTAACACGGCGCCATGTAGGCCTGGATAAAGTTTAAGTATATTGATATGAGACACGTTGCTGTTTACTGCTTGAGTGGAGGGTATAGGGTCACTGTCCACGCCCATGTCACATAGACAAATCGACATTGTGTGGGTGATGTGGTCAGTACCAAGTAAGCCACTTTTACCTCCCAAAACTGTTCCCCGTGCCCTTTTTAGACTCAGGTCAATTTAAAAAAAAAAAATCGTTCCGATGCGGATCCAAACCCATGACCACCGGGCTGCCATCCCATTGTTCAGGCACCCTGCTGCCCCGACTCCCTGGGTGTGTGTTGCAGGCTTTATATCTGCATAGACCACACAGCACTAGTGGGATGATGTGGTCGATATCACGCCGGCTACCCTTGCTTCCCAGAGTATTTCCTGGCACATAGATTATTCTGGGTCGATCTGGGAGCTCTGGTCAATACAAAAAGCAAGCAAACAAACACACAAACAAACAAACAAACAAAATGCCCTCCTCCTGGGAGACTCCAACAAATAATCACCGAACCGACAGGCAAGCCTGCTAGACTCTAGCTGCAATGCCTGCCTAATGTTTACTAATTGGAATACATATAACTACTTGCCAGCTTAACATTGTTGTTAACGTTCTTTTGTCCAGACGGTCGTTTACATATTACATATTAGGCGATTTTAAAAATAAATTCCACACTATCATCTTGGAATAACTGCATTTTATAGTGTTTAATGCATGTGGATAATCTTGGAATAGTGAATTTTATAGAATTCAATAAATTAATATCATATTGGAATAGTACATTTTAGAGTGTTTAATAAATTAATATTTCAAGTACTTCAGGTATATGAAACATGAATACGTAAAAAAGAAAGAACGCGAAAGCTTTTGATCGTTTGCCTTACTGCACGAACGAAAGAAAGCACAAAAGGACGAAGGGAAGAGAAAATAAAGAATGATTTGGGCTGAAAATCTGATTAAATGAACACATTATTAAAGACGCTTGGGGAAATCAGTAATTTTTTAAAATATATATATATATATATATATATATATATATATATATATATATATATATATATATATATATATATATATATATATATATATATATACAAGTCCGTTATATTGGTTTGGTCTAGTACTGAGAATACTGCAGGACAAAATCCAGAGGGAAATAAACAGGATGATGCCGAAATAACACCAAATCGCCGAGGCGTGTGCACGGACATTGAAATTCACACCTAGGGCGCGATGAGAACATTGATTACTGAGAACAGGGGACGGTAAATAAAGCACAGCAATAGACCCCGTTCCACGTCTAGATATTCATTGGGTATGTGGTGCTTGCTCCCCCGATGGTGTTTCCACCTTGTCGTGGTGGGGGAGCTTGAGTTTCTCAATGACCCTGAGAGCTATGCCGGCGGTAGCGTAGCTACCAGCAGGGCCTCCCAAGCCGGACAGGTCAAAGGGTAGAGAACAGACAAAGAGAAACACCCTGGTCCTCCAGGTTTGGGGGTTGAAGCGTGAGGTTAACATCCCCACCTTTGTAAAAACCTTTCTTTGTTACGAAACAAATACATGAGCCTCGATATCGGACTGACTTATCTGGACAACGACCTTGGAACGTTAAAGGACTTTTGAGATTTGGAACATGGAATGTACGGACACTATATCGAGCTGGAGCGGCCGAAGAACTAACCCGGGAGCTGATTGAATATCAAATGGATATAACAGCAATTCAAGAAATAAGGTGGCCAGGAGAGGGTACTTTAGAGCAAAATGGAATGATTATAATATATGGAGGAAACACCCAAAATAAACATGAATTAGGAACAGGATTTGTCATCAAAAAAGAGTTATGGGGGAACGTTTTAAACTTTAAAGCTTTTAATGACAGGATTAGTAAATTACGAATAAAAGGTAAATGGAAAAATATAACGATGATTAATGTACATGCACCTACTGAAGAGAAAGAAGATGATATTAAAGAAGACTTTTATAATGATCTGGAAGATGTCATAGAAGAAACCCCCAAACAGGACATCCTGATTGTGCTAGGAGACTTCAATGCAAAAATAGGTAGAGAGCAAACTAATAAAAAAGTGGCCGGTATGGAAAGCCTACATACAACTTCAAATGATAATGGATGGAGAGTCATCAACCTGGCAGAAGCCAAAGGACTGCAGATTAGCAGTACCAGACTACAAAGAAAGGATATACACAAACAAACTTGGAAATCATGTGACAAGAGAACCTATAATCAAATAGATCACATTTTAATTAACAACAGAAATGCATCAAACATACAGCAAGTCAGAAGTTATAGAGGAGCTGAGTGCCACAGTGACCACTTCCTCGTTGGAGCAAAATTTAAAATAAAACTTAAGAGAGCTTTCTATACTAAATTACAAAGATTACACCCAACATATAACAGAGAAAAACTGCAAGACATTACAGTCAAAGAGAAATGTACAGATGAAATAAAATGTAAACTTGAAACTCTGCAAAACCCTTTGGAGGAAAGCATTGACCAAACTTGGTTGAACATCAAGAATACAATTCAGTCTACCGCAGAAGAATGTCTCGGTGTGTTAACCACGCATAGAAAGAACAGATGGTTCAATCAAAAATGTGAAGAAGCAGTCATTAGGAAGAAGAATGCCAGACATGTATGGTTAAATGACATCAATAACATCCAAAAGGAAGAGCATTATAGAAATGAATGTAAAGAGGCTACAAAAATAGTCAGACAGCAGAAGCGAGAATATATGAATAATATAATCAAAGATATGGAAACTAATCACCAGAAAAATGAATCCAGAAAATTTTTTAAAGAACTGAAGTCAATGAAACGAGGGCACCAACAAAACACATATGGTTTAAAAGACAAAAATGGGAATATGATAAATACCAATGAGGAAATGTGCAACACATGGAAAGGATATTTTATTGAATTACTAAATTGTGAAGCTCCAAGTAACATTTTCCCACAGGAAGAGGTTCTAACATGCGAACCACAAATTGAAGAACCTACATTTGAAGAAATCCTATATGTAATCACACGACTTAAAAACAATAAGGCAACTGGGACTGATGGAATTGCTGCTGAATTTATAAAGGCAGGTGGCCATGCATTACATCTAAAGCTATACGAACTAATAATAAAAATCTGGAGGACAGAAGAATTACCCCATGACTGGAAAGAGTCATTATTGATACCTATCTTTAAGAAAGGAGACAAGTTCCAATGTGGAAATTATAGAGGAATATCACTACTGTCCACAAGCTATAAGATACTATCCGCAGTATTACTAAATAGACTAAAACCATATTCAGAAGACATATTAGGTGACTACCAGGCGGGGTTTAGACAAAACAGATCAACAATAGATCAGATATTTATCTTACGACAAATAGCCGAGAAACATTGGGAATATAAAAGCGATCTCCATAACATTTTTGTGGATTTTAAAAAGGCTTATGATAGTGTCCATAGGAATAGTCTATGGAATGCTATGCAGGAATTTGGAATACCAAGGAAGTTAATCAACATGACCAGACTATGCATGGAAGATACTTATAATATAGTAACATATAAAGGCAGGAAATCAGACCCCTTCCAAATAACATCTGGCTTGAAACAGGGTGATGCACTATCGCCGCTACTCTTCAATCTGGCTCTAGAGAAAGTTGTAAAGAAGGTAAAGGAGGAATGTGATATTGGAGGAACATCCAAGCTGCTTGGTTATGCAGATGATATAGATATTATAGGGCAAAGTGAACAAAAGACATTGGAAATATTGACTCACTTAAAGGAAAAAGCCCAACAGATGGGGCTGGTTATCAACCAAGATAAGACAGAATATATGGTAATTTCAAGAGACGGAATGGCTAGAAACTCTGGCCACATACAAATAGATAATATGACCATTAAAAGAACGGAAACATACAAATACCTGGGTACGATCTTCAACTGCTCCAACATCATAAGGGAAGAAATACAAACTAGAATCAACTCTGGAAATAAGATAAACTATGCACTACAACATCTACTAAAATCAAAGGCGCTATCTCGTAACACCAAAATCACAATATACAAAACACTGATCAGACCAGTTGTGCTGTATGGCTCTGAAACCTGGAGTACAACGAAAGGAGACGAAGCCTTGTTACAAACCTTTGAGAAAAAAATTTTAAGACGCATCTTTGGACCCATTAGGGATACACAAAGTGGAGAGTGGAAAAGAAGAAGTAACAAAGACATTTATGATCTGTTTAAGTCCCCGCTAATCACTGGTATCATGAAGGCTAATAGACTACAATGGCTGGGGCATATAGAAAGAATGGAAGATAATAGGGAAACAAAACTCGCTTACACTCAGGAAATAAATGACCGTAGACCCCGAGGTAGACCAAGAAGGCGGTGGAGAGATAATACATGTACAGACCTGCAAGCACTTGGAATCAACGACTGGCAAGAGAAGGTCCACCAGAGAGACGAATGGAGACGGATTGCATTTGCAGCAAAGAACCTCAATGGCTCAGAACGCTGAAGAAGAATGTGGTGCTTGGCCAATCATGCTATATACCTTTCTGTATTTGATGGAACACGTGGTCATTATCACGGCTGCCGTATTCTTTTCCCAGAACAATTCCATGCACGGAGTTAAGCCATGTCTATCTTGTAAACCAAAGTAAAATAAATACCCATAAACATGGAGTTTCAATCACATGACTATCAGGCCACAGAAATGCGTGTTTTCGGCAGCGCTGCCCAAGAACTTAACAAGGGACACTCATTATCATCATATGTCATGCCGATAAGCGTCAGCGGTCATGTTTCGCCATCTCACGCGATCACCAGAGTCGTGTGTCAGCTCTGTGTTCTTGTTTCGACCATGCCACGCGGCCATGCCATCACTATATTTACTTCTCTGTCTTTCCTTTGTTCTTTTCTTCTTAATCTTGCCAGTTGAAACCAGTTTCTCTGAAGTATTTCTTCTCATAACGTGTCAAATAAAGTGTGACTGTCTAAGTCTACTTTCTCTAACCAGTTTACGGTTTTCATGTTCTTCGTGAAAGGGACAGTAGAGTGATATTATCATGCGATTTCAACATTATCCTTGTCGTCAAAGACAAATATATAGGCCTACACGTGTTATTTGAACAATGTGGATATGTTTGGAACATATCACTTGCCCTGTGTCCGGCTTATTGTTACGAACATTGATTTAAATAATTAGCTGTGAAAGAACAGGCCTTTATTTGTTCCATGTTTTAAAAAAAAATTTCAAATAATACGCTATAATAAAAGCCATATTTATAATTTTTAACCCTACAAAACGATCAAAAGGTTTCATATAGCACAGACTCTTACGAATACTTGGAAGCAGTGACTTAATATGGCAGTTTATATGGTTAATATGGCAGGCTTACACTGTCTTCTAACCACTCATGTTAGATTAACATGCTAGAACTATTAATTTTGTTCCTGGTTAGATCTTTTTCCTGTTATTATTTTGTTGTGTTTTAATTATTTTAATATGGCAGTTTATATGGTTAATATGGCAAGCTTACACTGTCTTCTAACCTCTCTTGTTAGATTAACATGCTAGAACTATTAATTTTGTTCCTGGTTAGATCTTTTTCCTGTTATTATTTTGTTGTGTTTTAATTATTTTAAAGGCGTAACAAGTAAAATGAAGCTATAACATTTTCTGTTGCATAACCGAAACATTGATTTGAAAAACCCAACTTTGTTAAACATATTAGCCCATCACCATTGACACTTCTGCCATACAAATGGTGCACGGATGATATTGCAAGATTCGGTGCGACAAAAAGCTATTCAAACGCGTCGCAATTGCACGTTGTGGTCGGAAGATATGAGGCAGCCTCGCAAACTTGCAGTGGACACACAAAGAGGAGATAGAAATAAAGCCAACAAGGCTATGAAGGGAAATTTAGTCATTTATTTGGTGCCTTTATGCTGAGCAGAAAGACGGCTGCTGTTAGCATAGCTAGTCAAGAAAGGCCCATTTCCGACAAGGAAAAGGAAAATACTGCTTGTAGTTAGCCGGTTCTGTGCTAAAACCGGGTCTGGTGAAATCCAGCTCTGTGGGGAAGGATTTAGGAATGCAATTCGTAAGCCCGCATACATCGCTCGAAACACAGCTGTGGGAGTTGTGGAAGCAGACATTTTGTAGGGAAATTAAAAATCAACAGAACACATGAAATACCAAATTAATGCACAATTGAATTAATGTCATCTCTAATGAAAGAAACACACTCTAACTGGTTGCCTAAAAACCAAAGAGGGCAAAATCTTAATAGAAAAATGATCAGATTGTAAATGCATGGTCAGATTGTGTGAAAGATCTTTATAATGATACAAGAGAAGAGCAGTATGGTATTATGAATATTAACTATGGACCATCAATTCTACGGTTGAAGACGAAGTCAATCAAGAAATCCAAAACCTACATAAGAACATCCCTGATGATCACTCAAGCGTAGATAAGGAATGGACATGTTTCAAGGCTGCCATGCTAGACACGCTGAAAAATAAATGTGGAACAAAGAAAGTAGGGCAGGACAAAAGATTAAGAACAGCCTGGTGGAACAACGAAGTTAAAGATAGCATATTCAAAAAGAAGGTAGCATTCAAAAATTGGATCACAACTAAATCTGAACAGGACTACACTACTTATAGAATAGCACGACGTAATGCCAAACAAACAATTAGAGCATCTAGAGATGAATCCTGGAGAATATACGGTGAACAGATGGCGACCCTTAGCAAAGACTGCCCAAGAGAATTTTATAAACGTGTCACCACAATGAGAAACAGAGATGCATGTTACAACCCAACCACCATCATAAACAGCAAAAGAGGTATACCGATATTTAATCCAGAACAAAGACTAGCAAGGTGGGCAGAATACTTTCAAGAACTACTTAACCCCACACATAACATAGAAAACCTCACTTTTGTGCCTAAAAGCAAGGGACAGCAAGAACCAAATTTTATACCTGCTGAAGTCAAAGCAATTATACAGAAAAGTCCTAAAAACAAATCACCAGGTCCAGATGGAATAACCACAGAAGCTATTCAGGCCTGTGGGGAAACAGGAGTTAAATGGCTAACAAGACTTTTTAATATAGCATGGGAAGAAAGAAAAGTCCCAGATGATTGGCAACAGGCAATAATAGTACCAATATGGAAAAAGAAAGGCAATATGAGAGAGTGTGAAACATACAGAGGTATATCACTCCTGAGCCATATAGGGAAAATGTATGCAAAACTTTTGGAACAAAGAGCTAGACCAATAGTTGAAAAACAGTTAAGCAAAGCACAATTCGGTTTTCGGAAAGGTAAAAGTTGCACTGATGCATTATTTACACTTAGACAAATTTGTGAAAAAACTATCGAATATAGTGACCAGCAGAATATTGTGTTTGTAGATCAGGAAAAGGCTTTCGATAGAGTAGACAGATACAAATTATGGACTATCCTTGAAGACTATGGGATAGAAGGGCAACTGCTAGAAAACATCATAGCCATGTACCACTCGAGCCAAAGTGCAGTAAGAACACAAGAAGGTATATCAGATATGTTCACAGTCAATACAGGAGTGAGGCAGGGATGTGTGCTCTCTCCCCTGCTATTCAATATCTACATGGACAGAATTTCCAAAGAAGCAAGTCTCGACAGAACAGATTCAGAAAATTTAGAACTCTTTACTCCAGATGAAACAACTGACCCACAGGGAATAAATGAACTTCTATTTGCAGATGATCAGTGCCTGTTTTACAGCGATGAGGGCAGACTACAAAATCATATTACTAATCTGAGTTCAACCTGCAACAGATACAATATGAGTATAAACACAGCCAAAACCGAAGTAATGCAAGTTAGCAGATCGCCAGGCCCACTAAGTATACAGATACATAACACACCTCTGAAACAAGTTAAGGAATTCAAATACCTTGGAAGTATGATCACAGAAGATGGCAGATTGGACAGAGAAATTGAAATCAGATGTCAAAAAGCTAGTGCACTTACATATCAACTATCACCCTTACTGAAACATCCAAACATACCCATGTCCGCAAAACGACAGATAATAAACAGCATATGCACACCAACCCTATGCTACCAATCTCAAACCTGGACTTTATCCAAATTACACCTTCGCAAAATCAACACCTGCGAAATGAGATGCCTGAGGAGAGCTGCCAACTTAACAATCCGAGACCGAGCAAGAAATGCTACTATCAGACAGACTGTGGGATCAACACCCTGTGCCACATTTATTGAAAGACAGAAGATCAAGTGGTTTGGCCATGTCGTTAGAATGCATCATCAGCAACTACCATCACTGGCCTTACATCAAAGATCATCTGCGACGAGACCACGAGGACGTCCAAGAAGAAAATGGATTGACGACATCAGAGACATTGTACAACCACACGGAATGACACTATCCAGTGCCGTCCACCGGGCGCTGGAACGCAAATTATTCCTCCCCACGACGCTTGACGGCAGAAGTGGAAGATGATGATGATGATGATGATGATGATGAATTCTACGGATGAACGTTCAGAATGTTCTTAACCATCTGAAAACTGGCAAGACACGTGTCCAGACAAAATCACAACAGAGATGATCAATGCCTTATAAGAATATAGAATAGACCTGGTCACCAGATTGATTAACACAATATATGATACTAGAGACATGTCTCCTGAATTATGTAAATCTACATTTATAGCAATCCAAAAGAAATCAGGAACCTTGGAATGGGATCAACATCGAACAATTTGAATAATGAGCTACATTACGAATATTTTGCTAAGAATCACCTTGCAAAGAGTTAAGAAGAAATTACAACCTGAAATAGATATAGAACATGGAGGGTTCGTAGAAGGCAAGGGCACTGTAAATGGTGTGTATTTATTGAAAACATTAATAGAGCTTTCGATAGATGTAAACAAAGACCTGTATCTTTGCAACATTGACTACACAAAGGCTTTCGATACAGTTAGACATGTCTACATAATGAAGATGCTTACAGATTGACAAATTGATGGAAAAGATCTTAGACTTGAAAAAAACATATTGGAAACATCAAGCTGCCATAAAGTGTGGTAATGAAGTAGATCAATAATAGTCTATTAAGAGAAGTGTGCAACAAGGTAATGTCTCCAGATCTGTTTTCCCTACACAGTTAAAAGTTATGATTAACAATTAGAAGATATGAGAAGAATCACCATTGTGGTACATAACATCAATAACATTAGACATGCGGATGATACAGTATTGATTGCAGACAATGAACAAGATCTGAACATTTACTAGATACTGTTATTCTACACAGTGAACAACTAGGGTTAGAATTAAATTGTAAGAAGGCAAAGATTATAGTCGTTCCTAAGAAGAATGCAATGCAATGATAACTGGGAATATTCATATACAAGTAAATCGGTACATCTATCTCGGAACAGTCAAACCATCTGATGGGAGGTGCCTTGACCAGATTAGAACAAGAATTGCCATGGAGAAGATATCCTTTTGCAAGACTGAAAACAAACTGACCAATAAAAAGATGGCAATTATCATCTGTAACAAGTACTGTTGTATGGATGTTAAACGAGAACGATGAGCAGACAAGCTGAAAAAAATATCTAATGACTGTGGAAATGTGATTTCTGAAGAATTTGCAATAGGTGCCATGAACAGACAGCGGAACCAATAAACAAGTATTACAACAGGCAAATGAAAACCGCAAACAGATTAGAGAAATTAGACGTAGACAGTCAGACTTTGTGGGCACATTATGAGAAGAAATAAATTGGAGAACGTGGTGACAACTGGCAAGGTTGAGGGGAGTAAAAACAAGGGAAATGTAGAGAAGTAAATATTTGGATGGCTTGACTACATGGCTTGGTCGGGGCAAGAACACAGAGCTGATCCACGACTCTGGTGAGAGTGTAGGATGGCAAAAACATGACCACCCACGGTTACCGGCATGACACATGATGAATGAATATATATATCATATATGTGTGCATGGCTTTCTCGCTCTCGCTATTTCTCTCTCTCTCTCTCTCTCTCTCTCTCTCTCTCTCTCTCTCTCTCTCTCTGTGAGTGTGAGTGTGTGTGTGTGTGAGTGTGTATATGAGTATGACGAGAATTAGAAGCTGAAATGAAGTATATTGTGAGGACAAAAATGAGGTGCTGGTGATGGCAAATATTAAGAAGACTTTGGATGAGAAGAATATAAGCTTATGCTTCATTGGACAAAAGAAGGAAGAAGAGAGAGAACCACGATGAGGAGAAGGAGGAGGAGGAAGAGGAGGAGGAGGAGGAGGAGGAGGAGGAGGAGGAGGAGAAGAAGAAGAAGAAGAAGAAGTAGAAGAAGAAGAAGAAGAAGAAGAAGAAGAAGAAGAAGAAGAAGAAGAAGAAGAAGAAGAAGAAGAAGAAGAAGAAGAAGAAGAAGAAGAAGAAGACGTTATTCACAAGAATAACTATGTAAGGGATCAGTTAATACGTATATCAACATTATTATATGTAAAGCAAGGAAAGATCCCTATTACACGTCTCGTGGCTTATTGGACACATGGTTCCCGACCCATAATTGTATAGTCCAGTCAGCACTGGGTGGATGATGTTGTCAATACCACACCCTAAACCATTACTTCCCAAGACATTTTCTGAGACCCATGTTAGGCTGGGTCGACAGGTGTTAAGTTAGTTGCATATCCTTTACAAAACATCGCAAGCAACCCCAGCATTTATGGTGGTTTGTAATTTCTTGGAAAGTTTACGTTCAGTAGTTTGCCATTCTTTTCTGACCGACCGGCACTCATACTTGTATGAATGTACCCAGTATTAATTCCTTTGCATTGTTAGATATGGATAAGCGGCACGATCACAACAATCACTTGAAGACATGCCAATGTCATCCACAACGATCTGCCTGAGTAACGTTATTACTTCCCTTAACAAACACCAAGCTTAGACTGCGGTATAACTGTGGGTATTCCCAGCAGACTTCAAGTACCACGCGCCGCCTTTTGTTTACGGCCGTTTGCAGTGTATGTGATAGGCGGGTGGGTTAATTTCGGATAGATATTGATGTAATCTACACGTCTCAGATTTTCCGTTCTGGGTAGGCAGTTACTGATGTAATGTGTGAGTGTCTGATTCTGAGGGTAGTTGTCAGGCTAGAACAGGTTTTGAGAATAACTGATTGCCTGCTATATGTAGGAGACATACTTGAATGCAATCAATGAATTGCAGTCCAAGTGGTCAAAAGAATAATTGCGCTCTAGCAAAAACAAAAATAAATACATGCAATTTAGAAATGTGAGATTCTGTGTACTAGAGGTGTTAAAAAGATAAATGTATTGTATTAATATGTGTTTGTGTGTGCTAGATATTTGTTAAATGCATAATTGAAATGTGGGAGTGTGAGTGCGTGAGGAATGTTAAATGTTTACACGAGATAGCTTTGAATGTGGTATCATGAGTGCCTGAGGTGTGTTAAATACATATATGGAAGTATCTGTACCGTTGTTCGTGTCTATGTTATAATGCCGCTGAGCTTTGACTCTTCTTGTGTGCATATTAACCACTGTATTCTAACAGCTCTACCACATTTATCATCACTGCATGTGTGTATCTACTGTTATCTAAAGTAGTCAGTACTGGAACAGTTCGGGACCCTACTGTACACCTTTACGCGCATTGGACATAATGTGTTAATCCCATTTTTATTGACACTGTGATTGATGTCTTTAATATCACACCAAGCGTCTTTACCTTCTAGGACATTCCTAGTACACATGTTCAAAGGATGAGTAGATCTGGGAAAGCAAATACATTGTTTAAAGGAAATTGCATGGATGCGAATTCGAATTCATGACCACCGTACCGAATGGCACGTGTCCTATCCACTGCGCTATATCGGCTGCCGTCTAAGAATCTCATTGTTATGTTTAAGAGAAGTGACTACAATATACTAGGACTGACGAAAGTTGTTTCGCCAAAACAGAAAAAAGGCAATTCAGCAATGTATGTTCCTGAACCTTTATGAGAGGATAACATGTAAACTGACTGATCTCATCTACACACACCTGACGCAATGTAATCAG
This sequence comes from Cepaea hortensis, assembly GCA_963921405.1. Lineage (NCBI taxonomy): Eukaryota > Metazoa > Mollusca > Gastropoda > Stylommatophora > Helicidae > Cepaea > Cepaea hortensis. Next base: position 186,301,681 of record OY992876.1, read on the forward strand.
TGTATTCATTTTTGATTAATTGTTAATGCAAGTAGTGTCTAGTACTGATTGTTATATATACAGCAGTCAATGTTAATCCCGTTGACTAGTCTGGTAAATTCGACGTAGTGTCATTAAATATATGAAGTGAGTTCAGTCAAAAGGTACCCTATTGTCTAATTCAAAATGTATGAATTCAAGACTAAGGAGCCTGTCACAATGATAAGGGTAATTCCAGATGCTGTGAGTGTAGTAGAATATCTTCGCTGATACTAGATATTGAATTATGATGTGGGATTCTGTGTAGGCTAAGAACTGTGATTTGACTCTCTGTAGCATTGGTGTCTACAGATTTATGAATAATCGTAAATGAATATAATCCTAAAAAGGCTAAATAAACATGGGAAAGGGCCCACCGGGGAAGCTAGATTTTCTCGTCAGCGCCGAATGAAAAATAACAATGCAAAAAAAAAGTAAAATGCATTACCAGATGGCAGTCAATAGTGGGGAAGAGATTATCACACAGCACAGGTGTTTGCAACAGAAAGAGTTAAAGCAACCGGCATGATATGTATAAGATTAGTAATTCAGTGCTGTTTGCTCTACAAATCGTCATCTTGTGCTATGTCGATTTATGTGGGCGTCTAACACGAACTCAGAGTCTTGACTCAGGTATGTGAGCTTGTCCAAGTTATTCCACATGGCCAAGCCATCCAAGTATTTATCTCTTTGACTCCCCATTGCTTGTTTTCCCATCAATTTTGCCGGTTGCTTATACATTTTCAAGAGATGATATCTCCAAATATTGTGACCCCCAAAATTATGGTTGTCTACTGTTCTTGAAGGGTTGCCCATTTGATTTTATTTCCTTCCAAAGTATTCTTTGAATCTGTCGTCAGAAACCGCATTTCCAATGTCATTACAATGTTCTCACTCGTCATGCTTATTGTCCTTGGTCCTCATGCTTATAATAGTGTGGGTTCAATATAACACTTAAACACTTTATTTTCACTATAATAGGTAGTTATTTACCGACGGGTGCGTTTTCCTTCTCGCAAGAGGCTACCTTTGCCATGACCATTTTTGTTTTAATATAGCATCGTATATCTGCCATACAACATAATGTGGAAACTTGATCTTTAGTTTAACCTAAACAATGGATCTGGAGTAATCTTAGCTCCACTGAAACACCTACCAGAGATATGGCAATTGCAGGCGGCGGCGAAACAGTAGCAATAGGATACCTTGCGCGAGATTTTGTGCCCGAAAATATCAACCTAACCAACCATCACCAAGTGGCTGGTCCTTTGCAGAACGTCGGTCTCATCACGGCCAGTATAAAATAGTCTCAATCCGTTGTCAGTTCCCTTCCACAGTTTTGTCCAAATTTCTGTGCCCATCTTCATGCTGATCCACATTTGCCCTTCTTCCACGAAACCTGAATCTCATCAGTTTTCTCTTCAAGCCACTGCCACTTTTAAAATTATCACATTACATCAGTTGCTGGGACATGATGATGCGCCAAGTGTCTTTGATATGTGGATCTTGTAGAATGGTAGCACTTTATGTCCAGCGGTATTTAAAAAAAAAATTGTTAGGTAATATATCGCCAACCGATGTTCACTCTTACAAGGCAGTTCATAAATAAATACACATGTATTGGTTGGCGCTCGTAGAAGAAAGAGGTAGAGACTAGACGACTCACTAGATGACATACACATTGAAAGCTGTAGTTACCCACGGGGATTCGAACCTCTCATCTCCAAATGGCGACAGCGCATCGCTGCAGAAGCATGTGTACTTCAACGCATGGACAACTATACACTTCTACAAATGGTATTTATAGAATTAAATGTCGGGTTATGATTGATAATAGCAACTGGATGTGCATCCGTTATGATTATTATATAGCAGAAAATACCATCACATTTCAACACACAGGTTTTTTTTTATAAGTTACTTGAAGGAATACTGGAATCACATACGAGCTACTTATTAATGGAATTAAAGTCATACTACTGGAGACACTTTAAGTGGAGACTGGTCAATTGTGGCGACTTTTGGAGCATTTTACTCATCACATGGCATAAGTTAGTTGTATATCCTTTAAAGGACGTCGCAGTCAAAGCCTGCATTGTTTGGTTGTGGAGTGACAATTTTGGCAGGTTTACGTTCAGTAGTTTGCCATTGCTTTATGGCAGACAGGCGACTCATGCGATTTTATGAAAAATAGCACAAGGCGGCCTGCTGCATGGTATAAACACATAGTACATGTGCATAGCCTTGACATGTATTGGGTATATTGCGCTAGCCCAGTGTCTGTGTAAGACACTCAGTACTCGGCGGGTGGTGTTGGTAATATCGCGTGGTCGACTTTATCGTTCAGAACAATTACCCATACCTAAATTTAGTCTGTGTCTATCTGGAGGCCCAGAAAATTTTGTGTGTGTGTGTTTTAATACTTGTCTTGAAGAAGATTCAAAAACTTGACCATAGGGCCGACGGGCAAGCATGAGCGCATAGTATTCTATACGTTAATGGCTTGTAAATGATGTTACGACTGCTTACTTCTATCAAAAGAAGAGCAGGAAGTCGACACTCTATATATCACCCATGGCAAGTCATATGGTGTTAATAATAACACGAAGAGACATATAATACCATCATCCACATTCTCGAGAAAGAGACTTATTTACCCTTACCCTAAACAATCCCACCGGTCTCCCTGGCCTAGAAGTTAACATCTTTCTCCGTAATCGGTGCGAGAATCGGTTGCGGTTCTCGCCGGGTTGGTAACTTACGGGCCATGCGAGCCGGTCCGTCAGAAAGCAATGGCAAACTACTGAGCGTAATCTTGCCTAGTACATCAACAGCAGCTGAAAAATGCTGATGTTGACTGCAACGTCCTGTAAGGGATATGAAAAACAAAACAATCCCAAAGCAGACATTAGTGGTGCAAACAGCTCCAATAGTATTCTTTATTTGAGCCACTTTATATTTTCAAGACATACAAAAACATACTTACCTCTGATTGTTGAACTTCGCTGTTCACTCTAAAGCTCTGTGACCTTTACAGACAACTCTTTGTTGGCACCAACACTTTTTTATTGTCCAACTCTTGTTTATACAGTTCAATGTTACCTAAGTAGAAAATATATTATATTGTCTGCTTGCTCAATTAGTTTCTCTTTTGTCTGTGATTACCGATTGTTCAAAATGTTTAGTTTGTTTTAGCGAAGCTCAGTGGTGAATAAATATTTATAGACATGTCACCCGTCTCCGCTTACGGTACCATACAGTTCGTCTAGTGGAGTGACGCTCCAAGAGTCTTTATAACTGCGGTCGGAGCTGGCGATGGAGGTTGTGAAGGCGGCCCTGCATGACTGGTGACGTAGTTTGCCTCCTACTCTCACTCGCAGACGATTGTGGTGGATGTAGTTTGTGGCGATGAAAAGCCCAACTAGTGCTTCTACATAACGTTAGAGAGGACCGCAGGAGCGTCCTCTTTGTTCATTATTATTATCAGCTGCATCCAGGGAAACAGCGCACGTGGAGTGTCGCGCATGCGCAACCCGGTTTCCTTGCGTCTGTATGGCCCCACACTTGTCGCCCTTTGTTCAAAATTATGTATCCTTCCGCGCCGACCGCAGTGCAAGTGTATCTCATGCCGATGAGAAAGGGTGTTTTTGTTTCTAGCCAGTTTGTTTTAACATGAAAGTTGTTTTACATTTCAAACAATATGATGTTTTGAAATCACACACACACACACACCACACACACACACACTCAAACACGCATGCACTAACGCACGCACACAAGCACGCGTGCCTGTACGCACTCACATACATACATACATACATACATACATACATACATACATACATACATACATACATACATACATACATACATACATACATACATACATACATACATACATACATACATACATACATACATACATACATACATACATACATACATACATACATGCATGATGCATGCATGCATGCATACATACATACATACATACATACATACATACATACATACATACATACATACATACATACATACATACATACATACATACATACATACATACATACATACATACATACATACATACATACATACATACATACATACATACATACATACATACATACATACATACATACATACATACATACATACATACATACATACATACATACATACATACATACATACATACATACATACATACATACATACATACATACATACATACATACATACATACATACATACATACATACATACATACATACATACATACATACATACATACATACATACATACATACATACATACATACATACATACATACATACATACATACATACATACATACATACATACATACATACATACATACATACATACATACATACATACATACATACATACATACATACATACATACATACATACATACATACATACATACATACATACATACATACATACATACATACATACATACATACATACATACATACATACATACATACATACATACATACATACATACATACATACATACATACATACATACATACATACATACATACATACATACATACATACATACATACATACATACATACATACATACATACATACATACATACATACATACATACATACATACATACATACATACATACATACATACATACATACATACATACATACATACATACATACATACATACATACATACATACATACATACATACATACATACATACATACATACATACATACACAGGAGTATACATGACATGTGCCTTTGTCGTGCCCAGAGGTTGAGTGATTTGCTGAGAACAAAGGGCCTTGGCCTAACATGGTCAAGCAACGGCGTTACCAGTCTTGCTACAGGCTAACCCAACGAGGATGATGATGGTGATGTACTAATGATGTTGCTGATGATGATGCTACTTGCGTTTCTAATCTCCGTATAAGAGGGTGGGAATGTTAAGACACGACCTCTTCAAGTTGAACACGAGAAGTTAGATTTAGTTAAAACACGTAAATGAATCATTTTACATAAAGTAAATGATCGTTTTACATACAAGGAAATGACTGTTTTACATACACGTAAGTGACCATATTACATGCAAGTAAATGACCGTTTTACATACACGTAAATGACTGGTTTACATATAAGTAAATGACCGTTTTGCATACTAGTATATGATCCTTTAACATACAAATAAATGACCACTTTACACGCCCTTAGTAGTAATGGGTATATGGTGCTAGCATCACATGTATATAGACTACTATGCGTGGTTTTATAGTGTGGTTGCTATGAGTGGGTGCTGATGTCAGTAACACTCTAATCTCATTTACTTCTCTAAATGGGACGCAGAGGTGTTTCCAGGGCACCAGGGCCAGATTATATACTGGCCAAGACCTATTGACGCGTCCTCATTGAGCGTTCTGGGCAGCAGGTCCCTTCGGGGTCCTGGCTAAAATCAGTAGGATCGCCGATTCCTCCGAAGTGGGGAGTGTCTGCCTGTACGGCGAGGAACCACCAGTCTGCACACCAATAAGCCACACATGGGACAACGGATACTCACGCAAACCTCAGGTCCTGTATGAATGACATTGCACTGATGTTGGACAACAGGATGCCTTCATCCAACATACAGGACTTCTCGTTGGAGCTCAAGCCAACGAACACAAGCAAGCAAACAAACTTCTCTAAATAATTCGTGGTAACATTTTAGGCGTGTTCGACCTGGCTACCAAATGTTTATTTTTAATCCGCTGAGAAGTGGATTTAAGACATAATAACCGAACCTAGCGCAAACAGGCCGTCTCCCTGCCGAAGGGTTTAACGACTTTCTCTGTAATCCCGTATATCCACGTGAGGAGCACAGCTGCGCGACATTCGGCTGCGGCTCGTGTCGCTTTGGTTGCTTACGGAGTATGTGAGCCGGTCGCTCAGAAAGCAATGGCAAACTACTGAGCGTAATCTTGCCAAGAACATCAACAACAGCTGAAAAATGCTGGTGTTGACTGCAACGTACTGTAACGGATATGCAACATTAATTAAAAAAAAAAAAGCCCAAACAGGTTAGCCACTAGGAGGCTTCTACATTATAATTCACCCATATTTCACATGGCATTGCAACAGAGACAGCATACACTGCAGATTATTCGTTATGTTCTTGAAGAAGTTACTAAGCCTCTTCACAGTTTGTATCTTCTCTTCGTTTTTCGGTTTTTACTCATCAATGGGACATAGACCCCCAACCTACTCACTCCATTCCATTCCATTGCTATCTCATGTATCTTCACCCATATTTCCCTATATTTGTATTTTATTTTTATATTTTAATTATTTCCTCATTGTATTAGATCGACATATGTTTCATTTGCCTTGTGGATTTCAGGCCATATCTTTCTGTTTATACTATTATGTGGTGTTTTCACTATGTGTTCTATACAGCCCCAGCATATACCTTTATAACCTCTTAATTCGCTGGTATTTATTTATTCCCTCCATGAGCTAGCACCCTATTGGTGATTCTGTCACCGTCTGTACTTTGTATAATGAATAATAGACCTAAAAACTATTCACAAAAACTACAATTATTCAGCTTTGCAAAGAGGCACTCTAGCCAGAATGAACTTCAAGGGTACGCTTTTATCACTAATAAAACACATAAACACACTGATAGAATAGAAGAGCAAAATATATCAATGATACAATTGCAGGATTGGAGAGGGGTAATAAAGTTGCAACTAATGAAGAGGAGATACATAAATATAATTAAGCGAGTTAGGTGAAGTCATCCATGTTGACAATGATGAATTGCTAGTACACGTTTCGCAACTGGAGATGGCAAATAAGCATGTCTTGAAATTTAAAAAAAGCTAGCAAACAATAATGTTGATGGGCTTTCTGGTGCAAAAAAGAAGCAGGATCTCTTATTTTCTTATATATAAAAACGCGGTGAGGCAGTGAACTTGTAAAGATTAAAAGAATCACAGGTAGTTGAAAACGATGGCTGTTCAAGAAGAGCATTAGAAATGGCTACGTAGATGCTGCGACTACATATATTGCATTATGGAAAGCATAAATATAACAATGGTCACTGATACTAATGTAACATAAGGTATTTTTAAGAGTAATGGAATCGTTGGGGATACGGAGGCATGGCCATTTTACTATCAGGCAAACGCAATAACCACTACACAATGGCGGCTTCCTTCCAATGATGATGCTGAATGATTACTCCTCACTTTGTGCATACCCCGCTTGGAAAGCTCACAAATTTACTGGAAATAAATGAGACAGTGTCGTCACGAGCACTTAATTCCAGTCTCTGGTTAAATAATAAATAGGTCAGTACTAATGGGTCCACAACAACAAATTAACAATATTGTCAACATCATTATGTGCCATGTCCATGAGCGTCGGTAGTCATAATTCGTAATCTCACATGATTATGAGTCTTGTATCAGTTCTGTGTATTTGTCTCGATTATGTCATGAGGCCGCGACATACAGGTATGTATAGGGTATTTGTAAAGTCTCACTACACTTCGTATGTAGAACAAATTTGAAAAATTAAGTACATGATTCATCAAAAATTGTGCTTGACAGTCCACCGTGAAGCAATATGCCATGACGACACCCATTCACTGCATATTACTTCGCGATGGACTGTGGGGCACGTTCTTTAATGACATCAATGTGCTTCATTTGTCAAATGTGTTCTACATATAATGTGTAATGAGACTTTACTAACACCCTGCATATCTCGCCCTTCTTCAAGTTCTTTCCCCATTAATTTTGCCAGTTGTCACCAAGTGTTCTAGTCTATTCCTCATAACATGACCGACAAATGTCTAATTTGTTTAATCAAGTCGCAGTTTTCATTTTATTTCCTTGGAAGGACTTACTCATTTGCTTCTTCTGTCCGTCCATGATGTTTTTTCCCCCTTTTCTGAAAAATTTCGACTGCCATTAGATTTGTGTGCCAGCCTGTCTGTTAATTTTCGTGTTTTACGTGCATATAACAGAATATGTTCTATATAGCACTTCAACAATATTCACCTTTCTGTAATTTACAGCGTGTTATTAGTGAGTAAGTTTTCCATCTGGCAAAAGACTACTTTTTCCATCTTGCACTACACTACTAGGGATTCTTGTTGTAATCTCTTGAAGACACCTTCCATCAGATCGTATAAACAATAATTCAACAACAACAAACGTGTCTTTGTTATCGTCGCACTTTCCTCCATCTGTTTTGCCATTTACCCCCCTTTGGGACATAGGTTTTCAACCCATCTATTATCATTTACCAGCTACATTCATGTTCTCGCCCTACTATTTATCTCTATCTTTAAATCTCTTCTAAACGATCTCCCACCATTTCACGCGCCTTCTGGGTTCAAGACAAAGATGTGTATAGATATATTATCCCAATTAGGTCTGAATCACCGAATGGACAAGCATTCGACCTTAAATGTTCAGTTTGCTGATGCCAAGGGATATGTTAACCCTTACGCCGGTCAGTTGACTAAAATGTTGACTTATTGTCCTCGACTTGGGGACGTACTTACAAGTACCTCAGATGTCGGAGTGGGTCCACCTGACGACAAGGGACACTGGTAACGGGGAAATCTAATCAACGCTTAAAATTAAATCGAGTGCACTAGATATAGTAGCTCGTGTTAGGACCACACTTGAATTGGAAGCGGGTGAACACAAATATACGTTCAGCCTACATACCATGCTCAAGTGGTGAGATAAAACAAGCCCCACGGGTAGATTCCTATTGACTCTAATAGTCAGAAAAGCAAACTCGATATAATATATGAGTTGCCTGATAGTTTTCCTTTTGTCATGAATGTAACACGGAAAATGGATTGAACAATTGTAACATGTCATTTATCATTATACAATCACTATCTTCATGTTAGCCAGCAGCATGAACAATCCCATATACTGCTGTCGTAACTCAGCTGCGGGAGATTGGGAAGCACATCGCCTTGCGCTGGTTTTAATACAATGGTTTCCACCGCCGGTAGTTTACAAAGCAATGGCAAACTACTGAACGTAACCTTGCCAAGAATTCCTAAACAGCCAGAAATGTTGGGGTTAATTGCGACTTCTTGTAAAGAATATGCTACTAATTAACTCCGCTGCAAGATGTGTATTGCCATTTGTCATCATCATCATCATCATCATCATCATCAACATCAACATCATCATCATCATCATCATCATCATCATCATCATCATCATCATCATCATCATCATCATCATCATCATCATCATCATCATCATCATCTTAATCTTCATCATTATCATCAGCAGCAGCATCTTCATGTGATCCAGCAGCAAAACGGTTGTTGGAGCACTCAATAGAAATTACGCCATTGCAACATTGTTCTTTTTTTTTTCGCTCACTCGCTTTGAACTCAAATGTAGTCCATACACTTGCTACTACTTCTGGTCCACTGGACTGATGTTTGCGAGTGGAATAGATTTCTATATTATCAGTGTCCCTTGCCATCAGGCGAACCCACGCCGACTTCAGAGTTACTTGTAATTTACGTCCCCAAGTCAAGGACGAGAGGTCAACATTTTAGTCCAGCTGACAGGTGTAGGAGCTGAACCCGCTACCTCGGCTTCAGCACACCGGATTGTTAAGAACGAGCGCTAGCATCCATTCCGCCATGTTGAACTTCGCACGTTCTCATAATTCCAATACTTGTTGTTGAGTTGATTTGAGTTAAGAACCGGCATCATTGCACTCAGGACATTCCCATACGTGCTCCGTCCCCTTGTTCAACAGCCAGTGAAGTGTCATACTACTTATCATTCCCACCGCTATCTGATTTAAAGTTCTCCTGGTCTTAACTCTCATTTTTGAGATTCTTCCAAACCCCTGCCGATACCCCGAAAGCTCTTTCTTTCCACATACGGGTTCTCAATCTGGTCCCACTGCCTTCTCCATCTGGTCCCACAAGCGAACGACCACCTCCCTCTTTTCCATAAGCAATCCACCACCACCAAGATGTTCATTCCCTGCTAGCCTATCAGCCTGTTCATTCCCCCGCACCCCCGCATGGCCAGGGCACAATATCCATACAATTCTCACAATCTGTGACCTCTGAAGCGACGATAGCCAATCCACACGAAACATTCCTTTCTCCACATTACTAATCGTATTTTTTGAATCCGTAATGAATACAATGTGTGTCTCAGTAGTCTCCTCTTACCAAAGGAATGCCGATGTAACTGCTTCCACCTCCATTCTCATGCTGAAGTTCGTAGTCTCATATGCCAGACTCTCCTTTTTCAAGATTTGTCCATTAGCCTTTGCAATAAAACCCCAACCACTACGACTGTTTCTCACGACTGAGAGGTGTAGATAGGTGTAGATGACTATGTCACCTTGATGTGTGTTACTCTGTATCAGCTGTTGCACTTCAAAACCAGTGCTGCCCGCTGCCTATTCTCTCCACTCACGACCCACTATTACTATTACATTGTGCCAGTCCGTCATGTCTTCAACACACTCATTTTCACTATTGATAGTCTCTAGATCACACACCTGACGTATAGATATGTCTGCCTGTGCCATCCAGGACATGCCTTAATCTATGACCCTTGAACATATCAATGGCTTCAGGGGGTGATCCCTATCTGCAGCAACGCTCAAGTACCATTTGGCCTGAAAGACCCTGTGCCTATCCTTCATTATTGGTAGCGCCAGGACATGCCGCATGCATATAATTGGTGTGTCCTTTGTGCACCCCAGGATTACCCGCATGGCAGCATTCTGTATGCGATCCAACGTTTCAAGCTGGCTCTTTGATACTGTCAGCAGCCCCTAACCACACTCAATGACATAAATTAGTATCTGCTAAAAGAGCCTGTAAAGCATCCCCTGATCTACCCCGGTTGTTGTCATCGCCCTCAATTCATTAATTCCCCTACCAGCCTTTACCACCAAAGTTTCGCATGATCCTCAAAAGACAAACACCTGTCAAAGTGATACCCAAGTACTTCAATTCACTCTCTCTACTAAGATGACATCCATTCAACATAATACATGGGACATCTGCCTTGACGATCCAGGTATCCAGGGAGTACCATACAACCGATGCCTTGTCTGGGTTTATAACGGCCACTGCGCCCCTGCACCACTCTGCCACCCTGTTTACTGCCACCTGTAAGTCTTCCTCCAAACTGTCCTTGTCTCTGCCCTGTCTGTACACCAGCACATCATCTGCAAATGTCAAGATTCTACCACCACCTATTGCCTCCATAGCTGAGATATTGCTGGTGTAGACATTAAAGAGCACTGGGAACATGGCAGACCCCTGTTGCAACCCTGGTGTAATAGTACAGGGGTCAGAAGTCAAGGAACCCATGTGCAGTGCAACCCTACGCTCATAAAGGGCAGCCGCAACCCATCTAACAAGGCAAGGGCAGACCACTTACAGCTGTATGTATATCAACCGATAATATCTGACCCTGTTATACTAATCCTCCACGTCAAGAGGTACCACCACTGTCTCTTGTCTCATAGACTTCAAATGCAAAAGTTGCTGCATTGGCCCAGGTGTCCTTCCCAGGCCGGTAACTCCCGAGCCCTTTTGGGAAGCAGATTACGACTTTCCAAATATCGCTGGAGCCTGCGTGCTACTATCTTTTCGAGGACTTTGCCATCGTGTTTTGCAGGGTTATGATTCAGTATCCATTAATTCTGGAGTGATCCGTACCTGGCTTAGGGTCTGGGACCAGGTAGCTATGCAGCCAATCGTGGGGTATTTCCGTCGTATTGATGCTTAGGTTGAAACATAGAGCCATCTCCTCCACGTCTCCATCATTCATGTTACTCATATGGGAGTACTTCACCCCATCCAGACTTGGCGCTGTGTCTTTAGCCAAATTCAGTACCCGTCTAATATCCTTCACCTTAATCTTACAGTCCTCTTTCCTAGTGACCGGTGACATGGCTTCTCTGACCATATCTCTAATAGCTCTATCTTGCTGATCCGTCTGTTTTAAAAATCGTGCAAGGAAAGCCTCCCCTTTGTCCTGGTCAGTTGTCATTGGTCGGTTGTTATCATCTTAAACGTTACCATGTGTACCAGGCATCGCCTGTCTCTTCATCTGCCGGTGCAGCCTCCAGAATTTACCCATTATTGATTTATGAGTGAGCTCCCTGGGGGAAATATTTCTGGGGAATCCTTTTGGTCCGTTAGGACGAACATTGTTTTGTGTTCCCACAGGGGCATTTTCCGCAACAATTTCAAGTGATCAAAGACTTTCCGTTCACAGTAGGAAGGTAAAATGCCCAATCTGTCAAGAAATACAGCAAGAACAATGCCAATCTCAATCAGAAGTTGTTGCAGCAGATACTTTACACAGAACTATGCATTGTTAAAATTGTCGTGTCCGCTACAACTCTACAACACAACATAATCTGCTGTGTAATTACCCAAACACGGTCATGTCGTTGTCTCAGTGCTACAGAGCTCAACGTATGAAGTAAACCAGATTACTGATGTCTTCACTGCTTTGTTTGGTGCTCAACTATCTACTAGTGAGATTCATGTTTCCGACAGCAACACACCAAGATAGTAACAATGAATGGTTTAGACAAAGGAGTAGGTGTATGTTACAAATTACATTGTCATTGTTAAAATGACATATGTAACCATGAGAATGTAAGCTTCCCTTCTGGTGTACAATGTGAGACGGTTTGCTTTGGTCCTGGGTGCCAGTTTGTGAATGTGGCGTTCACAGACTGGACGAAAGCAGTCCTGATTTCTTGACAGGTGAGTATGATGCCACTTGTCACGATGATTTACAGGATACCTCTCTTACATTGAGGCTGTCACATCCATACAGGACAATATGGTTTAGGCTGCACCTGAAACTCTTAAGTACGTTTGTGGGCTTCATAGTAGCACGGGGTATTGCAGTAAACGTCTGTTGTTGTGGATGCCAAACACAGAGTTTCATACATGGACAATTTCACCATTGAATGAGCTCTGGCAGCTGAAGTCTGTTCCATGTATGTCGTTGGAGGTAGATATGTAGCCTTGCAGCAGCTTATAGAGCAGATATCTGATTACATCTCAAGGCGTTGTCGTGCCCCACTAGCAGTGGAGGGTGACTCTAGGAGCGACGAAATCTACCGTCAGTGCTGATGATGCAATTCTGGACATGTACACAGAACCAAAGATACGCCCGGATATTCCCATGATGCTGTGTAAGGTATGGCGGGCAGCTTTCAACTCTTAGGTGGTATGTTTGCGTACTCCACGTTTGTGGGTTGCAGGATTCTGGCCATGGAAGATCCCATGCAGTTGTTAATAGAACTGAAGACAACAAAAGTGCAGAAAGTGATGCACCAGCTGGTAACTCAAAGTCACATGGAACTTCCAGGCGACTCTTTATGACTTCGTCTCAGAAGATAATTTCCGCTGCTCAGGAGATCGCCGTCACGCCACGGTGGTGAGACTTAAATGAACTACGGCATTTGTGAAGATGGAGAACAACAGGAGTGACGGATATGTCGAGATTGATCAACCCCAAAGAGATAAAGGATGCAAAATCATTTTACCCAATGTGATCCTGCCCGTTTAATTAATTTAGCTGTACTGACTCAATTGTTTGAGACCAGAAATAGAGTTTTAGAGAACCAACGAATACCTTCAGGAAATAACTGAAAAAGTTGTATTCCCTTTTATACCCAAAATATCCTTGAAGTGGTTCCTTGCCTCTAATCTACCAACTAATTAATTCTATCTAAGGTAGTTTAAAACAATTTAATTTGGCAAGTAAAAATACAATCAATACATGACATGACCTCATTTTGTTATGATTTAATAAACACAAACATGGATATTGTAAATTGCATTCAAAATTACAATTTCCCGTCACACAATAAGGACATATACATATAATGGTAATTATACAGAATTGACGTGCCAATTATAATGTGTATAATAACAGCTATATTTTTTCCAGTGGCATGTACTGCTAATCTTTTACTGGCCTGGATGATCTGAAAAAAAGAACCGTCTACACTCAGGGTTCTCCACTTCCAACTTCGGGAATCCCTCTGGCTATCAATTAATTGCTGTATGCTCTGTAGTCTTAGTGTTCCAGGTCTTAGTAGAATATAAGTTGGCTCTTGGTTTTCTTTCCATTTTTGGCAGGTAAATGTTTAAATAATGATTACCTCTCCTATGAGACAAATGGAATGTTTGCAGGTAGATAAGTTTCTGCACTACTCTATCAAGGGCATCACTCAACAATGTGCTCACTCAACAGGTGCTGCATTCAATCTTCACCAACTCAGGTCTGGATTTACATGAGTATGACCACTACGTGAAATTCCATCAATCACATAATTCTAATGATATCATAAATATGACATTAGAAATGAAATGTAAAAGCCTAAGAACATAACAAGTGAAAATAATAAAATGAATCTTGTTCTTAGAGAAAATAAACATAGAAGAAAGATAGTCTTGGTGTTCTCAATTAGTTATTACCAACATAGTTGATTGCTCTCACTCCAATCTTCCAGTATCAGGTGTTCAAGGTTTAACTAGTGGATGTGCAGTTTCATCTTCACTTATGCATGTTCTTCAGGAGTATAGTTTAAGTAATACCTTGACTGATTTGGAATTTGACAATTATGTTGACCATTCTCTTTTGTACCTAGTTGTGTTCTCTACATCTTTCTCTATTCAGGAAAAGGGTCTCATACATTATGGGTTTTAAAATAATTTCCCATTGTAATGAGTAGTTGCTTATAAACAATATAAGTACATCATGGAATCAATTCTTGAATAGCATTCAGGTGTATTCTTCATTAAATGCTTCAAGTGAGAAGTTGTCTTCCATTCTCATGGATGTAATATTTATTATTATCATCATCATCATCATCAACGTCATCATGGTTTCCTTATATCATTGTCATTACAATCATTATCATTATTATCATGCTCATTATATCATTGTCATTACAATCATTATCATTATTATCACAATCATTACAGTCATCATAATCATCCTTGTAGTACATTATTATCATTACACTAGACCATATGTGTTAACATGAGAGACATTAACAACAAAGTGGGATTTTGCTTAAATACAAACACAGATGCTGGTAGTATGCGTAATGTATGATATTGGTTGTGTCGTGCTTAGCGCACAAAACCAGATGATTGTAGTATGAATGATATTTTATACAAAGTGTTGTTATGCGACGGAGTGTACTAAATTATTATTTAGTTTATGGGTTACGCCGAACCAATTCTCTGGTGATAGTCATGACATTACACATCAAAGTTGCCGGCTATCCTGAGATTGACTGTTGGCATATACTCCCTCTCTCTCAGCATGTAACTTCACTCACTCACTAAAACTCCTCATGCATCAGTCAACATATCCATCTGTACATGTGGGGGAAATTCACTCATCTCATACATCATTCATATGTATGGATGATCATTTCACTCAGTCTATAGACACATTCATATCGGTATGGGTGATCATATATGAATCATTCATCACACATCCTTCATACTGGCATGTAAGGTGGGTAATTATACTTATGTGATTTCCCAATGATAACTTAAATGTTTACCATCATTGATATCACAATGAAATATCTTCTTGCACAATCATTCATCTTACACATCATATCTGTAGGAATGACAATTATACTTATGTAGGTGCTTTACACAGAATAAATTCACAGATGTTTAACAATAATGAAACACTGATGACACAAGCATGCTCTTCAATGACATAGAAATGTGATCATTAGGCACACTTATGAAATTCACACATGATTTAGCAACATGAAATCTACGAGTCACCACATGCACTCATCAAATACATACAGTTTATGTGATATACTCCATTTCACATTCAGGCATTATGAATCATAATCATTCTTGTATGGCGGTTGATTGTGCACTATTATGTGGCACAAATATTATTATTCCCCATGTTTGACAACCATGAAAACATATTTGCCTTTCCACCTGTGTGCTTTAACATCACACAAATTATGATACCTATAGAACTCTTTTTGGTTCCCATGTGTTCAAGAAATATAATAAACTACTAGTTTGTTCATGTGTTTATATATAAAAAAAAATCATCTACTGACTAACACACATTACACTAGTTTGACTTACCAGTGTTTACACATTTACAATAGTTTCCTTAAGTCTTAAGTTACCACTCTAATTCATTGTAGATTGAGTTTCAAGCTTAAGAAATAAAATGTATAACATGTGTCTAATGTTTATACATTAACTAAGTTGTTTAGCTGGGAGAAAATAAAACACTGTAGTTTTCTCCTAATGTACAATTTATCTTACGACTATGATAACTGAGTATAATATTATTTAGTTTCTACTAGATTAAATTCTTAAGAACTCACCATTCTAAATCAGTGTAGATTGAGTTGCTTAAGAAATAAATGCACAACTTGGACTAGTGCTTATAGATTAAATCAGTTGTTTACTTTGGGAGAAAATAAAACTCATTATGGTTATTCTTAATGAATAGTTTACCTATAAACTATTACAATTAAATATATTATAATTAACTTCTTAAGAACTCACCACATGAGTTCACCAAGTCGACTTACCAACACTTCTTCTGGGAAAAAGACTCACAACTAATCTAAGATTTAAAATAAATTAAAGTAAGTATGATGTTTACCTTATTTATCAGAATGACTTCAACATGTCGACACGTTTCATGATCTGAATGAGATGCAATTTCTCACAAGCAATGTCGTAGGCTGAGGATTTTCTTTTCTCGTGTGATTTTGAAACTCTCTCACTCCTTCCGCTATATCAGGTCTTATGCCTCACGCTGGCTGATGAACAAACAGGCCATATCGCTTTGCGTGCTGCTATTTATACGGTGCCTTTTCCGGTTCACGTTTTTCATTGGCAATGGGTATATTAAATCTTGGATCGTACAAATGTGGAACAAACAATCATGTTGCTGTGTTCAGGCTTTAATTATCGACGGGAAATATCTACAACAGGTTACGTTTGTGAAAATAAAGTATATCACAAGGAGAAAGACGGGACAATTGCTCAACATGAGCTTTGGCATCTGATGTGTGATCTATGTATGTCGTTGGTGTTAGATATATAGCTTGGGAACAGTTTGTGGCGGCCACTGGAAGAGAAAAGCGACACCGACGTTGCCATCTGGGCTTTCTTCACGCACTATCACAGTGCTGTAAAGTGACTTTAGCTATGCATTATGTACTATTTGATAGATATTGTGTGACATTGGTTGTGTTCCCAGTATACATGTATCTACTGTGTTCGCCAGAAATAAGGCACTAGAACCTCTTGCCCCCGGGTAGATTGGGCCCGTTAGCTATGGCAGAGGCCAATCTAGGAGATGGAAAACTCCGATTTTAAACCCCCAAGTTTAAGGTGGACCGACGTGCCGAGGACCTACTGACCACGGGTGAGCTGGTCATGTATTAAATACATAATTTCTAATACTACGATTATCTAAGTATCATACTGTGAATAAGTCATTACAGTTTTCATCCTACGTTTAGAAGACACAAGAAATCATATTCTAGGATGTTGCAACTGACTGAAGGGAGACACTGTATTGACATTCTGCCGTTAAGACAATGACATTATTGGGTATTGGATTGTTAATGGGTATTTCCGTGAGCACTATGTGCATGTCTGCAAGTTTGTGTGTGTGTGTGTGTGTGTGTGTGTGTGTGTGTGTGCGCGCGCGCTCATCCGCGTCTATATCTTATATATAAAAAAGACTTGTGCGTATGTATCTCTGTCCGTATGTCCTTTATACGCTCGCGAACGGCCCATCCGATTGAGATGAAATTTTCTACACGCCTTCCTTTCATTCCAGAGATGCCAACTGTCGTATTTTTTTTTTCTTCTTCCTCCTCCTCCCTCCTCCCTCCTCATCCTCCCAAAATACGTACGTCCAGGAAATGGTCTTCTACATAGACACTTCTCTCTGAGGTCCGCGATAACATATTAACCTGGTGGGATGGCAATCAATCATCCTACTACCTCCTCCCTCCTCCTCCCTTCTCCCTCTTCCTCCTCCCTCTTCCTCCCTCCGCCTCCTCCCTCCTCCCACTCTCTACTCCTCCTTCCTCCTCCCTCCTCCTTCTCCTCCCTCCTTCTCCCTCTTCCTCCTCCCTCTTCCTCCCTCTTCCTGCTCCCTCCGCCTCCTCCCTCCGCCTACTCTCTCCTCCTCCTCCCTCCTCCTCCCTCTCCCTCCTCCTACTCCCTTCTCCTCCTCCTCCTCCTCCTCCTCCTCTCTCCTCCTCCCTCCTTCTCCCTCTTCCTCCTCCCCCTCCTCCTCCACCCTACTCCTCCCTCCTCTTCCTAATCCCTCCTCCTCCCTCCTATTCCTCCTGTCTCCTCCTCCCTCCTTCTCCCTCCTCCTTCTACCTCTTCCTCCCTCCTCCTTCTCCCTCCACCTCCTCCCTCCTCCTCTCTCCTCCTCCTCCCTCCTCCTCCCTCTCCCTCCTCCCTTCTCATCCTCCCCCACCTACGTTCTCCTCCTCCCTCCTCCCTCCTCCTCCTTCTCCCTCCTCCTCCCCCTCCCTCCTCCCCCTCCCTCCTCCCCCTCCTCCTCCTCCTTCACCCTCCTCCCTCCTCCTCCTCCTCCTTCACCATCCTCCCTCCTCCTCCTCCCTCCTCCTCATCCTCTCTCCTCCCTCCTCCTCCCTCCTCATCCCTCTTCCTCCTCCTCCTCCCTCCTCCCTCCTCCTTCTCCCCTTTCCCCCCTCTTTCTCTTAATCCCTCCTCCTCCCTTCTCCTCCCTCCTATTCATCCCTACTCCTCCTCCTCCCTCCTCCTCCTCTCTCAGCCTATCTCTTCCTCCCTCCTCCTCCCTCCTCTCTCTTCCTCCTCCCTCCTCTCTCTTCCTCCTCCCTCCTCCTCCCTCTTCCTCCTCCTCCTCCCTCCTCCTTCCTCCTGCTCCCTCCTCCTCCTCCCTTCTCCTCCCTTCTCCTCCTCCCCCTCCTACCCCTCCCTCCTCCCCCTCATCCGTCTTCCTCCCTCCTCCTTCTTCCTCCCTCCTCCTCCCCCTCCTCCTCCCTCTCCTCCTTATCCCTCCTCCTCCATTCTCCTCCTCCCTCCTCCTCCTCTCTCTACCTCCTCCCTCCTCCTCCCTTCACATTCCTCCTCCTCCCTCTTCCTCCTCATCCCTCCTCCTCCTCTATCCTCCTCCTCCTCCTCCCTCTACCTCCTCCCTCCTCCTCCCTTCACATTCCTCCTCCTCCCTCTTCCTCCTCCTCCCTCTCATCCTCTTCCCTCCTTCTCCTCCCTCCTCCTTCTCCCTCTTCCTCCTCCCTCTTCCTCCCTCCGCCTCCTCCCTCCTCCCACTCTCTACTCCTCCCTCCTCCTTCTCCTCCCTCCTCCTCCTCCCTCTTCCTCCCTCTTCCTGCTCCCTCCGCCTCCTCCCTCCGCCTACTCTCTCCTCCTCCTCCCTCCTCCTCCCTCCTCCTCCTCCCTCTCCTCCTCCTCCTCCTCCTGCGATCTCCTCCTCCCTCCTTCTCCCTCTTCCTCCTCCTCCCCCTCCTCCTCCACCCTACTCCTCCCTCCTCTTCCTAATCCCTCCTCCTCCCTCCTATTCCTCCTGTCTCCTCCTCCCTCCTCCTCCCTCCTCTTCCCTCCTCCACCTCCCTCTTCCTCCTCCCTCCTCCATTTACCCAAGACAGACAGACATACAGATAGTCGGGAACGGGATCTTATATGACTACTTATATGATTTAAATGAGATGCTCTCCACCATGGGCTGGGCCGGGTCAGACAGACAGACAGACAGACAGACAGATAGATAGACAGACAGACAGACAGACAGTCGGGAACGGGAGCTTATATGACTACTTATATGAATTAAATGAGATGCTCCCCACCAGAGTCTGGGCGAAGCCGGGCCGTGTCAGCTAGTTAAATATATAATTTCCATAACCTGCAGACAAGGAATAACAGTAGGTCAGTATGCTAGATCAATCACGTAGGTGTGAGAATCCAGAAACTATTAAACCAAAGTACTCTTACATTTTCTTACATGTGTTTGAACGCACACCACGACAATTACAGTTCTATTTGCACCAACCTTTACCGCGAAACTGATACTTATTTATCATTCACAAAGTAAACGCGAACATCACTTGCACAATAACGTAACATAATTTAGACATGAGCCACCCGTTAATTTTCTCATCTCCTCAGACATACTTCACACGTATCAATACCCAATACAGTCAGGAGAATTCGCGCAATGGCAATTATATTATTTCACTTAAATATAATAATCTATCTACTGTTTTATATTGTCTGGTTTGCAAAATTTTTTCTGGAGTTTCGAAATTCATAATGCAAGATTCCATCCTGTCATTAAATGGCGTTAATGTTTATCCTTGTGTACTTTCAGTTGGGTTGTTGACTATCTGCTAGTTATTGTTGGAATGGCAGCAAACATTGTAGGCTTTTAATTAGTGCAAAATGCTTCAGCAGGGTAATGTAGGACATGTGAGGTCAGGGCCGAACGTGAATCTACTCTTAGAGTGGATGTTAGATTGGCTAGACAATGTGTTTGAGGTGCGGCAGAAGTATCAGGAGAGTAAACTTGATGTCAAGTAAGGAAGTTATCTACATGTTGGAATGGTTTCGTTGTATCTTTCTATGTTTATTGTTTTGTTTTCAAGGATCACATACATTGCTGATGGATATATGTATAGTGATTCGGTCTCCCCGTATAAATCACTTCAGGAATATCTCATTACAGTGCACTCTCTCCGTAGCACTGGCTAGGATCCACATGTATGTGTACCGGAATGGAGCATTCTGGAAAGACGTATTCTGGAAAGACACATTTGTTGGTTTATTTTATAGGTATTACATTGAGCCAGTGCAGCGGGGTACTGACCTTACTCTTATCGATTCCCAACTGCAGACATATTTTTAACGTTAGCAAGAAATAACTGGTCTTCCAAGTTTTACGTCATTTCTGAGAGGGCTTGACGACCGATCCACTACCATATATTAATAGAGAACGCCGTACTTTTCACTAGAGTTGAAATCCACGCAATCCACGCCATGTTTCATTTTAGGCTCCACGATATAGACAGCACGTGTCTGAACTCGTCAATGAGGTCTTGGTGATAATAGCCAGGATGTCATGTTGTGATCCAAGCCAAAGTTGCCAAAACAACGTCTCTGTCAGTGGACTAACAACTAGTTCAGAGCAACGTCAATGATGTCAGTGGAACAAAAACTAGTTCAGACCAACGACAATGATGTCAGTAGAACAACAACTAGTTCAGACCAACGTCAATGATGTCAGTGTAATAACAACTAGACTACAGTGCTCGTGATTCAAGCTGAAGTCGTCAGGACAACGTCAATGTCAGTACATTAACAACTAAACTACACTGTTCGTGATCCTAGCCGTTGTTATCAAAACAACGTCAATGATTCCATTGAATTAACAGAAAGACAGTGGCATAGTTCATGCAATATGTTGCCAGCATTAATGTATTGTCAGTATATATGTAAACACGACGTAGTACGTGAAAGCGTTAATCTGACTAGTTAGCAGTCTCTAAACGACCGAACCTAGATGATGATGATGAAACCCATTCACCGGGAGTGATCTCATGCCCAGACAGAACTAGGCTAGAACGTATATCGCATGAACTATAAACATACAACTATATGTTCGTGATTTACTATATGAATTTCTGTCGCTAAAATCTCTAGGGGAACTTACTTAAGCCTAGTTAGCCTCTACCAATGTTACATAGTTTTCATGGCCATGCCCCATTCTCATTTTAATGATCCTAGCATGCCATCCCCTTCAAAAGTACAACACTAAAACATACACTTTTGAGTGTATTTTTAATGACTGTGCAGTGTTTGAAAATATCGCCGGTCCAAGTTTTGTATTCACTCTCTGTAAAGATCATGCAACATAATAGGTAAATACAAAACTTGGACCTGCAGAATTTTCAAACACTGCACAGTCATTAAATATACACCCTGTATAAGACATCTTAAACCAAATAGATCTGCATTACGTCATCATTATCTGCGTACATCATCAAATTACTGTGTGTTTGTTTCATTAAAGGTGCAGTGGTTACCAAACACGTGTATGACTAATGCCTGTTTTCATCGTCCGCCAGTAGAGAAAAAGACTGACCACCTAATCCTCCATGCATTCAGGCCTACAAGAAGAGATGACCCTATCACATCCCAGACTCATAGCAGAAAAATGCCTCGGTATATTTTTATTTTCGCAATTCGCAAGCCCGCATACTGTGTTCAACAGAACTGCAGGCGATTTTGAAGCAGACCACCTGGCGCTGGTTTTCTTACCATGATGCTTTGGGTGTCGATCGTTCATAAAGCTATGGCAAAGTGCTGATCGTAAACTTACCAAGAAATGACAAACAGCAAAAAAAAAAAAAAAAATGCTGGTGTTGATTGTGACATCTTGTAAAGGATATGCAACTGACTTTTTTTGTTTGTTTGTTAAGATTTTGGGGTCGCCGATCATGTCTTGCCGGAGAATGGGGATTAGGGGCAATGAATGCAGTTTCACAATCAAGCATACAACACTCGAAACTATCTCATCTTATCTTGTTCCTCGTGTACCATGCTGTGTCGAGATGAAGCATTAACAGCGGGAGAGTGCCCATTGATGGGCTTCGTGCATCTAGATTCCCATATAATTTGTTATTCCCTCTGTCCATCGTTTACATGGTCGGCCTTGTCCTCTGGTTCTGTTTGGTCTGTACATCATTGCTTGTTGTGGTATGCTGTTAGAAGGTAGCCTAGTTATGTGACTAAACCATTTAACTTTGCTGTTTTCTGATGAAATCTATCGCAGCTATAACATTCACTTTAGTTTTGACTTCTTCATTTCCGAGTTTCTCTCTTCTTGGTACATTGAGTATTCATCTCGAAATTTCATTTATTTTGTTGTAATTTTTATTTTCTCGTTTTCAGGTTTGGCATTGGCAGCATAGAGTAGGTAGGAAGATTGTGTTGTGGAATGAATGCTGTTTAGTACCTATTGATACATGTTTATTCTTTAGTATTGGTTCTATTTGTCCAGTGGGTTGTCTTGCCTTATTGCATCTATTTTAGATCTCGTCTTTTGATTTGCCATTTGATGATATTTTGCTTCCGAAATACTTGAGGCTCTTTACGTGTTTCAGGGGTTGTTCTTTTCGATTAAGTTCTGTTGTCTATTCTTCTTTAGCTGTAGTCATTGCTTCTGTTTTACTGATATTAATTTTCAAGTTATGCTCCTTACACGCGTCATTTAGGCAATTTATGTAGACTTTCAAATTCTGCCTCAGAAGTGTGTGGACTGCCCAAGGCCCTGCAGCCAGTAGGGTTAGAATCGGCTAGCTTCTCTCAGGATGGGTGAAATATGAAAATGTGTAGCCTACAGATGACCCGCAGACTACACATGACAATCCCATCTTCCCGTCGTGTATACCGAGAAACCATGACTGCTAGGTCACGGGCCTACGAGTCTCCGGCTTGCCAGAGGAAACGGATTCCCCTTAGTCAGATTATTTTTCGTCCTAAACCTGCCGCTGGCCTAACAAGCCCTCAGGGGATATTTTTCCTGCTCGAAGAAATAATAAGAAGTATATTCGGACTACCCAATTAAGTTCGAAATTACTTGTAAAACATTAGGAAGCAGACTGCCTTATGTTGATTTTCACAATGGCATGAGCGTCAATCTTTCATAAAGCAATGAATGTAAAAGTGAACGTAAAATTGTCTATAAACTTTACATAACGAAGACACAGACCATAAATTGTACGATTTATTGCATGGCATATTTCGCTGCATCTAGTCAGGTACAAACTGCAGAAGTCACACACCATAGTCATAGAGTAAAATGATCTATCTTTCAAGCTGAAATATACACATGATCGTACAGTAATATCAATTGTTTACCATGGTAATTTTATATGGACTATCATGTATTTCTGTTTGCACAAAACTTGCCTATGTAGATTAATCATTATGGCTTCTGCAAACTTTAATAAACGACTATTTTGTGTATGAAACAACACACGAAAAGCGCTGTCTCTAAATATTACATGACCGGTTTCCAAGACATGACGTGCAATGGACGACACCGGAAGTTTATAAGTGTGGTGTGTCAGGCTTCCCATGATCCCATCGCCTGTGTGTAGTATCTTATCAAGTCAGCTGTGTATGTGTTCTAGAACCCTGCTGTGTAACTGCCGCTCTGTTCTGCCGATGTAGGTAAACTCACACCTGCATATAAATTGATAAATACAATTGGATTTGGCGTACAAAGGGGTAAATTCTTTTACAGCTGGAGTGTGAATAGGTGTGGTTCTTTAACTAATAACTGGAGTTGCAGCACAGAATGTTCTGCCGACTGCTGTAATGAGACGGTCGTGTAGACGTTGCAGTAAGTCATTCCCTCGAAATGTTAGCTGTATAAATACCTTGAGCTTAGGGACTGTAGTTACGTCTGGTTTCGGTTTCGGCTGTTGGCAGTGGCTCTTTATAAATCCTGTTGAGTACCCATTCAGGTGTAAGACATTCTTCAGGGTTTCATGTTCCACTGTCAGTGTGTCCTGGGTGCATTTCTTCCTAGCACGGTCAAACATAGTGCGTACTAAGCCCTGTTTGTGCTGGACAGGTGCGAAGCTATGGAAATTTGAGTATTGGCCAGTCCATGTTTCTTTGCGATACACAGATATTTGAATTGTGCCTTCTGCTCTACGTCTCATTAGGATATACAGGAACGGCAACGCATCGTTGTGTTCGTGTACCATAGATACAGAGATGTTTTTATGCGCCATGTTCATTATGGCCTGGAATGATGTTGCTTGTAGCTCGTCTGTGGTGGTAATTAATATATCGTCCACATAGCGACGTAGAAGACCAAGTTTTTAATGTCTGAGGATCTCTTTTATTCGAAATGTGCAATGCAGATGCCCACTAGAATAGGATCAAGAGGACTCCCCATGGCCACTCTGTCAATTTGACGGTATGACGTATTCAGAAAATTGAGTTTTATATTGGCATTACATAGTAATAGCAGCCTCACCAGAATATATTTTGGTATATCTAGTTTCAGTTGTTTGTCTCTAATGCGTTCACTTATTATTTTCACTGTCTCATCTAATGGAACGTTGGTGAATAGGGAGGCTATATCCATGGATGCCATGTTGATATTATTTATTTCTATAGTATCCAATAATCCCACCAGTTCGAATGTATCTCTGAGCATTTTTGGATCAAACGATTGTCGTACTGGCTTTACAATTTCAGCTAGCCATCTCACCATCCGGTGTTGTACAGAGTAAACCATGGATAAGATCGGTCTTAGCGGGATTCAGGGCTTGTGAAATTTGGGTAGACCGTACATTTGAGGAGTTTGGGAGCCACGTGGTGTGAGCATTTGTGCAGTGGCCTCATAATAAGTCCCCCATTCACAAGTGACTGGATCTCTTTTCTCATGTTCACATCCAGGACTCTCGACTTATTTACTGTTTGATCTAACCTGGATTTAGATTCATCCGATAATATCTCTTTCATTTTATTCTGGTAGTCTGACATGTCCATCAACACTGCACCACTTCCTTTGTTTGGTTTCAGTAACACAAGAGTTTTGTTAGCCTTTAATGCTTTTAATGCAGTAAGGTGTTCGTTGGTCTAGAAAATCACAAATAGAAACACAAAAAACGTGTCTTGATTGTGAGCAGGTTATACTAGTTAAATATATAATTTGTTAACATATATACAAGCCAATTAAGGGACACACGTTCTAATACTAGAAACTCACTTATAAACACCGTATGTTAACTTAAAGACATAATACATTCATATACCACATTTTTGCTGTAAAGTGAATTTAAAAGAATGGGTGAAGTCAAGGTTCAAACTTCTTCTTTTGTGTGTGCCTGTTTCGGAAGCCATAAAGTAAGAATCAAAATAGCAATAAATAATAGCTGTGTGGTATGTGGCCTTAGCAGATTTAATATCCATACAACACAAGCAGACAACATCATTTAATTATATATATATATAAGAGAGTGGCAGCCATATCCCTAGGGATAGAGCAGGAACCTATTTGGTTCCCATCTCTTTACCTAACTCATGTATGGCTCCATGAATACCGCTTGTGTACACACCACGGGCAACAGTTGTGACTGACTGGCTAAACTACATGAGTGAAGTAGGGGTAATATCCTACTAAAGGAATGTCCATCCCTAGTACACAAAGACTGGGACGGTGGAGAACGAGGATGAATCTAAATAGATCAACGTCTTCGAAAGCGAAACAGCAGAGTGTGTGGCACACATGAGGCGTGTTCAGGACACGATAGTGAACATGGCTGGCCATCGTGGAAGAGATTGGGACCTCACCATGTAATATCCTAAAGACAGCAATGGTAATTAAATTACGTTGAGGGCAAGCGAGCAAGAGGTAGACAACGATTCAAGTGGGAGGATAACATCAAGAGATAGACGAACATCAGCCTGACAGAATGTACAGTCAAGGCGAGAGACAGACAGTGTTGGAGATCCATTGCAACCAACCTTCATTGCGGAAACGGCACCTGATTGATTGATTGACACAAGGGGCTTCTTATAAGTCTTTAGCCTAACCATGAAAAATTTTAGGCGGAGAAAATTGAAATTTGGCACAGTGCTTATTCCTTCTCAATGTAGCACTACCTGAATTTATGAATTTCTGCCATCTCTGCGTGACCTTGAAACGACCTTCAGAATAAAACAACCTATTTTTCGAACTAAACCAGTTATCACAAGCCAGTATGACATCTTCGTCACTGTTAAAACGATTTCCTTTTCCTTTTTTTTTATGATTTGGGAAAAGAAAAATGACTGATGGAGCCAAACCTGGAGAATATGGTGGGTGTGTAAGAATTTCAATATTCAAATCGTTTTCAGTTTGTAGCACAAACCGTGCTTCATGGTAGGGCGCGTTGTCTTTAAGCAAAGGCAGAATTCGCATAGTCGATATCCCCGTTTTTCTGGTCACAGCCTTTCTTAGTTTGATAAGGAGATCTGCATAGTACTGCCATTAACCGTGCTGCAATGAAGCATGTAATCTTTCATTGTGACACATTGGGGCGTCAAACCCAAACCCAACGTGTCCACAGGTGGCGGATCGTGGAACGGCCTCTAGATATTGAGGTTAGCTGCGAATACCCAATAAGCAGCCGCGGACCAATTGGCCGTGGACACAGAGGGCGAGGCGGGATCTCAGGGTCGGATCTGAGTTCCTTAGATAATACCTCATATGCTCGGAGACGTGCCTGCCAAGCGAGTCAGGGGCGCTCTAACCCATTAGCTTTGGACAGCAGTCCATCTCAATCAATCAATCATGTGCCATGCCGGAAAGCGTGGGCGGTCATGATTCGCCATTTCACTCGATCACCAGAGTCGTGGATCAGCTCAGTGTTCCTGTCTCGTCCATGCCATGTGGCCAAGCCATCCAGGTATTTTCCTCTCGGTCTTCCTCTTGGTCTGTTCCCTTCGATCTTGCCAGCTGTCACTAAGTTCTCCAGTCCATTTCTTCTCATAACATGTCCAAAAAAATTGTGACTGTCTACGTCTAATTTCTCTAATCAATCTACGATTTTCATTTGTCTCTTGTAGTACTTGGTCATTGGTTTTTCTATCTGTCCATGGTATTCTTTGCATTTTCCTCAGAAACCACATTTCTGCAGCCATCAGATGTTTTTCAGCTTGACTGCACATTGTCCAAGTTTCACATCCATACAAAAGAACAGGCTCTATGTATCCCCTCAACACTCTTTTTCTCGTTTCAATTGACATCATTTTATTGGTCAGAATGTTTTTCATCTTGCTAAAGGCTACTTTCGCAATGGCGATTCTTGTTCTAATCTCTTCAAGGCATCTGCCATCAGATGTTATGACTGTTCCGAGATAATTGAACCGATTCACTTGTTGAAGATTATTCCCATTTACTTGTATATTACATTGTGGTACTTCGTTCTTCCTAGTGACGACCATAACCTGTGTCTTACTACAATTTAATTCCAACCCCAGCTGCTCACTGTGTACAACCACAGCGTCTACTAATTGTTGCAGATCCTGTGCATTGTCTGCAATCAATACTGTATCATCTGCATATCTAATGTTATTTATGCTTCGTCCTCCAATGCTGATTCCATTTAGGTCTTCTACATTTCTGAAAATATTTTCACTGTATAGGGAAAAAAGATCTGGAGACATTACACATCCCTGCCTAACACCTCTCTTAATAGGTTGGTATTGTCCTACTTCATTATCAATCCTTATGGCAGCTTGTTGTTTCCAATATATGTTTTTTATAAGTCTTATGTCTTTCCCATCAATTTGTAGATCTGCAAGAATATCCACAATGTTAACATGTCTAACTCTATCAAAAGCCTTTGTGTAGTCAATAAAGCAAAGATGTATATCCTTGTTTACTTCTAAAGCACGTTCAATAACTGTTCGCAGCATATACACAGCATTTACTGTACCCTTTCCTTCTACAAAACCACATTGTTCTTCCCCTATTTCAGGTTGTATTTTCTTCCTCACTCTTTGCATGATAATTCGTAACAAAATCTTTGTGATGTGACTCATTATACTAATTGTTCTATGTTGATCACATTCTAAGGCTCCTGATTTCTTTGGGATTGCAATAAATACAGAATTACATAATTCAGAAGGTATATCTCCAGTATCATATAATGTGTTCAGCAGTCTAGTGACTTGCTCTAATCCAAATTCTTCTAGAGCTTTAATCATTTCTGTTGTGATGTTATCTGCACCGGGGGCCTTGCCAGCTTTCATATGCTTAAGAACATTTTGAACCTCCATCTTTAAAATTGCTGGTCCTTAATTGTTAAATCTAATAGCATACTGTTCCTCTCTGTTATCATTATACAGGCCTTTCACATAATCTGTCCATACATGTAGAATCTGATCTTTTTCTATTATTACTTTGCCATCTTTAGTTTTTAGACAGCCTGTTGATGTACTTGTTCTTTTATTAGTAAGTTCCTGAATTCTTTTGTGCACTAATTTGGTATTTTGACTGTTGTGTTGTTTTTCAATTTCTAAGCACTTTTCCTCAAGCCATGATTCTTTTGCCTTCCTACATAATATTCTGACTTGTCTGTGAATTTCTTCATATTTGGCAGGATTATTTTTGTTGAGTCTTCTTGTTTCCATTAAGTGTAAAATTTCCTCAGTCATCCATTTCTTACGACCCACCTTCTTTAATTTTGGAATAGTTGTTTCTGCAGCCACATTGATTGAATTCTTTAACATTTCCCATTGATCATCCACATCCTGGAATAGGATCTCTAGATCAGACAATATTTCAAATCTGTTCTGTACTTCTATGTTGAATTTGTTTTGTATTTCCTTGTCATTACTCAATGTACACAAATCATATTTAGTGTTCCCTGTTGTATACTTGACTTTCTTCAACTTTATCCTCAATGTTCCTGTGAGTAGTCTGTGGTCACTATAACAATCAGCACTGGGAACTGTTTTTGCTACTGTTAGCGCGTTTCTAAATCTTCTGCTAATGAGAATGTAGTCAATCTGGTTTCTAATCCTGCTATCAGGACTCCTCCAGGTCCATAATCTTCTAGGGTGTTGCTTGAACCAGGTGTTTCCTACAATCATTTCCTGTTCTTTTGCCCACTCTACTAGTCTGTATCCTCTTTCATTTCTCTCTCCTAAACCATAGTTTCCTACTGTGTATCTATCCCCTTGATTTCCTACTTTTGCATTGAAGTCCCCTATTATGATGTTTATTTCTGAATTTTTACATTTCTTTAAGGCAGACTCTATGTCATTATAAAATTCCTCTACACTATCTTCACTGGACTCTCCTGTTGGGGCATATACTTGAATAACATTTATGTTAAAAGGTCTGCCACTCAATTTAACTAGTAGAACTCTGTCCGACACGGCCCAATATCCCTG
The DNA here is from genome assembly GCA_963921405.1 of Cepaea hortensis. Taxonomy (NCBI): domain Eukaryota; kingdom Metazoa; phylum Mollusca; class Gastropoda; order Stylommatophora; family Helicidae; genus Cepaea; species Cepaea hortensis. Next base: position 186,331,777 of record OY992876.1, read on the forward strand.
AACAGACGTTGATGTTTTCCGGTCCAAAATTATTGCCACTCCCCTATGTCGATCCTCACCTCCAGAATAAATAATCTTAAAATCTTTATGTATCTTGATGCCTGCTCCTGTCCATCTCGTTTCGCACATACCTAATATATTAGGTATCTAGGAGACGGAAAACTCCAAATATAAACCCCCAGGTCCAAGGTGGACCAGCGTGCTGAGGAACTGGATGGCCATGGGTAAACTGATCGTGACCGTTGGACGTCTGGCAGGCTTGCGGGGTGGCACCAGGCGTATGGACTCCTGCGGGACATCCCCTGCCTCTTCCCTAGCAAGCAGGCAATGCTAGGGTGACCGGTTATTTCCTGAAATATTCTAACCTGTCTTATGGAATTAATAAAACACGGGAATCGTCTCCGGAGCTACGGAGCACATGCTCTGTGCTTGACACATCTTTCAGAGGCTAGCGTAGAGAGAGTGGGAAGAAGAAGATGAGAAAATGGTGTGAGAAGGCATAGAAATAGGAGGGAAGGCGCCAGGAGAACAAGACGAAAAGTGAAGAGACTAGGTTTCAACCATGTAAGAGTGGGATACTGGAACTGTCGTAGTGCCAGGCAGAGAGATTCTGTATTGGAGCGGCTAATATATTATTTTGATGTCCGCATACTCCAGGAGCTAAATACAGACAAATGCCATTGCTCTGGGTACGCCAGTTATATAAACCCTACTGGGCAGAAGAGACATGGGCAAGGTCTGCTGGTGAAGGAAGGAGTGAAGCATGTGGTACTTGACTTGAGCCAGTGGAATCACAGTGCAAGAGAGGTCCAGTGTATACAAATGGAGATTGATGGCTTAAGTTGGAACATCATAAATGTATATGCCACAGTGGACTGTTTTGTCAGAAAGGAACACTGGGACTGGCTTAAGGAATTGGAGGAATTACCGGGTGATAGGCTACTCATATGTGGAGACTTCAATGCGAGGAACAGAGATTGGGACAGTAGTGGAGAAAACCGACAGGGAATTGCCCTTGCGGAGGCCATGGTGGACTCCGATGCGGTCTGCATAAATGATGGTAGGCCGACTAGAATGGCATTGAGGCCTGGCGATGCAGATACAGCTACTGAGTTGGCACTTGTCTCCCATTCATCAGTCCTTGATGTAAAGTGGACTGTTTTAAATGACCATGGGAGTGATCACATGCCATGCGCAGTCCTGATCTTTAAATCCAGGACAGTTAAGGCTGGGAGAGCACGCAGGACCTTGCGGTATGAGTGGACCGACAGTTTTCTTGGACGCGTCAGACAGGGGGCATGTAACAGGACTGTTAAAACCCCTTTTTTGCAGCCCCCATGGTGGATCCCAGAAGTAGACCATGCTTGGAAAGCAAAGAGAGCTGCAGTGAAGCAGCTAAAGAAAGTGCCACAGACACCTCGAAGCTCACGAGAGGAAGTGGACACAGCGGAAAATGTCAAGAAAGACAAGGTGGAGGTTTTCAAGCGCTGTTCTGCAGAGGCCAAAAAGCCAAAATGGGAATATTTCATGCAGGAGATTGGAGGTGATAAAATACTGCGAAAATTCTGGAAACTGCACAGACATATACAAAGAAAAGTTCAGCCCATGACAGTAGGAACAATTTATAGAGATAATGGTGTGCGTGTGATAACAGTCAAAGAGAAAGGGGAGGCGTTTCTCCAGAGATTTTTTATAGCAGACCAATCATGATGATGAGGACACCAGGGATGCAGTTAGAGAGGAGCTATCTGGCACCATGAAGAATATGCATTATGAAGAAATCATACGGGTTGAATATGTTAAACTTATTTTGTAAAAGGCAAAAGACACGGCACCAGGGCCTTATGGGGTCAGGTATGGCCACATGAAGGCTTTGAGTGATGTAGACGTGAAGGAGATAACCGACTGCTTTAATCATAGCATTAGGACAGCATCAGTACTGCAGGATTGGGTACACAGTTATCTCATACCTCTCCCAAAACCATTCAAGGATCATTCAAAGCTTAGCGGCTTTAGGATCATCACCATTCAAAATACATTTGGGAAGGTATTAGAGACAATAGTCGCTGTCAAGCTGCAAGAGTGTTTGGAAAAGGGGAAGTTTCTTCCAAGAGGCCTAGGGAGCTACAGGCCAGGAAAAGATACCTGGTCAATTGCAGCCACTTTTGCCTTTGACATTTATGAGGGGTTCCAGAGTAGACAGGAAACGATGGCGGTAGCGTTTGATCTCGAGGATGTGTACAATAGATTTCGATATGATATTTTGATGACCGCACTGATGGAGAAGGGGGTCAATCCCTGGTTGGTGAAGTGGATAGCGGCCGTCCTGCAGTCTCGTTGGGTTGCTCTCTGTCTGGGTGCATGGACCTCAGAGCCACATACTTTAACCCCGGGTCAGCCACAGGGATCCGCAATCTCACCAGTGCTCTTTAACGTGTATAAGAGCAATATTGCAAACCTAGAAGCACCAGGGGTTGGAAGAATACTAACATTTGCAGATGATATTCTTGCATATAGGTAGGGGAGAGATAGGGAGCAAACAGCGCAGGTGTTACAGGCGACAGTAGACAAAGCGATTGACTGTTGCATTGAAATGAGTGCTGTCATCCACCCGGTGACAAGGTCTCAAAAGGGACTCAATGCGCTTAAAACTATGGCAACAATGGACACAGAGCAGAGAATGCTTTTCACACTATACCAGCACTTGATCCTCTCAGTGATTGATTATGGAATAGGACTGCTCACTGTCTCAAAGAGTCAGCTGGTAAAATTAGAACGCATACAGCACGAAGTTATGCGGGGCATTCTGGGATGCACAAGAGACATGCGTTACATCCTTGGTCTGCCGACTGTTGCTGGTAGGCTCAAAGTGATGCAGGCGAAGGCATACCTGAGAGTAGCTGAAGACACAGATCACCCGTTGCATGAGGCGCTGGGCGCAGTTAAGGGTCAGCAAATGATAAGAGAGAAATCATGGATGGTTCAGGCGGAGGATACGATCAGACAGGTGTGCAGCTTGGATAACATTAGGCGAATAGAGGAGTGGGTCAGAGTGCCAGCGGAGCAGTCAGAGTTGTGCAGAGTTATAATCACATTGAGCCGGGAGTGCACGGAATGGCCAGTAGGGGCCACGGAAGTGGAAATCCAGCAACTAATTCAGGATAATGCTCGCTCGGGTGATGTGATTATATACACAGATGGGTCGGTGTTGAGAGGCAGGATAGGTGCCTTGGGGTTCTAGGAAAAGCTAATGGTCGACGTTTGGTGCAGGAGAGCCTGGCATATGTTACCACAACATCTAGCTTAAGAATGGGGGTAGAGGCGGTCTGTGCAGCTTTCCGCTGGATAGAGAATACGAAACACACACACACATCGTGATTGTAACTGACTCAGAAATCATGCTGAGTAGGGTGAGGACAGGCAAGCTTCGTGCAGAGTGGCTTGCTTCGCTTCGGAAGTTACGGGTGACAAGCATCGGCTGGATTTTTTCTCCGGGGCATACTGGTGTGCTGGGGAATGAACAGGCGGACAGATTGGCTGGCTTTGCAAAGCTTTGTGTAGTATTAATGCATGATAAGGCAGACGAGGTTGCAGCCTTCTGGGAGCACGTGTACACCTCGGAGAAGCAAATGGATCACCATGGTCTGGCAAGAATGCGACAGCGAGGGGTGACGAGGGGATCTGGCCGACGCTCGACGCTCAGAGGAAAGGCGAGGCGGACATATAATCAGATTGCTACTGGTACTATTAGTGTTGGAACTCTTCGCTGGCTGCTGAGGATGGGGACGGAGCGCTTATGGGAATGCCGCGAATGCTGTGATGTCGGTTCCTATATCAATCAATCAATCAATCATATATATATATATATATATATATATATATATATATATATATATATATATATATATATATATATATATATATATATATATGTGTGTGTATATATGAGTTGTACAAGCGCCTATATCGTTCGGCGTTGTAATATATAAAAAATAGTGACATATATTAATATCATGTCCAGTCTCCATTGACATTCGGGAACCTAAGTCAATTCATGGTATCACATAAGCTAAGATGATTAGACGACGAAATCAGTTCCTTTTATTCACTTTCCAGAAATCTTGATATCTGACGTTGAATTCTGTTATTATATTCTGTCCAGAAATGAATGCCTTCATTCACTATCAATTATTTTGAAAATTGTCTGTTGCATCGTCATGGAATTTTTCCTGCCGTCTTATATTTACCCCCACACAAGGAATATGTCTTTGATAGGTCCAAAAGCAGCTTAGCTCATGGAAAGCGGCGACATTTCTTTGATGTTTTGGTGAAAAACTAGTGATTTCTCGCTAACAAACTTATTTTACAGTAATGCCCCGTTCCACTACGCGAGGCTCTTGTCATAAGGACAATCCCATGTCCCACGAGAAGATTAACTATTCAACGCTAATGTGTCAGCGTGAAGACGTAATACATCTAATAATGTGCACTTCATCTCTGACCGGTAAATTATATACCGCATATAAACAAACTTTGAAATCTGCTGTACAATCTAGAGAACAAAAATGTGTTTGTTGGATGGATATAATGGTAAGGTTATATGCTAAATCTCATCATTTTCCCTCAGTTGGTTACTGAGATATGGAATTTATATTGAGGCAGACAAAAGTAAACAGTCTATAGCAATAGTCTTGAGAATACCGCTATTTCTGCGATGTGTGTTTTCTTGCAGAGATGCTTCTATCCAGAACCGATGTCTAACCGATTCTGACGGTTCTATGAGCAGTGTTTAACAATATCCCTTCACAGCATTGTTTATAACTTAATTTAGTGCCTTCAGTCTGTAGTAACAGGGCACCGGTGCGCTGTCCTAGTTTATGAAAGGACATCCATAAATTGGTAACATTTAATATATAGTCATCTTATCACAGAATGACATCCTCATTCCCAACCTGTAACAAGAAACGCTTTGAAGCAAGGGGATTCGTGTAACAATTGGATAGGACTAAAAATCGTTCAAACACACACCATGTTTGAAAAATACGCATATGATGAATTACGTGAAGCACACTGAGTTAAAATATGCATATGCATGTAAATGGTATGTAAAAAACAAAACAAATGTTAATCCATTCGTAACTGGTGGAAATTTAAATCCTGAACTTAGGTGTGCAGTTTATACAGTCCTCTCAAATAGTATTAAAGGTGCTGATTCCGTCTGTGAAGTTGGACACTGAAAACACATATCTTTTTCTGAACTAAAGCAAAACCAAATGAATTTATTTCCACAGACAATACTACGAAGATCACAATCAGATTAAAGAAACTGAAAATATTAAAACTGTGATTACTTGACTCCGCATTCAACAACATTGAGGACTAATCAAGCGATGCCATATCCAGACTGACCATAAAATCGCAGAGATTAAATGACATAAAGGAAATATGGCACAATACCAACAGACAAGTGAAAGTAACATTTAGCGAACATTAATGTTTCCTGCGGCATCATATGGATTCACAGTCGCTTAACTAAACTATCGGACTTTTGAGCGTAATAGAATAATGCGCTTCCAGTTCGATTCTGCATATAGTTGGTACAAGTATCATGGGAAGAAAAGGCGGCAGTTGGCATACTGACTAGATCACTCATTAAATACAGATGGGTCTCTGAAATATAATGCCAGCACTATAGATTCAATATGTCTGAATTCGAGTCTTTTACTTTGCGTATCTATACTTCTGATGTTAACAATGCTGGTAAGTATCAAGTGATGGGGTGGGTCATGGATATGTCGTCAGCCTCTGATTCTATATGTAGTATCAACCAAAGTATAAAACCTGGAAATATTTCAATCACCTTCCCGAAAGGGTCTTTTACTTTGCGTATCTATACAGGTGATGTCAACAATGCTGGTAAGTATCAAGTGATGGGGTGGGTCATGGATATGTCGTCAGCCCCTGATTCTATATGTAGTATCAAACAATATATAGTACCTAGAAATATTTCACTCACCTTCCCAAGCTAGTTCCGAGATATTGGTTGGTACTGTTAGCTTTCTCTGATTAGGGTCAAGAACCAGGAGGGTTAGTGTGCACTTTGCGCACGATAAAATCCCTCTTCCGGTGGAAATCGTAAAAGGGTAAAACAAATAGGTCACTTTTTCACACAAATAGGTGCAATTTTAAATTGCAAAATCAGGAAACATAAGAAATAAAGGGGAAAATCCCAGATAGTTTCTCTTAACGTGCAGTTCTATTATACAATTATTGAATTCTTGACAGATTTATAGGATTCCTGCATAGTGTGGACAGTTTCCTAGTTTGTTCTGTGGGTGTGATTGGAGCACTTATGCAGGTACCCGAGTGGAATTAATGTGATCCTTACAAACAACCAAACCACGGCAACGTAACACAAACAGCTACAGTAGTTCATTAACCTCATACAATAATGTAAGCTCGATTCCAAAATAAACGATAATTAACCTATCCCAAATACTCGGACTTTAATTATTCACAGGAGGGCACCCACCCCCTTGCCCGACCATCGTCATTTTTATGCCAGGATTTAACTGTCTGTGTCTGTAACTTTATTGACGCTTTCCACCAAGCCATTGACAACGTGTCAGACAAATATCATGTTTCGTAAGCATTGTGTTTCTCGGTGTTCAGTGCCAGGCGTATTTCACAAACAATATGACAGAAGATAGCGATACAATTATGTCATTACAGAGCCAGACGGTAATCAATGATTACTTCAATGAACACAAATTTTTACATCTCCTGGGGTTTTAATCACCAATTCTCTCATCGACTACTACAAGAATATTATTTTATTTTCATGTATTTATGTGTGCATTCATTCACAGACTAATTTACTAACTGGAAAACTTACTCATGTATTTAGTCGGCCACACAATCATTAATAGTCGTTCCAGTTGATTTATAGTGTGTATTATTATTTTGCCGGCTTTGTGGCTTAGAGGTTATGACTTTTCTCCGTAATCTCGTATACTCTCGTCGGTGACATGATGACGGTGAGAATCAGCAGTGGTTCGAATCGCATCGGTAACTTACGGGGTATGTGAGCCGGCCGCTCAGAAAGCAATGGCAAACTACTGAGCGTAATCTTGCCAAGAAATCAACATACAGCTGAAAGATGCTGGTGTTGACAGCGATGTCCTGTAAAGGATATGCAAAAAAAAAAGTATTATTTTATTTGCCTGTGCTATTTCGATACAAAGGAATATCTACTCAGGCGTTTTGTTATGCTTTGGGTGAATCAACGAACCCGAGAAGTAGAATTGGCAACGTTTTAGAGTAGATAAGTGACAAAGTGGACGTTGCTGCTATAGCCTACTTCTTCACACCAACAAGCACACACTGAAAGACATAATCTGTGTTTCATAGATTATACTAAGGCATTAGATAAAGTAAAACATAATGAATTGATTAAATGTTGGATTATATCAACACTGATGGGAAAAGTTTAAGAATAATAAAGAATATTTACTAGAACCAAGTAATAGCAATTAAAATGGGAAACAAAGAGGGTAGTTACGAACAGATAAAGCTAGGAGTACGACAGGGGTGTGTCTTGTCACCAGATCTTTTCTCCCTGTATAGCGAAGTAATAATGAGAGAGATCAAGGAGAAGACAGGAATATTAATCGGAGGTTATAATATAAACAATATACGCTATAAAGATGGTACAGTATTGGTGGCGGATAATGCAACAGACCTACACCAATGTTTGGACATTGCAGCAACAGAGAGTACACAGAAAGGACTCTCCTTGAATATCAAGAAAACAGTAACAATGGTGATATCACAGGAAAATTGTGCCACTAAAATGTGATATTGAAATGGAAGGGAAAATTCGTAACTAACTGGATCATTTTAGATACCGAGGGGCATTTATAATATCAGATGGAAGATGTACAACAGAGATTAGGAGCAGAATAGGGCAGACAAAAGCCGCATTTCAGAAAATGAAGAGCATCTAATGTATTAAGTCACTATCAATGAATGTAAGAAAGAGGTGCTCAAATGTTATATAAAATCAGTTTTGCTGTATGGAAGTGAATATTGGAATGTAAATGAACAAATTATGAAGAAATTAGAAGCAACAGAGATGTGGTTTTTGAGAGGAATTTTGCGAATCCCTCGGATTGCCAGAGTAACTAACAATGACAGCCACTTATACCCATGTGCATGAAACTAGAACAACATATACAACAATAAGACAGAGACAAACAGCTTTCTTTGGTCACGTGATGAGAAGAGAGACTTTGGAGAACATAGTGACAACTGGAAATATCTAGGGGAAGAGATGCAGATAATAATAATAATAATAATAATAATAATAATAATAATAATAATAATAATAATAATTTTATATAATAAAATAAGAGAACAATAAACCTTCGGACATACAGAATAAATTACAGATTTCAAGCACTGAGCAGATAAGATTTCGACCCAGCTTCATCTCGAAAGAACAGTATTGCCACATCGAAGGCACATATAGGATTAGACGCACAAACAGCACCGTGAAATATCAGATGGCATAAAAGAAAGACATAAACAAGCACACGGGAGATTTGAACTGGAGTAACCATATACATTGCATTTTTATTTTGGAATTTAAAGATTACGTTTCTTCGGCTATGTTTTCAACATTATGTCCATTATTTTCAACTGTCTTACTAAATTGTCACCAACAATTAATTGTTTCAGTTCACTGGAGCAAATCCAAGCGACAGTTTTAAATTGCGCCAATTCTCGACCTAACTGATGTCTTATCAGTTCTAGTCAGAGAAACACACAACACATGATTTAAACCCATGTTATTACTATCTGGAACTCATTATTCAAACAGAGCATTTGATATTTTACAAAAACACGTATTGTCAAGGACAGAGTGAAATTTCGGTCAGGGGTACGTATGTCTATGTGTGTGTGTGTGTGTGTGTGTGTGTGTGTGTGTGTGCGTGTGTGTATGTGTGTTTTGTTATAATGTAGGGTATCATTCTTGCACACCTGACAAGTCCATATCTGCTCATATCATCCCCCCCCCCCAAATAATGCATCAGCGTTCGAGGGCTAAAAGTGACAGTTCGGCGTTGGCGGACCTCATTCTCCCGAAGTGTGTTGCTGTGTCACTTTCAAGGAATCATGATGTTTGATTGTGTGTTTGAAACTTGAAATGTGACTAGGAAGCTTGACAGACGAACTACACAGAGAAGTACTCAAACGAACGTTTAGACTGACTAGTTGTTGACGCACATATTTCACATTTCATGTTCATTCACTTTTTATATCAACCCAGTAGCAATCATCCCTTTTTTCACTACCCCTTGGAGAATTGCAGAGTTATGATGATGGTGATTTAGTTTCTTCCTGGTAGCAAAGCAACACAATCACTCTGAGAATGTCCGTGACCACCCAACCAGTGAGTGTAAAGCGTGGATGCTGGGAATTTATTTAATTCTCTAGCATTTTTGCAACGTGCAAAGTCAGAGTCATGTATGGGGATCTGCACTCCAATTACAACGGCATTGATTCGTTCTTCCTGCAGCACGTCACAGCACATGACCCTGGCACAATACATACAATACCTGTTTGTTATGTCATTGGAATAACAACTAGACAGTACCACGTTTCCTGTAATATATTGTCAGAATTACTGTATTGTCAGTGTTTGTGTAAACAAGAAGTTGCGAGTGGAGAAGTGAACCTGAATAATTAGAAGATCACAAGCAAGCTGTCACCGATCTTATACATTGATTAATGCAATTTCCAAGTGAACTCATTGCAAGACAGAACGAAACTACACAATACATTATATGAACTATGACAAACAACAATATCTGATAATTCTTATTTGAATCTAATTAATAACATCCTTCTTTGGTATCCTATTTCGCATAATGTCGAGAGCAATTTTGAACATTGCGATTCTCTTCTTGATGTGCGTTTACACATGTGCTAACATCTTAAGTCATAAAACATTACTAGACGAACCATTTGAATTCTTTCAAAGTTGGTCCATTAATTTAAACTTTTGGCTTTGAAGGATGAAACCACTTATTGTCGGACACGTTGAAGGAATCATTATGAGATTGCGCTGATAATGTCTTGAGCGCCGTCGGACCATGGTTTAACGTCTATGTGCCACATCCACTAAAATAGGGGGAGAGTAGCCACCTATGTCTCTGTGCAGCCAGGGCTACAAAATATGACGGTTCTAGATCTTCATAGACACTTATCAGGCTCCAGCTTCGAACATTTTGTTTATTTTATTTTAATGTCTTTAGATTTTTAAAAATCTTTTATCAGGGAAGAACTTAGGCATAAAAGACCTTTATATTACCAAGTGAGTCAAAACTTGTACAAACAACACCTAGCACGGAAATTTACCGAATATTAAGAGACATACCAAGATAACGACGAATGAAAACAACTTAAGTGACGGGAGGGTAATAACTGTTGCCCAGATTTAGCAACAGTCATGTCTATTTAATCATTTTGCAGTCGAGTCTATCCCTACATTATTATCTGGCACGCGAGCACTTGTCAACTAACAGACGTTGAAAAATTTAACTATTTCCAAATCGACAAGAATAAATAAATCATGTTTGCCATTGAATTGTATATTTGACGGATCTCTGAATGGCGATGTAACATTTTAGAATATGAAATAGATAATGGAATAGATAATCAGTGCGATTGCGTCTTGGGTAAACCAGCAATCGTCTTATGTCTTATTGTATGCGATCAAAGAGCGTCTTTTCACAAATTCATATTTTTGAGTAGATGTAATTTCATGATTGGTTGTGATAATATTCATTTTATGAGATCGACTTATACGAGATGATGCCACCACATGTCAACGTACATACTACTAAAAATGACATCCAATATTGCTATTACCGAATGAAAACGTATATTACACATCATATGGGCTTATTAGAGTATCCTCGCTACGTGGACTTTGGTCATGTCGAAACGACATTTTAGCAACTTCAAATAAGCGCATGGTATTTGTATTTAAATGTCGGACATCTTTGCACTTCGTTGCGATCAACCCAAACTACAGGTTGATTGATTGATTTTTTTTTTTTTTGCATATCCTTTACAGGACATCGCTGTCAACACCAGCATATTTCAGCTGTATGTTGATTTCTTGGCAAGATTACGCTCAGTAGTTTGCCATTGCTTTCTGAGCGGCCGGCTCACATACCCCGTAAGTTACCGATGCGATTCGAACCACTGCTGATTCTCACCGTCATCACGTTACCCACGAGAGTATACGAGATTACGGAGAAAAGTCGCTAACCTCTAAGCCACGTACCGTACCATTGCTTTCTGAACGTGAAATCATCTTGGAAGTCCATCTGACCGATGTAGGAAACACTGCCACTACCCCGATGTCAGCGCACAGGAAGCAATAAGCCCTGCGGTCTCAATAACCGTGTGGGCGTTAGGTCCCATTATTACCACAAAGAATATAACCACATATTGCACCCATCATCACCATCTAACTCTGCCAAATGGCAAAGGCTTTTAATTATCACGGAGGAGCTACTGACAGAGTCTCTGCAATGTCAGGTTCTTCTTCGGCAGATCCGAATATGAATCCTTGGTAAGGTATATATATTTTTTTTTCTGTCAGGGGTAAAACTAAGACCCACAACTGCACAGTTGGCGGCGATTGCACTAGCCAGGTGGGCTTAATACCTCAGGCTCAAGAACCCTCTGTCCTACACCGCAAGGTACTTACTATAGGTAGCAGAAGACACTGCTTTTTAACAGATGAAAGGATAAATCAACATCTACACCTGGTTACATCTAGTAGTAGTAGTAGTAGTAGTAGTAGTAGTAGTAGTAGTAGTAGTAGTAGTAGTAGTAGTAGTAGTAGTAGTAGTAGTAGTAGTAGTAGCAGCAGTGGTAGTAGTAGTAGTAGTAGTAGTAGTAGTAGTAGAAGTAGTAGTAGTAGTAGTAGTAGTAGTAGTAGTAGTAGTAGTAGTAGTAGTAGTAGTAGTAGTAGTAGTAGTAGTGGTAGTGTTAGGCAGCAGATGGAGGTTTTTGTTTATCGTACTGGAAAAATCAGTATCTACATCCTGTGACATCTAGTAGTAGTAGTAGTAGTAGTAGTAGTAGTAGTAGTAGTAGTAGTAGTAGTAGTAGTAGTAGTAGTAGTAGTAGTAGTAGTAGTAGTAGTAGTAGTAGTAGTCAGTAAATGACAGTTATTATCTTACTGGAGAATCCACACCTACACCCTATTTCATCTACTGATGAGGATACAGCATTTTTTAGTTGATTTGCTTTCAGTCTCGCTAATTCTCTGAACTATTATTTTAATTCGCTATAAAGTCAGTATTCCCTGTTACCCCCACATCTGTTCTTAATTTCCCATTTGTCTCACTATATTTGCATCTCATCTGACATGATGTGATTTTACGCAACGTGTGTCTCTAGGGCTGTCCATGTCAGCATTGATAACACAGCATTGGGAAGAGTAAAGCATCTATCAGTGTCGTTTGATTGTAACAGTTGCATTATGAAAGGTTATTCTGTTTCAATACGCTGGACCCTTGCAAACAGTAATAGAAGCCCATGAAAGCAATTGTTCTTGGTGACATAAGATGAAAGCAAATATTTAATTATCGTTTGATCGATTACGGGAAAGTGGGAAATACAATGCCAAAATGGGTTTGTTGATTAAATATTAATTTGATAACTCATTCTGTCTATGCTAATTGCTTATGAAAACTATGGGCTGTCCGTTACATATGAACAAACTAAGTCGGGCCATAAATGGCCGGTTTTGGTCTTAAGATTAATGTTACGTTCTGTGTTTGGAACACGGAGTATCAAATTGAGCAGAACGTCTGCAAGCACAGCGAGCTTTTCATTATCTACATAAATCTGAAAGACGTTCATAGCTACACTTGTAAGAAAGCAATGCGAACCCCCTCAAACAAAGTAGACATGTCATTACGCTATGTTGGTGGCATATTCTATTTATGAAAAGTATTCCATTGAACACCTCAGTTCAAGCCCTATACGAATAAACAAAATCCCGGAAATGCAATGTTGTATGGAAATAGAAAATAATGGAAACTTAACAGTTTTGGACGTAACAATTGAACGACATAATAAACAACTTAATGTTTGCAATGCACTGAAAATACATGGATAGAGATCAACATCTACATGTGGAAATAAATAATTTAATGACATTCAAAACTGGCATTCTTAATAGCAAGGTAGAAAGAGTCCATTATACCTCATATATATATATATATATATATATATATATATATATATATATATATATATATATATATATATATATATATATATATATATATATATATATATAGTTAGGTCTTAGGTCTTAGTCAGATATGACTGAGCTACCTTATGACAGAAGACGGTACTACCTGCTTTCTGTCAGCGCCGAATGTTGGGCGGCGCTTACCAAACCCGACACCCCACATTGTGCCAACGGCTTCGGGCGGAAGAGCGCAATTGGGAGGGTACTAGCCTTATCCTGGTGCGAGGAAATGCAACCCAAAGACAAGATAAGTCATGGCAGGGCAGACCAGGCCCTAAGCCTTGGTTGGCAGCTGGTCTAGGATCGAAGCTCCGACAGGCGGACAGTTAGAGCATTGCTTTGCTGATCCGGCAGCTTCTGCAGCTTGTCTTGTTCCAGATGTATAGGTGTTAACTTTCCTCTGGAGTGAACTAGGCAGGCCGAGAGAGGGATCATGCTGCATGGGCAACACATGGTTTCTTTATTTTAGCCCAGGCTTTGTGCTTTGGAGAGGCAATAACTCCATCCCTGGTCTTAACCGGTCTCGGAATCAAAGCGAGAGGCAACTGTTACGGGTTATAAGTCCTTGTCAGTTGGCGTAGACATGGAGCGCCACGTGTTGCCTCTGACGGTGGGAGACACCTACAGGTGTCACTGATCAGCTACCGCCCGCCTCAAGCTGGGCAGCCCCCGGCCAATTGGGTGCTGATCCGCCACAGCCTGCCTGCTTCAATGGGTGCTTGGGGCTAGGACAAAATCTGAATCGCAGGCTGTAAAACCAATGCACCAGGTACTAATAAAAAGAATACTAGAAACCTCAAGCTACGGCTTGCAACCTGGAACGTGAGAACCATGTGTCCAGGATTTTCCACTGACTAATGGGCAAAGGCTGCTGGAGCATTGCACTAGAAATGACCTATGTATTACAAACTCCTTTTTTAAAACAAAAGAGATGCATAAGGTCACATGGAAACATCCAAGATCCGGCCATTGGCATCAGCTGGACTTCATTATCACACGGAGACAACATCTGAACCATACATCATTAACTCGAAGTTACCACAGTGCTGACTGTGATACAGATCATACTTTGGTTGTTGCAAGGGTTAGACTGAGACCAAAGAGAATCTACACAGCAAAACACAAGTCTAGCTCCAGGATTAATATTATTAACACTCACGATCCTGGAAAGTGCTTTGAATTTCAACAGCAACTTGAAGACGCTTTCAATGATACATCAGAAAATTGTATAGTAAATTATAAATGGAGTAAACTTAAGGAAACTATTTATAAAACAGCGGTAGGGGTTTACGGCACTGTGGATCATAAGAGGCAGGACTGGTTTGCGGCAAACAGCCAGATACTGCAGCCCTTGATTGATAAAAAGAAAATAGCTCTCTTAAGAAACAAGGAAAGACCAACGCGTAACACTGAGTGAGCTGAATGAAGCAAGCGAGGAAGGATGTACAAAAGGCTGCCAGGCAGTGTGCGAATGACTATTGGATCAAGTTATGTGAGTCCATTCAAATCGCAAGTGATAAGGGAAACATCAGAAGCATGTATAAAGGGATAAAGAAAGCCTGTGGTCCAATGATCAAAAGAAGTGCATCGCTGAAAAACTTGACTGGAGAAATCATCACTGATAAGAAACAGCAGATGGATAGATGGGTCGAGCACTATTTAGAGCTTTACTCAAGTGAGACCAAGCTATCGGATGATGCCCTCAACGCCATAGAGGCCCTGCCAACTCTTAACCACCTGGACACACTTCACACTATAACAGAAGTTAAGTGTGCTATAAATGAGCTTGCATCTGGCAAGGCTCCAGGTAAGGATGGGATTCCAATAGAGGTAATCAGGAGTGGGCAAGACACACTCGCTCTACAGATCCACCAGCTAATAGAGCTATGCTGGCGAGAAGGACAAGTCCCACGGGATTTCAAAGATTCAAACATCATAACGCTGTACAAGAACAAGGGAGATCGGAGCGACTGTAACAACTATAGGGGTATCTCACTTATGTGTATTGTTGGGAAAGTATTAGCCAGAATTGTCCTGCGCAGACTTCAAGTCCTGGGAGATCAAGTCTACCCCGAATCACAGTGCGGCTTCCGTCAGAACCGGTCTACCATTGATATGATATTCTCATTGCGACAGATGCAAGAAAAATGCCGGGAACAAACTCAGCCACTGTTTATTGCCTTCATCGACCTCACAAAGGCATTCGATTTGGTCAGTCGTGAGGGTCTGTTCAAAGCACTAAAGAAGATTGGCTGCCCACCAACTCTTCTGTCCATTGTGGAATCGTTCCACACAGGCATGAAGGGTATAATCAAGTTTGATGGCTCAACTTCAGAAGAGTTTGAAATCAAGAGTGGAGTTAAGCAAGGTTGTGTACTAGCCCCCACCCTCTTTGGGATATACTTTTCACTTCTACTGAAATATGCCTTCGTGATCAGGATGACGGTATATACATTCACTAACGCTCAGATGGTGGCCTCTATAATGCTCAGAGATTGAAGGCCAAGGCCAAAATTAGCAGGGTACTAATCAGAGAGTTGCTTTTTGCGGATGATGCTGCGATTACGGCCCACTCTGAGGAAGAATTACAACATCTACTATCTGCATTATCCAATGCTTGTTCTGAATTTGGTTTAACAATTAACAAAAAGAAGACACAGATTATGTCACAAGGTGCACATGGTGTACCATCAATCTTTATTGACGACGCCGAACTGGAGATAGTAGACCATTTTACATATCTAGGATCAGAGGTTTGCAGCAAATTATCCCTCGATCAGGAAATCAACATCAGGATTGGCAAGGCAGCAACAACAATGAACATGTTAGCAAAAAGAGTCTGGGAGAACAGGAAGCTTACTGCCAAAACAAAAGTCCTCGTCTACCAAGCCTGTGTCCTTAGTACTCTTCTTTATTGCAGTGAAACCTGGACAACTTACTCACGCCAAGAGAAATGTTTAAACAGCTTTCATATGCGGTGTCTGCGAAGAATACTTGGTATTAAGTGGCAAGACAAAATCATAAATACTGAAGAATTGGAAAGATCAGATTGTGTGACGGTGTATTCCATGCTCAGTCTTCGTAGACTTAGATGGATAGGACACGTTAGGAGGATGGATGATGGTAAAATACCAAAGGACATCTTTTTTGGTGAATTACAGACGGGTAGGAGATCTCATTGTCGGCCTCTACTACGATACAAAGATGTGTGTAAGCGGGACATGATTGATACAGGCATCGATAATGCATCTGGGAGCACGTCGCCGGTGAACGTGTTGCGTGGAGGGCATCTATCATAAATGGAATAAAGGCAAAGGAGAAAATGATTGCAGATAAAGCACACACAGAGCGTGAGAGACGTAAGATGGTGCAAAATGGTGGAAATGACCATGTTTTCACATGCACCTACTGTGGGCAAACATTTGCAGCAAGAATTGGCCTTACCAGCCACACTCGCCACCGCCATGGATCGTAGTTATTAAGCTTTTTTGAAGCACAATGTACCAAACTATCGTCTGTCAAGACGGAAAGGTGCCAATGATATATATATCGCTGTCAACACCAGCATCTTTCAGCTGTATGTTGATTTCTTAGAAAGATTACGCTCACTAGTTTGACATTGCTTTCTGAGCGGCCGGCTCACTTATCCCGTAAGTTACCGATGCGATTCGAACAACTGCTGATTCTCACCGTCATCACGTTACCCACGAGAGTATACGAGATTACGGAGAAAAGTCGCTAACCTCTAAGCCACGAAGCCGGCACCTTATATATATATATATATATATATATATATATATATATATATATATATATATATATATATATATATATATATATATATATATATATGTTAGTCATTATTTAGTTTAGTCGTTGGATCAACATCATGTCACACGGGTTTAACCCATAAGTGCTCCGTTTTCCTCCTAACTCAAACCTGTGTCTGGAGACACTCAGCTCAGTGCACGAACTCCGCAGCATCAGCGAGGATCCTGAAATACTTTGGGCAGATTTTTAACTCGAAATTTTGCCCGGGCAGCGCCGTTAGGCTACTCTTTATTTATTTCCAACTGCCAAGGGATTATTTACGTGCGTAACAATACACACGGGCGTCCGATCTCACTACCCAGCGACAAGGTGACATTTTATTACTGGAAGTTCACGTGAAAATATCCCGGTCCTCACCGGGGCTTGAATCCGGGACCTCCAGCACTCGAGGCGGACACCATACCTCTAAACCACTCAGCCCCCGATATATATATATATATACACACACACACACACACACAAAACACACACACACACACACACAACTGAACGGGGGAAAAACTAGAAGTGTCTTTATAAGGAAACGACTACTGCAAGTACATGATAAAAACAAGTCTTGGAACACAACATTGTGAGTTGCAAGAGAAGTAAGTTGAATGTGAAAAAAAACATTACCTTGCATGTTACAAATTCAAAATTGGATTGTAGCACATAGCACAATTAAGATAATTAAAATGTTATACGACGGATGCGTAAACAAATGTGCTAAGGTGCCGTCTACTTTATTCCATTGTCATTTTGTAACATGTATACATCACCATCACATGTAGTACAACTCATAAAAATGCTCTATCTAGACCAACAAGCAGCAGTTAGAATAGATGGCGAGGCATCAGATTGGTTTGACGAGATGATATAAACAGGGAGCTATTTGATGCCCTAAATATCGGCGGTCATGACATACCAGAGATTCGATATGCTGATGATACAGTATTACTCTCCACAACACAGAATGACATAGAGAAAATCTAATAGCCTCAACCCAATTGAATAGTGAAAATCACAACTTATATCTTAACATAGCAAAAACAAAGATAATGCATACAGATAAAACTACTATGGAGAATGAAATATACGTTAATGGGGAAAAATTGGAGGTGTTGGAAAATTTTGAATATCTTGGGTCATTGATTACCAACAACGGCGACACAATGAAAGAAATTAAACGGCGACTATCAACTGCTCTTCAAAGACTAAAACAGCTGAATAAATTATGGAGTGGGACAGACAGAACTATAAAAATTAGATTTTTAAGAGCATGCATTTTTCCCATTGCAACATACGCCTGTGAGACATGGACACTTACTAAACAAGCTGAACAGCGCATAAACGCCTTTGAATATAAATGTTATAGACGAGTTCTAAGAATATCTTGGGTAAAGAAAAGAACAAATGCATCCATACTTCAAGAGTTGAATATTGAAGAAGGTTGACTATTAAAGACGATAAAACAAAGAACATTGAAATAGTTCGGTCACTTGAAACGTCATGAAAGTTTGGAGAGAACAATAATGGAAGGGTATATGCCTGGGAAGAGAGGAAGAGGAAGGCCAAAGAGAAGATGGGTGCAGGATGTGGCGGATAATCTCCAGATGCGTGTATCAGACGCGGGACATCTTGCTTATGATCGAGAGGTTTTTCGGAAGGTTGTTATGGGAGCGAGGTTCTGCAAAGGACATGCTACTGAATGAATGAATGAATGAATGAATACATTAATGGACACATTCTTAATTATGATAAGACTATATGAACACAAGACCGTCTGCAGACAACAGAGAATAGATATGAGTGGTGTTGTCAATCACTGCCACTCATGCCCCAACATATACAAACCAGACTTTGAGAGCACATGAATAGTGAACGAACGAAACATACCTATAGCAGAAACATCACTGAATGATTAGAAACTCACATGTTCGGGAAGCTAAATGTGGATTAAAAAAGTGTCCATGTAGGCGCTGTCTAGAATTACTCATTTCGTCACACAGTGTAGGGTTGAATAAAGAAAACCGACATGTCACGAAAACAGAAATTTGCAGTGGTTACGATATACAGGGTGTTTGTAAAGTCCCACTATACTTTGTATGTAGAGCACATTTGAAAAATGAAGTACATGATGTCATTAACAAAATGTGCTCCACGGTCCAACATGAAGCAATATGCAGCGAATGACTGTCGTCTGCTGGGGGGGATTCTTTGCACTCCAAATAGAATGGGGTTATCAACGGAAGAAATCATTTTTCGAATTTGTTCTACATACAGAGTGTAGTGAGACTTTACAAAAACCGTATATTATCACTGACACAGGAACATGGGGGGAAATGACGATGATGACGTCATGAGAAGTGCATGAAAACCTTCACACACATAATGAAAGCTTCCACGTCGGGATACAGTGAATGGCTATTTCCTAGTCGTGCGTCATCGCAACCCATGTCATCTTGTTCCTCTTGTACATTGCGGTGTCGACGTGAAGCATAAACAGCGTGATAGTGCTTGTTTATGGGCTTCATATATCGTGATTCCCATGGATTTTGCACTCCCTCTATCCATCGTTTACATGGTCGGCGTCTTCTTCTGGTTGCGTTTGGTCTGCACATCATTGCTTGTTGTGGTATACTGTTAGTAGTTATGTTAGTTATATGACCAAACTATTTAACTTGTTGTTTTCAGAAATCTAGGATGTTATATATCCCCCATTTTAGTCCTGATTGTCAATCTTCTTGCTACATTGAATATTCTTCTCAGGAATCTCATTTTCGTTGTTGTGATGTTTATTTTATGGTTTTCTGTCGTTGTTCAAGTTTGCCATTGGTAGCATTGAGTTGGTAGGGAGATTGTCTTGTAGAGAGAATAGATATGAGTGGTGTTGTCAATCACTACAACAATGGCCAGACTGCTAGAGCAGCAAATTAAAAGAGGGGTGGCCAAACAAGAACACTACGCAGGAAGCCTAAGAAGATTGATAAACCAACACAGAACTGGCGTCGTTAGCCGCTACACGCTGCGGGATTTGCTGAGGAGGGGATCCGAGCACTTGTGCAATGAGGATGATCTGTCGACTAACTAACTAACTATTGTGTTGTAGAGCGCTTTTAGTATCTATTTATACGTGTTTATTCTTTAATATTGATGCCATTTGTCCAATGACTTCGTTTGTCTTATTATACATATTTTCTTTCTCGTCTTCTGAATTGCCATTTGTTGATATCATATTTCCTAAATACTTGAAGCTCTGTACTTGTTTTAAGGTGTGTTCTTTTAGATGAATCTTTGTTATTGATTTTGTCTTTTATTATACTCATTACCTCTGTTTTACTGATGCTAATTGTCATGTTATGCTCCTTGCATACTTCGTTTAGGCTATTTATGTGGACTTGTAATTCTTCTTCTGATTTTGCTATTAGTGCTTGATCTTTGTTGTACATTTATGTTAATGTAGTGTGCTTTGAGCTTCTAGACGATAGTTGGAAAGCTCCCAGAACGCCGCTTTCTTGAATTGTTCGTTATTAATTTACAATTACGACATGTGTACGTTCATATCTTGTCAAGTAGAAGACACCAACAGGTGATCAAGTCTTAAGCTGACTTGATGAATCCAGTGTAAATATTATTGAATAGAAGCAAATTTAGATGCTCTAAATATAGGTCTGGTGTCTGATCTCGGTATAAAACGGTTGTGTTAACTCTTACTGATCTGTCTACTAGTCGACATCAATAATTTTTATTTAACTAATAGTTTACACCATAGACTGTGAAAATCAAGGAAGCCGCTGTGTCTCTGAAATAGTTCTCCAGTACCAGGCTTACAAAAGTGATTGTCTCTGGGGAACATTCAGCATGGATGGATGTGACATGAGTGGGTGCGATTTGTGGATGTTTCACAGTCTAGTGTCCATGTCACTAAACAGGTTATATTAAGTAAGAGTTAATGTGTTAGCTTCATCAGCATCTATCACTGTGTTCACCAAAGATTGACGGTGTGATATACTGCGTTCAATAAATGACAGCTTAGTGAACGAGACACAGCTCTTTATGAATCTAATGTTAAACATACAGCAACACAGATAATAAGCCAAACAACTTCTTATGGAAGGGACTTAGAGCATACACATTTATCTGAAGAGTATCATAACCATAATAAAAATCACCATCAAATGCCGATTTTTTAATATATGCCTAGCACCATATAACAAATATTCATGACATAGCAACTGGTTCGCTGACTGCCTGAAACTTAACTGTACATGTAATCATAATAAAAACACTAATCCTGCATCATCATTGGAAAAGCCACGGCGTTCCTACAAGTGTCTCAAATTGCATATTCGTGGAAAAACTAGTGTACAGAAAGTGGACTGGTCAGTATGGAGCACCGATAAAGAAAGCAGTGTAATTCTTTTCAATGAAAATCTATTCTGAAGTCATTAACAAGTAAATAACATGTGAATGTATTTAAACAGTTTTATCGATATAATTTTCTTGTAGGGCAGAAACAATTCTTTACTGTAGCATGCAGTTCCGCGGCAGTTCTGCAGACTATGTGTATTATTTGTGTCTTTGTGCTTTGTTTAAGACCCAGACTCAAAACCCGCATCCCTCTTCCCGACACCACAAGGTACTACAGGAGTGATGACAGTGACATGACAGTTTAAGACCCATTATAACTGACGGCCTATTTCCCCATTTTATAGCACGAATGCCACACCATATTCAAATGATCCTTTCTCTAGATCTTACCTATCGCAGAATTTGTCTAATCAACAACCCCCCTGATGTCATGTTTTACTTTTCTAACATCGCATCATTGTTCATGTTTGTGATTGTCTCCAGAGTCACAAAGTATGTGTTTATTTTTTAATTTTTTTTTTTTAATTTTAGATTTTAATACATGTCCAATGAGAACGTTAAGCAGGGTTCTGCTAAGCCAGTTCTTTCTGTTTTCTAATTCTTTTAAACAGTGTTGTGTTCGGGAATTCTTGTTTTTTGTGTGTGTCTAGTTTCGCCCAAATATATTTCATTACTAGTGAAGAGCCGAATGGAGCAAGCAACATGTTTTATTAGTTCTCCTCCTCTTCTAGGTGTCGCTTTATTGACATTCTGATTAAGTGTGTTTGTTTTCTTGGCTACAAGTCGGTTGTTGCGTTTGTTACAACTTCGTCTTTGTCGGTCTGGCAACTCACGTTGTAAACTAGTGCATGGCGCTGTTCTGTTGCTGTTCTTGATCTTCTTCTTCAATTGCCTGGTCTGGGGCAGACAGTTGTGAACGTGACTGTCCATCCCTCTTTGCAATTTGCCATGTTTATAAAGACGGTATTCTTTATATTATTATTTGTTGCCCAGCAATGTAAGCGTTTCACATTCTCTTTGTCTGACTGCATCTATCTCGTGTTTTCCTACATACAGTTTATTGTCTAGTTGATTTCTTCTGCTGATATGCCGCATACATGTCATGTGTCATTCTTTATGTTTTGATGCGCTATCTGATGTCGCCTACAGCTGTCAATGCTTCAACATTTGTTTTCTCTTTCCAAGAT
This sequence comes from Cepaea hortensis, assembly GCA_963921405.1. Taxonomy (NCBI): domain Eukaryota; kingdom Metazoa; phylum Mollusca; class Gastropoda; order Stylommatophora; family Helicidae; genus Cepaea; species Cepaea hortensis. The sequence goes on from OY992876.1 coordinate 186,354,490, forward strand.
TTTCTCAGTATGCATCTCAGCGACCACGTTTCAACACCCTTTACAATCATTTTCCTACTGTAGCCACCCTCAACTAACTGTCACAATGAAGGTATGATTATGCAAAGAATCAACTAATTAATCAATCAATTAATTGACTAAACAACCTAAATAATAAATCAGAAAATCCATTTATCTTGAATCTGTCTCGAGAAGTCCAAGCCCGCCGTACACTTTCATGTCAATCATTAATGATATATCGCTTTAATAGCATCGGTATAATTCTCGGTGGTACTTTCCACTGCGGTAGTACTACTGATAACAGTAGTTCTAGTGGTATTAGTAGCAGAAGCAGTAGTAGTATTACTAGTAGTAGTAGTAGTAATAGTAGTAGTAGCCATAGTAGTATGCTACTCCAATGCTTGTTTTGAATTTGGTTTAACAATTAGCAAAAAGAAGACACAGATTATGTCACAAGGCGCACACGGGGTACGCCAACAGACTTCTGCACATCCTTTTCAGTTTGCATCCAACTAGATAGGAAATGCAGAAAAGAAAATCCGGCTGCTGTGGAGGCTGAAGTACAAGCGTTGATTTTCGAGAATTCGCTAGACAGTGACGCGGTCATCTACACAGATGGGTCGGTAATCCGACATGTGAGAAGCTCATGGGCCTTTACAGCTCGGGCCGGGGGGAGAATTGTGAAGGAGGACTCTGGTGCTTTCACTGAAACCACTAGTAGCCTGACCATGGAAGTCATGGCAGTAAGTAAAGCAATAACATGGCTCGAGACACAGACATTCACTAGGGCTTGTTTCCTTAGCGACTCAATGAACATGATCAAGAGGATAGAGGAGGGGTCGATCCGAAGAGAATGGTTGCTGCCTCTGGAGCGGTCTCGGCGGGCAAAGATTAGTTTCATCTTCGTGCCAGGGCATGCGGGAGTACAAGGAAATGAGCGGGCTGACAAGCTCGCAGGTGAGGCTACTGTGGAGGGCGGACGCGCCATGGACCAGACTGACATTCTGAATGCTCTAGGAGAAGTAAGACTTTTGCGAGAACCAAGTGATGACTGTGAATCTACAACAATGGCCAGACTGCTAGAGCAGCAAATTAAAAGAGGGGTGGCCAAACAAGAATACTAGGTACCTTAATTTTAGTTCACCGCAAACATCCGCAAACAAAGAAGAATCCCTAGACCGATCGATGGATGTTTTTTTTTAGTTTTGGGCCCGTAGGGTCCTCACTGTCGTCGACAGTGAGGGCCCTACGGGCCCAAAAACTTAAAAGCATCCATCGATCGGTCTAGCAGTCCACCGAACACTAAACCGGAAAATGAATGCCGGACCGAAATGAGGCTCGAAGGGATTCTTCTTTGTTGCGGTGAATTAAAATTAAAGTACCGAACACTACTCAGGAGGCCAAAGAAGATTTATAAACCAACACAGAACTGGCGTCGTTAGCTTCTGCACGCTGCGGGATTTGCCGAGGAGGGGATCCGAGCACTTATGGAATGAATGGTTCGATGTGCAATGAGGATGATCTGTCGACTAACTAACTAACTAACTAACATGGGGTACCATCAATCTTTATTGACGACAGCGAACTAGAGATGGTAGACCATTTTACATATCTAGGATCAGTGGTAAATAGCAAATTATCCCTAGATCAGGAAATCAACATCCGGATTGGTAAGGCAGCAACACAATGAACAGGTTAAGAAAATGAGTCTGGGAGAACAGGAAGCTTACTGCCAAAACAAGTCCTTGTCTATCAAGCCTGTGTCCTTAGTACTCTTCTTTATGGCAGTGAAACCTAGACAACTTACTTACACCAAGAGAAACGTTTAAACATTTTTCATATGCGGTGTCTGCGAAGAATTCTTGGTATTAAGTGGCAAGACAAAATCACAAATACTGAAGTATTGGAAAGATCATGTTGTGTGACGGTTTATTCCATGCTCAGTCTTCGTAGACTTAAATGGATAGGACATCTTAGGAGGATGGATGATGGTAGAATACCAAAGGACATATTTTTGGTGAATTACAGATGGGTAAGGGATCTCAGGGTCGGCCTCTACTACGATACAAAGATGTGTGTAAGCGGGACATGATTGATACAGGCATTGATAATGCACATTGGGAGCACGTCGCCGCTGAACGTGTTGCGTGGAGGGCAAACATCAGAAATTGAATAAAAACAAAGGAGACAATTATTGCAGATAAGTCACACACCGAGCGTGAGAGACGTAAGATGGTGCAAAATGGTGGAAATGACCACGTGTTCACATGCACCCACTGTGAACGGACATTTACGGCGCAAATTTGCCTTATCAGTCACATTCGCTACAGCCATGGATAAAAGTTATTATGCCTTTTTGAAGCACAAACTATCGTCTGTCAAGACGGCACGATGCCAATGTAGTAGTATTAGTAGTAGTAGTAGTAGTAGTAGTAGTAGTAGTAGTAGTAGTAGTAGTAGTAGTAGTAGTAGTAGTAGTAGTAGTAGTAGTAGTAGTAGTAGTAGTAGTATTAGTAGTAGTAGTAGTAGTAGTAGTCGAAATAGTTGTAGATGGCGTTGTTCTAGTATTAGTATTAGTACTAGTAGCAGCAACAGTAGTAGTAGTAATTGTAGTAGTAGTAGTAGCAGCAGCAGCAGCAGCAGCAGTAGTAGTAGCAGTAGGGGAATGAGTAGTAGTCGTAGACATCTTTGCTTCGTTGACTACACAAAGGCTTTCGATAAAGTAAGACAACATTATGAGGATGCTTGCATACACATTGATGGGAGAAACCCCAGACACATTTTTTAAAACAAAACATATATTGGAAGCAGCAAACTGCCACAAAGATTGGTAATGAAGTAGGCCAATAACAACCTGTTACGACAGGGATGTGAAATATCTCCAGATCTGTTTTTCCAATACAGTGAAAATATATTAAGACATTTAGAAGATACGAGAGAAATCACCATTTGGGGACATAACATCATTACAATTATATATGCGTGTGATACAGTTGTAACTGCAGAAATGAACATAATATGCAAAATGTAGTAGATACGGTTAGTGTGTGCAGTAGTTATTGTGTGCAGTGAACAACTTGGATTAGAATTCAGATTTAAGAAGACAGAGATTATATTATGGTCGTCACTAGGAGGAACGAAATACCACAATGTGATATACTGGTACATGATAATATTCTTAAACAAGTGAATCGGTATAACTATCCCGAAACAGTAATAACATATGATGGCAGATGCCTTACAGAGATTAGAGCAAGAATCGCCAAAGCAAAGGTAACCTTTTGCAAGATGGAAAACATATTGACTAATAAAATGATGTCAATTGTAACGAGAAAAGAGTGTGGAGGTACTGCATAGAACTTATACTGTTGAATGGATCTGAAAAGTGGGCAATGAACAGGCAATTTGAAAAACAAGGTAGTGTAGATATGTGTAATAAGGGCAATGGAAATGTGGTTTCTGAGGAAACTGCAAAGAAAACCATGCACAGAGAGAAAAGCCAGTGAGCAAGTTCTACAAGAAGTAACTGAAAACACTAAACTGATTGAAGAAATTGGACGTAGATAGTAAAATAAATGTGGTCGTGTTACGAAAAGAAATAAACTTGCACGACTGATGACAAAAGAATATCGGGGAGGTAGAGAAGTAAATATCTCGATGGAGTAACCACATGGCAAGGTCGAGGAGACAAGAACGCAGAGCTGATCATGCTTTTGGTGATGTGTAAAATTGCGAAACTTGGCCGCCCACGCTTATCGGCACTGCACATAATGAGTAGTAGTAGTAGTTGTTGTAGTAGCAGTAGTAGTAGTAGTAGTAGTAGTAGTAGTAGTAGTAGTAGTAGTAGTAGTAGTAGTAGTAGTAGGAAGAAGAGGAGAAAGGGAGGAACAGTAGCAGTGGCAGCAGCAGCAGCAGTTGCAGTAGTAGTAGTAGTAGTAGTAGTAGTAGTAGTAGTAGTAGAAGTAGTAGTAGTAGTAGTAGTAGTAGTAGTAGTACTAGTAGTAGTAGTAGTAGTAGTAGTAGTAGTAGTAGAAGTAGTAGTGGTTTTGTTGTTGTTGTTGTGATGGTTGTTGTTGTTGTTGTGGTGGTGGTGGTGGTTGTTGTTGTTGTTGTTGTTGTGGTGGTGGTGGTGGTTGTGGTGGTGGTGGTGGTGGTGGTGGTGGTGGTGGTGGTGGTGGTGGTGGTGGTGGTGGTGGTGGTTGTTGTTGTTGTTGTAGCAGCAGCAGCATCAGCACCAGCAGCTTTAGTAGTTACAGCAGGCACATTAGAGAACAGAAAGAAGTAAGAGCTATTATTTCTGCTTTATTATCGCAAGTGGTATGGAGTAAATTAATTATAAACGTGCATGATATCCATTTGGTCTTATGACTCGTTAGTCAGTGTTGCCGTTATAAGCATCTACTAATACAAGATTTCTTTTTTCACAAAAAGTTAAGAGTAAACCCATTATCGTTATTAGGAAATGGCTTCGATTTACTGAAACATGTATAAGTATTATTTCTTTTTCTGAGAATATTGTTTGCTCTGTAATTTCGTCAGACGTTCTCCGTTACGAATGATGCTAATCAAATGGTTTTTACGGTTTTTATTACAGTTATGACATCAGTGTTCTACATAATGTTATAATTTGTGAGCGTTAATGGTCAGTTGAAGAAACCATACAGTCGTTGCTTCTGTACATTTCCTTCATTTAATTTACTAATCACATATCACTGTGTATAATCAAGCCTGTGTTTGCTGTTTTGCCAAAACCTTTAAAATAGGACAATCTGAGATGATGCAATAAAACTGTCTAGAATATAATTCTGTATTTGTAGTATAGTAGTTAGGTCGAATATGTGAGCGAATTAGACTGAGATGACACATTTATATGGTGTCTAGTCCTCGTTTTCATCAATATAATGTAATCCTCTGGCTGGTTACAGGGCCATTCGGTCTGCGTTATGTTTACGACGTTCGTTATATTGTCCCATATCATGTTTTTTCATTCTTATATCTGTTTATTTCTGGTATATTCGTAGAATCATATGTTTACATGCGACCACAAATTATGTAACATGTTGGGTAGTACAAAAATTGTCTACCTATTTCGCTGTGCATTCAGGTTTACAGGCATTTGACGATCCAGTCACATCATAGACCCATAACAGAAAACTGCTTAAGGATACACTTTTAGTTTTTGTTTTAAAAAGTCTGAATACTTCATCACTATTTGTCGGCGTTTCTAGCTTCGTAGTCATGAACACAGTTTCACAATTCCGTTATACTAAGCTCGAAGTAAGACGCACGCAGTTTGAGAGCAGGTCTCTTTGCATTTGTGTTCATATCGATCTCAGCTACGGCGGTTCAGAAAGTAATCACACACTACTGAACGCAACATTGCCATGAAAATCACAAACAGCCTATAACAACCGGGATAGATTGCCAGGCCCTGTAAATGACATGCAACTAACATTATCATTTAGCAAGCCCTTTACAGAACGTCGAGCTGATCACTACCCAACGATTAGTTTCCCAATTCTTAGCCAGTGTAGCGGAATAACTAACCCATTGTCTAGATTCAACATTACAGTTTAAGTTCGTTGCATATCCCTTACAGGACGTCGCAGTTAACCCCAGCATTTTTTGTGGCTTTTTGGGATTTCTTGGCAAGTTTACGTTCAGTAGTGTGCTATTGATTTCTGAACAACCGGCACTGATACAATTGTAATGAAATCATCACAGGGGGTCTGTGTTCAAAGCACCAGCAGCTGTCTTTCGAACACGGTTTGCGAGACTATGAATTATATTTAACATTACGTGAAGAAAATGCCCACCACGTACTGACTTACATCTATTGATTTCAATTAACTTTCTGCTACCAGTCGTTGAAGTTAACATGGATTTGTCGTCTTTCAGAAAATCTAGGGATTGCTTGTTATTTTTAAAAACAGGAAAGACTACCCCAATTGCGAGGACATATTGGGATCCTTGATATTTGAAGACGGAGACTAATAGCCCATGGACAATATAACGACTTGTACTTTCCTGGTACTGGCTTCAACTGAAACTATACAATTGGTGGATCTTTAGGTTGAGTATATCGACATCTTAACTTGTAAATAAATGTTGCAGCCTGTGAGGGTGGAGTCTTGCAGGTTGTGGCAATAACAAACACACTTGCTATACGGAACTCATGGTTAATAAAGGTAGAAGAATAACGAAGCCAAAATATTTTGTAAAGGAGAAATCAATTCAACCGAAAGAAGCGAAAGGATGAAAATCAAGTATCTATATAATTTCCTAATGAAATTAATTATGTTTCACTGCAAACTAGGGATTCATACATAACGTTAGCTCACCATACACACGGTGTAAGATATGAGACAATCACACAGATTTGTACATACATGTATACACTAACACACTCATACACCTTACATATTTCTTAGTAACATGAATGCTGTATAATTTTGGAAGATAATGTGGAGAAATTCCGAGTGTAATGTAAAACCATTTGTTGTGAATATCTCCATTAAATATATATTCTTAATTTGGCGTCCTAAGGTTAAGTTCTTGCCTTACAGTGAATCCACATATAAAAGCATTGTAACTCATAATACTGAACACTAACTGATCTCATCTGATAACAGGAAATAAAATCACGTAGGTCAGTGAAAACATTCTGAATATAACATTCTGAAAAATTCAAAGTAAATAAAGAATAGAAAATATGGGAAGATTAGGCTGAATGTATTTATATAAAGAGAGTTATAGACTTCTGGATATATGGTTCCTTCTCTCCTAATCCTACTGTTACAGCCAGGTTTCCTGCATCCTGCGTGCTCACGCCGAATGTGAATACAATGCCTGTGACCATCTCCGATCTGGTTATCCCTGCCTCGATTTCTTGGAACCACGTCTGCCTTCACTGGGTTTTCCAAGCCACTGTGGCGTGCAATAGGGGCAATATACTCGTATTTTAGTTTTCAAGACCTGTTGCAATTTATAAGCCAACTGTCTTCGATATTCATATTTGTGGAATGTCAATAATTTTATTCTTCTAGCTATGAAACTTTCGACAACATTTTCGAAAGTCTCGATTTTCTTAGGTGAGTGGGGGTATGGTCCACAGCCGACATCCATATTTTCAGTATGAACACATTTCCATTTGTATTTAATCTATTTGTAATAGAACAACTGGTGTATAAAGTGAATCTATTCATAAAGTGATAACTCACAACCAGTATCTCACTCTTGTTGTGATATGTCATGTGATTTCAGGTTATTCAGTTTCGATAACTGGGAATGCTTTTGACAGATTCAGTGCCAAACAAAATGTAGGACTGGACAGAACAAAAATCTTCTTCTTCTTCTTCAGCGTTCCGAGCCATTGAGGTTCTTTGCAGCAAATACAATCCGTCTCCATTCGTCTCTCTGGTGGACCTTCTCTTGCCAGTCGTTGATTCCAAGTGCTTGTAGGTCTGTACATGTATTATCTCTCCACCGCCTTCTTGGTCTACCTCGGGGTCTACGGTCATTTATTACAAAAATACGTGGCGAAAAATGGGAATTAAGGTATGTCACAGTTATGACCTCAACGTTGTTAATATGGTAGCAGACATGTTGTATTATATATCATATCAAAGGAGGTTGCTCAGGAAAAACTATGTAATGATATTTTAATTCAGACAACATTTTGCATTGACAACGACAACATTTCGGCAATGTATAAACCCGAAGCAGATATGGGAAGTCACTTTAGACGATTAATCATCCCATAGCAATTACTTATTTAACCATGTGTAATCTACAGTCATATGTATGCTATATTCATAAACTTATTCTTTGGAATATAATCTGATAGTTTCCTCTTGGCTTCCACATAAACATACGTGGTGTTTCTAAGATTCATCTGTCGATGGTGTAATAGGAAGGAAACATGGCTTCAGGCAGATGCATTAAAACAACACGCAGGAGTACAGGGTTTTAAAACAATCTACTCTCTTTCTATTTCGTGTTTTATGGGTTATCTCGATATCGTATGTCATTATTTTAACAGCTAAATAGAGCTTGAAGAAAACAACATTTGCCAACTGATCAGGGTTACAAAAGATAAATTAA
>OY992876.1:186367592-186537592 GCA_963921405.1 Cepaea hortensis
CATAATCAAAGATAGGAGCATCCGTTAGATCACTTCCCCAGAGCTTGCTAGTGTGTTGGGAAACTATCGGGGAACAGATAGGGTCTGTACTGTTGGGTAGGGCATTGGTGCACGATTAGGCAGACGTGATCATGACCCATATGGATCTTGTGTGTAGCTTGGCAGATCAGATAAACCATCATAGTCTAGAGTAGGGGTCACCAAAAATTTTTCACAGCGGGCCGGATAACTGACAAACAGGCGAGCGCGGGCCGCATAATCATTCTGTACAATACTTGCAAGCCAGAACGAAAGTTCTTGGAAAAAAAGACAAAAAACAAAGTTTAGCATTCCATGTTAATCATGGGTGAGTGGCGTTCAGTGCACACACACACACACACACATACATACACGCACGCACGCACGCACGCACACACACACACACATACACACAGAAACAAACAAATAAACAAACAAAGACAACCAACATATTTATTTACTACAATAAAGTTATCAAGGATGGCGACGTTAGCAAAAAGATAGCTACAACAGATCTAATGTGCACATATCCGAATCTCACAAACTAAGCAGCTAAATAGGCTAGTGAGATTTGTGAAACTGACGTTTGGCTTTCAAGATATCATGAATGTATGGTTTGGATTTGCTGCACCCAATCAAGAGAATTGCTTTCAAATGTTCAACAGCAATCTCGTTCGATGTGTTGACTCCATAGACTTCATTATTGAAAATGTGTGCTCACAGACATAAATTGTTCCGAACACTGATCCCATACTAGCAGCAAATTTCTTCAGTTTCGGAAACCCAATATCAGTAAGCAGCGGTAAAATTCACTAAGTTTTCCTTCTCTGTGCTTCTCTTTCAACAAGTCATTTGCTTACAAATCAATGAGCTCCAACTGTAGTTCAACTGGCACACCATCATGGTTACAATCAAACGGATTCTGGAACAGGAGAATGTCACTCTAAATTCTATCAAGATCTGAAAATCTCTCCAAAAATGTTTCTTCAAGTCACGAATAATTGTTTTCGGAACATTTTTTGCAGAAAGTGACCAGAGGGTCTGTATACTTATAGAAAAGACCTGACGGAAACATACATCGCCTGCGGATGGTACTATTAGTATTGGAATTCCCCGCTGATTTCTGAAGATGAGAATGGAGCACATAGGGAATGTGTGCTGTGAGGTCGGTTATTGACACAGCTCAACAACTCAACTAATTCTATATACTGTAAACAACATATTTGTGGGATGTGGATTTTAATTTAAGAGAATATCTTGTTAAGTTGTCTAGGGGATTTGTTGATTCTTTGTTCACTGTTAGAATGCAAGATGATCAGGGATATTTACCACAAACACCAGGAGAAAACACTTCAATCCTTGAGACAATGGCATCTGTGTGTAAGTTTCCCTTCCCACTTCATCACCCTTTAAATTTACTATAGTGCTTGAAGACATTGATTGTTCACAGCATATAAACAACCACGGTTGAACAATTATCAACACTGGACTTTACGTAAACATCAACACATTTGGACAAACAGTTCAGGCATTAAATCAAGATCTGAAGTAACATATATATATGTGTAATGAGCACAATGCATTTTCAGAACAGGCATGGGAATGATTTGTATTATCAAAACATATTAACCCCATTGTCCCAAGAAAAAAAATAATGTTATTACAAACAACACAACAACCACAAATTGGGTCTACTATCATTGACCCACCTTACATAATTAAGGCCAACAATGATCTAAGTACATAGACCCCAACATATAAAACAGTTGTTCCTGACACCCTTTACAATTCTCATCTTTAAAATTAATGAGTTGGTGACAAACTACTATACCATAACCTTCATTGGAAAAAAAAGCTACTGACCTGTTACCTCCATGGCATAGAAAAACACATATAAAAAGCAGTCGGTCTCTTAATTAACTAATTAATAGAGTCCTTTATCTCCTGGGGTGCGGTTCAGTGTTCATCTTTAATGTAGATTATAATCTATTCCCATTATCTGGGTACCGAATTAATGCACTCAGTTGTGTTCCTAATATATATCCACTGGTAATTGGCTGGTGAATATTTTATAATCCATACTCCAGGAATTGAAAAATCACACACCACATATCTCCTCCGCGAAGCTAGAATCTTTGAATACTCTGTTGCAGTAGGTTCGGTGCCTTTTTGTAATATTTTTTGCCTTAGTTTGTCTTACTTTCAGGAAATTCCACTTAAGCTCTGCAGAAGGTACTTTCCCATCTCACCATACACGGTGCCAAGTAGACGGCCATTCAGCTGCTCTGCTTCCAGTATCAGAATCCCAATATTCACAAAGATGTTACCCCCACCCAGTCGCGAGTCTATAACACATGGCATTTAGGCTGACATTGGACCAGCAAGGAGTTAGTCGTTGTTTTCTAGTTCAGCGTAGGAACTTATATGGCTGAGAGGCATTTCATGGTAGTATCTGTGACTAGGTCCAGAATTTATCTATACCTATATATATCCAAAGATGAATAATTTCAGCACCTAAACAGGGTTGCAAACAATCAGATGATTCCTTTTGTTGCAGATGTCGTAGCATTTAGCTGCTTTCATCTGGTCTTTTTGATGGTGTTCAGGTTTTGGATCCTTGGTGTAATCTGGTGTAGTTGTGTTTCAGAGGATCTTAAGTTGGTACCTTGGTTGCACAGGCTTCTGTTGTTTCAGTATCTCTTCCCATTTGTTTGAAGTGGTTTTAGCGTCTTGAACCTTAAGGTTGACTTCTGCGGCGGTGTGACGTTTTCTTTCGAAGGAGGATACTTGTGTGTATCCTTTGAACTTGAGAGTCCAACAGACAGATGGAGGGTTCTTAATGCTGTTAGTTTTATTACACGTAGTATAACTCCCATAGTTTAGTTGACCTCGACGATTGATGGTTCATCAGGCGGTACCTTTCAGAAGTAAAACAGGTTATCCTTTTTTTTTTGTATCTGTGTACTAGATATATCATGTCGACATTCTGATAAGGAAGTCCATCCTGGGTATTCTGACAGGAGTTAGAATATCAAACGCTGAGTGTCGATCATCTTCGAATGTGTCTTTCGCTCGCTATGGCAGCTAATGAGTACAGCAGTCAACATTGATGTATTGGTCCAGACAATGTTTAGGACAGGTTGTCATTTATCATTTACTGGCTGTTGACCCAGATTCCAGTTGATAGGGGGCCAACGCAGTCCCACCAAATCCACCACTCGCTATAGAAAGGGATGACAAGAATACAACACGAGCATTAACCTACTGTGTTATGTTAATATTTCACAACACAATTACAAACAAAACAGGGAAAGGCGATAGGAGTGGGTTTCCAAGTTCCCTGTTCCTCGTCGCTTGTTGTAGAGTTTTCCTAGCTCTGATAGTAAGTGAGGTATCTTTTCACTCTATGTTTTGTTCTGCGATTGTTAATGGGAACTATTTGATGAGTGAAGCCATTCTGTCCATCAAACATGTTGATATTGTCTATCTCTCTACTTGAAGAGAATAGCCTATACCTAATCTCTGTGGTTTCTAATGTCGCGTCTTCCTTCCGGCACTATAATCAGCATTAGGCCAAGGCTTTTCAACATTGTCTTCTTAATTACTAACATACACAGGTTTCACACATCAACTACTCCTGTCCCCAAGGGTAACATTAAAATGTGTATTTCCCACAGTAAAGAGTAACAGTCAGGACAGAATATAATCAATGAGTCTCCTAACAGAGAAACCCAAAATGTACATTTCTCTGATATTAATTACATGATAATCACAAATAATAATTACTCATAATGATGATGCAAGGAGCCTATGTTTTTGGATTTGCTAATGGGTTAATCCATAACTAAAACATAAATTGTTTTCCCCCACTGCTTCAAGCAGTATGAGGTTAGTGAACGCTGTGATATATTTTGCCAAGTACTGCTAGTATTTGGAGTGTTATTTATCAGAATAACTTATTTCGCATGGTCCAGTCTTCTGAATATTGCAAGCAATTTTATGAACATCAATCTTCGCTTCTGATCCTACCTCAGTGAGGTGATGTGGGATGAAGGCAGTTCCTATCCGAACATTCATTTATCGCATGCGTTTTCATTCTTTGTTCTTGAATTTATATTCTCAAACATGGCATTTTTTTATGAAATGATTACATGTCCATCACTCATATTGAGTGGTTACTAATATGTTAACAGGAAGTTTGTACTAAGATTTAGCACGATAGTTTCATGTTACAGATTAGGAAACAATTTATCCAAAATGAACCGAGTCCATGATATGCGTACTCATGTGTATGTCTCCACATGGATAAAAAGGGTTCTGAAATGTCCTTAACTGTGAATTTGCACTACATAGGATATTTGAAAGTGGCAGAAACAAGTTCTCTGTTATGAGGTATGTAATCAAGAGTCTGCCCCCTCATTGAGAACAGTTTCTAGAAGGTGTTTCTGACATGAGTATGATACTCTACAGTACACATAATATTTATAGGTTATAAGCACTGCTAGTTAGATATAGATTCACAATGCCTATAAGAGATTTTAACATAAGGATTTGAAATTGTAAAAGCATAGGCAAAAGTACAGCGTGGCACGCCTTGGCGCTCAGTAGTAAAAATCACTCAGACTCTGGTTTACAAGAATTGTTGACTTCTAACTAATTCTTAATTAAACACAATGGTATATTATAAAAAATACGTGATTACATATTAATAATGTAGATTTTAACATACCATGGCTGCAGAGAATGACATATTTTTAGGGAAAAATCTCCCGCCCCAAACCGGGGAGAGGCTTCACGCGTCTTCTCTTTGTGCTGCACTGACCAAAATGGACACTCTAGCCTTTGTGTTAAAAATTAGCCGACGGTTGGCCAGGTATTTTGTTCAATCGCCAGCCTAACTTTAACTAATGCCAAACAAATTTTGGCTGCCCTATTATTTTCTCTCCTATATTAAGTAAGATACTTAAACAGTAATTGTTAGGGATTAGTATTTGTAAAGGCGTCAATAGACGGAGGTTAGTAGAGACGTTTTTGTATATCACAATATTGATTGTTCTTTTATCGTTATGTTGTCTTTAATCTGTAATCTTTCTCGAGGGGTACATTCAGCTGATGTGGCAGTATTCCCCCTTCATTTTCTACATAAATACCATGGGTACGGATGTGCAGGAAAGATACACAGTTTTCAAATATGTTTCTTTAACGTCTTAATTTGTTAGTAGGAGTCTCCGTGGCGAAGTTGTCAAGACGTATGACGCGGGCTCCGATGGTTTTCCGTTCAATTCCTGGCCGAGTCCTTCGATTCACGAGTGCATTTTTTTTTTCGGAGATTCCTGAAGGTCGTCGCTAGTGCTACGGAGTTCGTGCTTTGTGCGACGCTTTCCGCTCTGCGGAAAAAGACCGAGCCATGTGGATTAAGACCGGAGCAGTGAAGTCGACTCTGTCGACTTTTAAGAGACATTTTTTTTTATTATTTCGGAGCAGACATTGCCGATCATGATTCTCCAATCATCTGTGTTATTTGATATAATTAAAAGTTTGTGTTGCCTACATTATTATTATTATTTATTGTCCAGATTAAACACATGATGCCTGAAATTAATACCAAGAAACGTATTCATGGATATATGATCTATACTCTAAAATAAAGCAAGTTGCATATCCTTTACAGGACGTCGCAGTCAACTCCATCATTTTTGTCTTTTGTGATTTCTGGGCAAGTTAATATTAGGTATCTTGTCATTGCTTTCTGAACGACCGTCACACATACCATTAAATTAAAAACCAACGCAAGGCCGTCTTCTTCCAAATCGCCCACAGCTGTGTTTCAAACATGCAAACGTGCAAACATGCAGGATAACGAATTGCGTCCGTAATCCCCTCCCCACAGAGCCAGCCTATACTAAATATTAATGCAAAGCGAAGTAATAAAATGGAGAAAGAACAGAATTAAATTAACAGAAGAAAGTATATTATAAGGCCCACTTATTCTAAAAGAAGAAGTCACTGAGACTTTAAACAAGTATGAAGAAAGTAGAAACAGTCGAACCAGAGGAAATAATAATAGAGAAATCAGTAGTACTGGGAGAATTTGGAGAAACATTTGTAAAAACAGTGTTGAATGAGGTTTAGAACAGAGGCTGTATATCTAGTGATGTACTGAACTCTACCCAAAAGATCAGGAGCATAGAATTTCGTACAAGCAACCACATAAACCATGTTACCAAACTTCTACTCAGAATTATGATGACTAGGAAAGGAAGGAAAATAAAGTTGGAAACTGATGAAAAACGGCATGGATGAGTGGAATGGAAAGGAACGAAACGTTTAACATACACATTTGAAATACTAATAGAGAAATCAGTAGAGGCACATGACGACATATTCTGTCTCCATCTTTCCACCGTTATCCACCTATAGAGCCTAGGCAATGTGGCGGCTTGGACATAGTCTTATTTCCCCCCCCCCCCTCCCATTGCTGATGGGGGACTGTAGGCCTCAAGATAAAGACAGTAAAAATTAAAGGTCTCTTTTACGCGCCTAAGGCCCCTTGGACGCGTAAAAGAGACTTGTAATTTTTACTGTCTAAATTGAAAGCGGTAATGTGGTCGATATCACGGCCGCCGGTTTATACTCCCGAACATATTTCTAGCTACCAAATTCAGGCTGGGTCGACTAGGGATCCCAGGTCAATTTACATTGACTGAAATTTCCAAACCACTCTCATGAGGTTCTACTCAAAGACCCACGTGCGTCTAGCCACTGCACTAGCATGGTTTCCTGTTGAAGTGGGTTCCCTCAAACATTTGACAGTATATTAAACATGTTAATGGTCTTTTAGTACTTTGAACAAGTAATAACAGTTCTAATATAATAACTGTATGACAAGATAATATACGTCGTATTATAAATTTAATTAATATGATTAATACAAACTTTGTCATGGATACTTGATAATTAAGATTGTAAAAAAAATATACTGATTCGGTTGTGAGACCTAAACGTATGTTATAGTCTGGTATCATTACCATTGCGAGTGGGCGGTGAAATTTAACTAGCGAATCGGGAAAGGTTGTTGGCTGAATAGCCATTTCAGCCACCCGGATGACCTACTATGTTCTTTATGAGTTTATGTGAGAAAAATTATGAATGCCTCTGACCCAAGCAAATGGCTAGCAAATAACAAAGAAAATGTGTACTTATATTGTTCTTACTACTTGACTTTTACTTGTTGCAACCAGTTGTAATGTCTCAACCTTTGCAGGTGTATTGTGTACACAAATCAACAAGATATGTCTGAAACAGGTGGTCTCCGTAACGAAGATGTGAAGCCCCCTGCGTCAGCCTATGCAGGGGAAAATGGTATGTGGCTTCGATTCCTGACTATGTCATTCGGTTCAAGAGTGCACTTTTCTAGAAGGCTATTTGACAGCCACTTTAGTTCACCCCAAAAACGTCTGTGGAGAAATTACAGTCATGTAGTGAAAAGTAAGTCTATGGTAACCCTACCTGTGTCATCAACTCATTCCTACAGGTAGTGAGACCAGGACTATTATTATTATTAGTGTGGAGCACCATATATATATATATATATATATATATATATATATATATATATATATATATATATATATATATATATAAATATTGGAAGAATCTGGCTCATAAACACGTATTATTACACGTCACAATGGTTTAGACAGAAAAAGTGGGGTTGTGTATGGCTAATGGACGAAGAGGAAGTAGTCGCCAGCACGACGTTGGACACACAAAAATGCAAGAGCAAAGGGAACATGAAAAGGATCCATAAACTGTTCGATTGGCCTTGATGATAGCAGTGTACTTGAAAGTACTTTCTACATGATGACGATATCTAAAGCGCTAACGTTTCACACGCTTACAACTTATTATCTCCTGTAAGCAGTACAGAAAGTAATGTATATAGCTTTCGGTAAGAGCATTTTTACTTTTGCTTTATCGTTCACCATATAATTGTCCCATGATTGTGGATAGTCGCCATCCCTCACTATCAATATCGTCTGAGTTTTTTAAACGATGACGTACTACGCAGTCTCCACGACGAACGGTGTTAAGGACGCAGTTTGTTATCCCGCATACCACGTTCGAAATACAGCTGCGGACGATTTGGCATAGACCGCCTTGCGTTGGTTTTTTTATGATATGGTATGTGAGCCGGTCGTTCAGAAAGCAATGACAAACTACTGAACATAAACTTTCCCGGAAATCACGGACAGCCAAAAATGCTGGGGTTGACTGCTACATCATGTAAAGGATATGCAAGTAACTTAACTACGGATGCACAAGTAGATGTTTCTTCCTGCCATATCACAACGATTTAACCCGATATAATCTTGAGACGTCAGTCTAGACAGACGAATTTTCAGAGCAACAGATAGAAGAGGTTAGACCAACTCTGCCTGAAATGGCCATATCAAACATATGATGGTATTTCATAGTTAACTGCCCAACACAAGTAACCCTATCCCTATTCGTGATTACTGTATATTTTGGGTGCACGGTACTTGCTTGACATTGCTTCATAAAATATGTAGCTGGTGTTCACTCTGCCTGCCGTCATTTGGTGGGAGCGATTAGCAGCAAAAAGGGTCTCTAAACCCGCGTCTATATTGATGTTATAAAAGAACACGATATGATTACATGGGTAGAGCCTTAGTCCACGCAGCAAACTAATAGTCAAACTTATATACTAGCTACTAACCATAAACACTAGGCCAAATGAGAATGTTAGGATAAGATATTTGAATACATGCTTTATAAGATAGTGATCATTATTTCAAAGAGGAAACACCCTCATCACAGTTCTTTTGAGGTGATGGTCTATTATTGATCACAACGGTTAAGAATATAACCGGGGAAGAAAACAGACAGAAGACAGGTAGTGATTTGATTTGGCCACTGATAAAAGAATGGATACCAAGAAAAGGAAACACTATCGTGAGCTAATCCTACAAGGGAAAAACAAGCTGCGAGACATCTGAGTCTTGTGAAGAGACACGTCTAATCTAAGGATGACGCAGGCCCATATCGAGCTACCATAAAACTCTACTGTTGTGGTAAAGTTGTCTGCCTTGTCACCATGAAACCCAAGAAAGCAATTATTGCTTCCAAAATCTAGCGAATGTCAAGATTTTGGTTTTCAAAACGGGCTAGAAGATCGTACAATATGGAATTTATACTTTACAAACCACATGATTATCCGTATAAAAAATAAAATAAAAAAAACACAGCGAAATAAAGCAAACTAGAATTGCATGTCCGCGAACAAAAAATTATACAAGGAAGGTATGTGATTAAAACTGTAGATGATGGAAACGACTATGCGTCTGTCTAGATCTGTAATTGCAAAATGTGTTTCAAATCAAATCAAATCAAATCAACTTTATTTTAAAAGGGTGACTAATTGGGCACACATTCGGCCCTTCAATTCACTCGTCTTTCGTTCATCAAGAGCATTATACATTTACATAGGAAGAAACATAAACATTGTGAAATGAATGTTGTAAACATAAACAAGGCAAATTACCATGTTATGAGGCCCATCTTCCACCTACCCATACATCACCCCACCCATACACACACCCCCACATACCCACACACACACCCAGGGACACATACATACCCCACCAACCGATCCCCCTCCCGCACATCCCCAACCACACACACTGCCCTCACCTGTTCCCCCAACGAAAACACACTCGCCACCCACAAACACCCCCCACCAACCCACACATCCCACGCCCACCCACTTACACATCCTAACCCACACATCCCACGCCCACCCACACCTCCAACCACCCATCTCCCAGCCACATTTCCATCGACCGCATATTCCCTACCCACGCACACACATCCCCCACCAACCCACACATCCCACGCCCACCCACACCTCCAACCACCCATCCCCCAGCCACATCTCCATCGACCACATATTCCCCACCCACGCACACACATCCCCCACCAACCCAAACATCCCACACCCACCCACACCTCCAACCACCCATCCCCCAGCCACATCTCCATCGACCACATATTCCCCACCCACGCACACACATCCCCCACCAACCCACATATCCCACTCCCACCCACTTACACATCCTAACCCACACATCCCACGCCCACCCACACCTCCAACCACCCATCCCCCAGCCACATTTCCATCGACCACATATTCCCCACCCACGCACACACATCCCCCACCAACCCAGATATGATCGATCGATGTACATCGTTTATTAGATGTTGCCATGTCTGTCAGTACAAAATTTAAAAAAAAAATAATGTTACGTACACTAATTCGCCTCAAATACTGGCCCCTATTTTCTTAGTGCCTGCTCCGTGGCGAAGTGGTTACGGACGCGGTTCATGATCCCGCACACCCGCGTTCGAGAAACAGCTGTGCGCGATTTGGCAGCAGACCGCGTTCCGCTGGTATTTTACAAAATGGTATGGGCGCCGATCGTTCTGAAAGCAATGGCAAAACCCGAACGCAAATCACCCAAGATATCAACAACAGTAAAAAATGCTGATGTTGACTGCAAACGTCCTGTAAAGGATATGCAACTAAATTTTAACATTCTTTAAAGTTAAAATTGAAGATTACGTTGTCACTGAAATATTGGTTTATTATGACAACAGTAGGAAAGATACGCAGCTTGCCATCCAGTGGATTATCATGTTCAGAAGGGTACCCTTATGTTAGTCTGTCGTAATTTCCCTCTATTTTATAAATCACATGTTTTTCTTCTGTTGATGTCATGTGTACAGATCTATCACACCAGGAATCCAGATATATGGTGTTGTCTTTCTCATCAACGTTTCCCCGGTGTATCTCCCGTACAGTTATATTGTCAAACATTAATGTCTTTTAACATTCTCAAGATATTATATTGTACATCGTTGTTTTTTTCTTAACAATTCTTCTTCTTCTTTGAGTACCACAAACGTGCCCGTGCAACAGCTAATAGAAGACAACTCACATTATGGTGACGTGAATATTGATACTGATGAACCTGAGGTAGAGGTAATCATTGTGAGGATTTACTGTAAAGATAAATTTTCAATGTTTCAAACAAGGCAGCTTGGCATATCCTACTTCAACATTTAACATGCAAATGGAAGCTAAGCTAAGACAGGACAACAACTCTAAGGAAGAACAGCACAGCCAGAATGGTTGCGTTTGTAACCGACTCACAGAGTATGCTTCTGACATTGAGGACTGGTTTGTTCCGGGAGTAATAAATAGCATTGCTCGACTGGTCAGAGACTGCGAGCATATGATGACTTGTCTGCCCATGGCATACCGGTGTGCTGGGAAATGAACAGGCTGATAGATTAGAAGCCGGTACCCCTTTTGGTTGAAAGAGTATATAATGATACAGGTGCTGTGGTGAAGATACTCTGGGATAGGGTAGACATTGTAGATGAACAAACGGAGTGTCCATATCTGGAAGGACTGGCTCAGAAGCGAATGGCTATAAGGTAAGAACAATACTAAAAGCGTACAGGAAAAACCTGGTGGACGTTTAATCAAATGTTATCAATAATACAACATGCCTGCGACCATATTAAGAAATGTTAAGTCAATAATGTGACACCCATGCTTCCCCTTTCCTGCCATCCGGTTTTGTTTGATTCAAACCCACTTTTTGTTTGGCACTGAATCAGTTAATACACTTTTGCACCGCTTATATTTAAAGGCGCATACACAGTTCACAGACGGTAATTACTTTAGTGCTAAAGAATATATAGCATCAATGTCTTCCTCTAACCAGTCTGTCGGCCGTCGATTTGTCCCAGCGAATGCGTAAGTAGCATAACTCTTCATCTGTTCATTACCATCTGTTCATACATATACGTGTGTGTGTGTGAGTGTGTGGTTGTGTGTGTGTGTTTGTGTGTGTGTGTGTTTGTGTGTGTGTGTGTGTGTGTGTGTGAGTGTGTGTGCAGTGTCTGTCCTTTCTATTATGTTGTCAATCCAGGATTGTTCCCCAACTCTTCACCGCCTTTATCCACATGTACCCCTCAAAATCTGATTCGACAAGGCATACGATGAATACAACGGCTTCAACAGACGTGTGTTCAGCTTGTCAGTACATTCATGCTCATGGAAATGGCTGACGCTACAATTATGGTAAGTGAAACTACAGACAAGGGTGGTCAGAAGTAAATCGGGACTTCTAAGCTTAAATCTAACAGAACCATTCTTAGAATACCGTGGACGAAGATGAAGCAAACACTCCGACATCTGAACATCCAAGAAAGCTAACACATAAATAGCACCATGTCTCGAAAACTAGAGTTCTCCAGCTGACGCCTTTTATCTCCAAAGACAAACAACTCACTTCATGCCTTATTTGTAGCTGTGCTCTTTGATTGGTTGGCCTTTGCAGCTACACTGTTCTACGGTTTGAGTCTCACGCCAACCCTAATGAATCATCTTACGACATACAAGACATGTTTACAGTCACACAACTCATTGCTCACTTTACGGGCCTGTGAAACAGATGGGGGTGGACATTGAAATAATTTGGTTATGTTAAAAGGAATAGTGACTTGGAAATAACAGTGATGGAAGGCATGGTTACTGAGAGAAGAGGCGGCGGTCGACCAGCACGGAGTGGGGCACGGGGCATTGAAGCGATCTTGGGCATTAAAATGTGGGAATTGGAGCACAGGGCATTGAAGATATCTTGCGCATTAAAATGAGGGAACTGAAGCACAGGG
Organism: Cepaea hortensis; assembly: GCA_963921405.1. Classification (NCBI taxonomy): domain Eukaryota; kingdom Metazoa; phylum Mollusca; class Gastropoda; order Stylommatophora; family Helicidae; genus Cepaea; species Cepaea hortensis. Next base: position 186,380,376 of record OY992876.1, read on the forward strand.
CATTGAAACTATCTAGGTCATTACAATGTGGGATGGGGAGCACAGGGCATTGAAGCTATCTAGGGCATACAATGTGGGAAGTGGAGCACAGGGCATTGAAGCTATCTAGGGCACTACAATGTGGGAAGTGCCATGTAGCGTCGGAGGCCAGAGTCAATGATTTGAAATAGGATAAGAAAATTGTGGCAGGCGGAACAGCGAGAGTTAACTAAGTAGCGCATGAACACATATGTTACTACATGACGTCAGGGGAGCTACGTGACGATAGCAGAGGAAGTTTGAAAGCATCATGGACTCATGGCGTCTTGTTCACAACACCAAGAGATCAACATCAATAGCCAATTGAAAGACCTTATGAATATAACATCTGATACTATAAAAATAGAAGGAAACAATGGCACAATTTGTAGTAAGGAGGATGATTGGCAGAAGGACGTTTAAAGCCGAGAAAATGAGAAAATGGATGGCGTCATAATTTGCCGGCTCAATGTCAGCTGGAAGTCATAGAATCAGCCTACACGCAGAGTAAAGTAAGAGAGATTGTTTAGGGATCAGGAACGCAAGATAATCATAGAACGATGGACTGGGTGATGTTTATTCGCCATTTGTTTAAATATTAAAATGGGATCGAGATCGGCAACTAACGTAAAATATTTTCAAATAATTATTTATTATATTTTGACCGTCCCTCCCATTAACATAGGAACGGTCATGTATTAGCCTGGGCGACCGCTTACCATTAATAAAAAGTTTTTAATTGACGTGGAACACCACCGTTGCTGCAGTCATTTCCGTTGATGGATTCTGGCTCCCGTTGATCTGCTATGTTGGTTGTTTGTTGGACGGCGAGCGTAATTTAAGACACAGACACCTTAGCATGAAGTAGAGCTCAGGGCATTGAAGCTATCTAGGGCATTAAAATGTGGGACGTGGAGCACAGGGCATTGAAGCGATTTTGGGCATCAAAATGTGTGAAGTGGAGCACAGGGCATTGAAGCGATCTTGGGCATCAAAATGTGTGAAGTGGAGCACAGGGCATTGAAACTGTCTATGGCATTAAAATGTGGGAAGTGGAGCACTGGGCATGGAAGCGATCTTGGGCATTACAATGTGGGAAGTGGAGCACAGGTCATTGAAGCGAACTTGGGCATTAAAATGTGGGAATTGGAGCACAGGGCATCGAAGCGGATTTTGGGCATTGAAATTTGGGAAGTAGAGCACAGGGCATTGAAGCGATCTTGGGCATTAAATTGTGGGAAGTGGAGCACAGGGCGTTGAAGCGATCTTGGGCATTAAAATGTGGGAAGTGGAGCACAGGGCATTGAAGCTATCTAGGGCATTACAATGTGGGAAGTGGAGCACAGGGCATTGAAGCTATCTAGGGCATTACAATGTGGGATGGGGAGCACAGGGCATTGAAGCTATGTAGGGCATACAATGTGGGAAGTGGAGCACAGGGCATTGAAGCTATCTAGGGCATCACAATGTGGGAAGTGCCATGTAGCGTCGGAGGCAAGAGTCAATGATTTGAAATAGGATAAGAAAATTGTGGCAGGCGGAACAGAGAGAGTTAACTAAGTAGCGCATGAATACATATGTTACTACATGACGTCAGGGGAACTACGTGACGATAGCAGAGGAAGTTTGAAAACATCATGGACTCATGGCGTCTTGTTCACAACACCGAGAGATCAACATCAATAGCCAAATCAAAGACCTTATGGATATAACATCTGATACTACAAAAATAGAAGGAAACAAGGGCAAGATACCTGTGCTGTCCGTACCTGCAGAGACACAGAGACGTCTTAAAGATCGCCATCATCGCAAAGACACCATTCAAGGAAGCAATGCAGAGGGGCGAGACAGCCACGGGTATAGCACAAGCTGAAAGAGATCACCTTCAAAAGCAGATAGACGAGTTGAAGAAGCAAGTCAAGGCACTGCTGACGACGTCTCCGACCAGCGATAATGAGAAGCTGCTGGCCGACATGAAAGAAATCCAGCTCGACATCAAACAAGAGATTCAGCGCATGGCTGAGATGAAGAAGGAGAACGAAGAAATCCTACAAATGATCAAGACCGAAAGACAATTGCATAGAGCTGAAATGGGACTCTTTCAAAACAAATTAACAGAGGCCACACAAGAACTCACAGAGAAACAGCAAGAAGAAAACCAAGAGACCGAGACTGAACCGCAAGCTGAAGCCAGCAGCCCAACCACAACGCCCAAGAGGGAACTACTATACCGTCGGATCTCTGAAGGAGGCACAGAATACCCAGTCGACAAGGAGGAACTCAAGCGCGAGGAATTCAGAAGGCGCTGGGAAGAAAAAGAAAAGAAGAAGCCTAAGAAACTCCGGGGGAAACCAATGGTATACCCAGTAGTACTCTACGACCGTGAGAACGACTTCGAGTACTATATAGATGACGGTAAAATCGTCCCATGGCTGACCACGGAGGAAGAAAACTTTAGGCAGCAGTATCGCAAACGCAACAGTGAAAACAGGCACAAGGAGGAAAATGAAAACGTCGATAAGCTCCTACAGAAAATACACAATAAAGGAGACAAAAAGACCAAATAAAAAGTCCTTTTAAGGACTGCAACCAATAAAGCCAGGAGCCTGCACCACCAAAGAAAACAAGATGAAACATGCACAAAGGACAGCCACGGACCGATCCCCCAGCTGGAGGGGGATTACGAAAAGTCCTTAAAAGGACTGCAGCCAGACGAGCCAGGAGCCTACACAAACAAAGAAAACCACAACAACAGAAGAGCACAAAGGATAGCCGCCGACCACTGCTGACGTCACAGACACAAACGATGCATAACCAGTCCGAGAAAGGACTCACAAGACAAGAATTAGGGTAAATAAACCCACAAAAACCACGATCCTCAATTATAACCACAGCTGATGAAGCAGGTTAGACGAGGACGAATTTGGAATTTTTGTTTTTGAAATGGAATCGGAATCGGAATCGGAATCGGGCACAATTTGTAGTAAGGAGGATGATTGGCAGAAGGACGTTTAAAGCCGAGAAAATGAGAAAATGGATGGCGTCATAATTTGCCGGCTCAATGTCAGCTGGAAGTCATAGAATCAGCTTACACGCAGAGTAAAGTAAGTGAGATTGTTTAGGGATCAGGAACGCAAGATAATGATAGAATGATGGACAGGGTGATGTTTATGATGATCCGGATGATGCTGATGATGATTATTATGATGATGATAGTGATGATTATAGTGATGACGATAGTGATGATGATTATAATGATACTTGTGATGATGATACTGATGATGATACTGATGTTACTGATGATCACGATAATGATGATGATGGTGATACTGATGATGATTATGATGATGATAATGATGATGTTGATGATGATGATGATGATGATGATGATGATGATGATGATGATGATGATGATGATGATGATACTTATGATGATGATACTGATGATGATGATCATGATGATCATGATGATCATGATGATCATGATCATGATGATCATGATGATACTGGTGATGATGATTATAGTGATGATTTTGGTGTTGATGATGATGATGTTGACGATGTTGATGATGATGATGATGATGGTGATGATGATGATGATGATGACAAGTTTGGTTCTTAGTGATATCCATGCATGGGTGTGTGTGTTTGTGTGTGTGATCATTCGTTTCTTCACACAACGGCCGGCTTGAATAGCATTATGGCGTCCCCGTCCATCCTGGTGCAACCTAGTGCCGCACATGAGGCTCATTACAAACTTAAGACAACGGAGGATTTGTTACCACCCCACCCCTGAATCCAGGGTGATGGATCGAACTCTTAACTTTCTTGAGGAAGGGTGCCAAACTAGATGAACCCGTGCGCACGTTGCGTTCGATAATGATTCGTTTATTGAAAATCGAAAAGAGCTGGTCGAATTGGCGGTTGGCCAGGTTAGATTGTAAATTTAGAAGCCCTATCCACAAAATCTATTGGGCTTCTAAGGTTTGGCGGTTTAGTAAACTCAACTTCACAATTCTCCGTCTAACCGACTCCAGGATTATAATACAGCTGCAGGCGACGTGAAAGCAGATCGCTGTGCGTTGATGTTGATGATATGAATGTCGGTCACCCAGAAAGCAATGGCAATTGCCGACCGAAAATAAATTGTTGAGTAAATGACTAACAGTTAATAGAATCTCGGGGTTGATTGCAAAATGGCATGACAGCTATCTCTTCTGTTTAATCAACAAAACTGAATAATTGTAACATGTGCAAAAGAAATGTAAGTAAACATCTCATGTCCAGGCCATGAGGCGTGCTAGTGATATTGTGCTAATCACATTGATTCGTATAGCAATCGATCCTCGTGAGGTAATGTCACGTCGGCCATCTTTACTTCGACTCCTGGTACTCATTTTATGCTAGGTCCAACTAGGCCACTTTAACCACAGAATGCTTGTTTCTTGTAAATGTACGATACATTTTGAGAAGAAATAAACGAGAGAACTTGGTGACACTGGCACGATTGAGGGGAACAGAACAGGGGGAAAGCAGAAGAGTAAATATATGGATTGCTTGGCCATATGACATGGTCGAGACAAGAACACAGAGCTGATCCACGACTCTGGTGATCGTGTGAGATAGCGAAATATGACCGCCTACGCTAATAGACAAGGTACATATGACTAATTCATCACCATTATCTTCCACTTTTGCCGTCAAGTCTTGTGGGAGAGGGGTGGGGAGGAGAGATAGTCGACGTTCCAGTTCCCGATGAGTGACACTGGATAGTGTCATTTCATGTGATTGTCTTTGATTTCGTCAATCCATTTTCTCTCGGGCGTCCTCCAGCTTTCGTATGAGATCTCCGTGGATGTAACGCCATTGCTAGGAGTTTATGGTACTGCATTCAAACAAGATGGCAAAAACCATTTCTTCTTCTTCTGCCTTCAATATATGTGGCACAAGATGTTGATCCCACTGTCTGTATGATAACATCATTACTAATTTTTGTTGTTGTTGTTGTTGTTGTTGTTGTTTCTTTTGTTTTGTTTTGTGTTGCATATTTATTTTTTACAGGACATCGCAGTTAGCACCAGCATTTTTGCCTCTGTGATCTCTTGGCAAGTTTACGTTCAGTAGTTTGCCATTGGTTTCTGAACGACCGACACCGATACCAACGCGAAACCACAACAACGCGGTCAGCTGCCAAAAAGCGCGCAGCTATATTTCGAAAGCGGGTATATGGGATTACGAACCACGTCCGCAACCCCTTCGCCACGGAGAATGGCCAATAATAATTAATTTAGAGAAATACAATGTGTCAATTACGTCTGAATTCTTGAGATATTTACATCGTGGTTTTAAGGTGCTTAGTAACATTTGCGTCATTTGAAAATATGATTATATAAGACTTCTATCATGCATTTGCATGCATGTTGGATGGTTGATTGGGAATACTCAGGAATTCTGAGTTTTAACTCTTACACCCTCTGAGCTAACGTTCAGATCAGTTGAGCCCTGTAAAGAACTTGTAGAGACTTACCTTCCCACACGGTGCCGAGGTGTCGTACCCTCGGGGATTACTTAATAAGTAAAACAATATACCGGCTACCGAGTTCTCGTTAATTCAGTACACTCGGAAAACCAAGAAATGAACACCGTTTATAATTATATGTAACAACACTAATACTTCTGGGGCAATCAACTGACAACTATTGTTTTTTGATTTTGTTTCCGCGTTTCCATCCTGTTTCAGGATATTGCGGTCAACATCAGCATCTTTCAGCTGTATGTTGATTCCTAGGCTAGATTACGCTCATCAGCACGCCACGACGTTCTGAGCGACCGGCTCCATACTCTCATAAGTCACTGGCGCGACTCGAACCGCTTCCAATTCTCGTGCGCTCACGTCAACCACGAGAGTATTCGTGGTTACGGAGAAAGCTGGCCTCGACCAGGGAGACTGGCAACTGACAACTATATGTACATTAAGTCATTTATAACGAAATGTAATTCTGGTTACAAACTGCAATCCGACTCTGTGGCTTTGGGACGGTGAACGCGTTTCACAGTTGCCATATGGAATCGAGGGTTCGGAATTAGCTGTAAGGGGTGTGGAAGTAGACCGTCTTGTGTTAATTTCGATAGTATGGGCGACAGTAATTATAAACGACATGGCACACTTCTGAACGTAAAAATTGCCTAGTAAATGATACACATCGAAAACTGCTGGAGTTTATTGCGACGTCCTATTAAGAACATTTAATTAATTTTCTAACTGTGTGCAAAGTGATAAACATTGAGGACAGATCTTTTGTAAATGAACATTCCTGTATGAATGAACTAGTCACACACACACACACACACACACACACACACACACACATACACACAAACACACACACACACACACACACACACACACACACACACACACACACAATAAACGTTCAGTTGCTTTTTGAGATTCCCAATTTACCAAAAATATCATACTTCCGACATTTCCACAGTACAACTATAAATGTATTTATAGACGTCTTCGAGATTGCCAAACTGGAGATGGGAAAGGGGTGGAGGAGGGGGGGGGGTATATTGCGTCTACGATCGTAAGCTCTGAAGAAATGTCGTCAGGGAGCATTTTAGTGTCTATTTTATGATCACGTAAGTCAGGTTAGATAAACAGCTGATCAGGTCGTAGAGAAGAGAGAAGTTAGAATGTCTAGTCTTATAATATATAAGGGGCGTGTTTGAATACTTCTCCTCCTTTATGTATGACTGTCTGTCACTCTGTCTAGGTATCTATTTATTTTTGCACCTATCCGTTCATCTGTAATGCTTCGTGAATCAAACTAATTCAATCGAAACCCCCCCCCCCCCCCACACACACACACATACACACATACGCATACAGTATAATGCACGCACGTTCATATACTGCTAAATTATCCGAAAATTATGTCGTTAGGTTGCTGGGTGGGTGATTGTATATGGGTAAGGGTATGTGGTTAAGGGATGTGTGGTTAAGGGATGCTTGGTTGGGGGATGATTTCGTGGAGGATGTGTGGGTGGGTTGAGGATATGTGGCTGGGTGAGTGTGTGTAGGGTAGGAGATGGTGGGGGATGTTTGTATGGGTGGGCTGGGGGAGATGGGAGATTATGTTGGTGGGTGCGGAATTTGTGTGTGGGTAGGTGCGGGATATGTGAGTTGGCAGGGAGACGTGTGTGTGCGTGGGAGATGTGTGTTTAAGATATGTATGTTTGGCTGGGTGGTTGGAGGTTTGTGGGTGGAGGAGGATATGTGTGTGGGTGATTGTTAGTCTGTAATGGGACGGGTGGAGGATATGTGAGTGGGTGGAGAGATGTGTGTAGATGGGTGGATGTGTGTGGGTGGGGAATGTGTGGGTTGGGGAATGTATGTTTTCTTTGGGTGTGGGTGGATGGGATGTGTGTGTGGATGGGGAGATGTGTAGGTGTGGGTATGTGGTGGATGGGTGAGGGAATGCATGTGTGTCTGGGTTGTGTGTGTGGTTGGGTGGTTGATATGGGGTGAATGGGGATGTGTGCGTGGGTGGTGGATGTGTCTCATAACATGGTAATATGCATTGTTTATGTTTACAAAATTCATTTGACAATGTGTTTTTTTTCCTATGCACTATTGATGAACGAAAGATGAGTGATTGGAAAGGCCGAATGTAAGACAGGTGTGCCCAAATTTGTTACCCTTTGAAAATAAAGTACGTTCGTTCGTTAGTTCGTTCGTTTACCTCGTCCATTCACATGTCTGCCTGTCAGTGTGCATATATGTTTTGTTACTTTCTGTATTGCTTCGTCAATCAAACTAATTCAATCGAAAACACACACACACACACACACACACACACACACACACACACACACACAAACACACACACACACACACACACACACACACAAACACACACACACACACACACACACACACACATACGCATAAAGTATAATGCAAGCACGTTCATATACTGCTAAATTATCAGAAAATTATGTCGTTAGGTTGCTAAGTTCAGCCGACTGCACGTTCCCTGTTATTACACTATATGTCTAATAGCTGTAGTAGGAGTAATAATTAGTCATTAGTCGCGGTTCCAACATCACAGCAAAGGGTCGTCCCCATTATGCTCTGTTCCCGTGCCAGTGAATATCACATAAAATTTTCGACACTGCCCCATGTGAAAAGTGGAAAAACAGGAGTCTCGACAAACAACGGCCCGCTCAGGCACACTGTGCAAAATGCCACCGCCAGAATGTCACCACAAAGATCCTCAACGAACAATACAGTTCATCCTTGATGGAATTGGCAGTCACTTTCCCAACCAGCTGTTCACCTACAACGTCTGGATGTTTCTATATATTGTTCCGTTTCTAGATGTTTTCTAGCCAGCCACGCCATATTTTTTCTCCGATATGCAGATCACACAACAATACATCCTCTAAAGATGTAAAAGAAGTAAGAGCAATAACATAGTTTGAATGATACACCATGTTGTTTTCATAAAAGTGTTCGGACAGGTAAAGAGATTGTGCGAAAAACAAACCGGACTGTGTGTTTAAATTAGATTAAATTAAACGACAAAAAATTAACCGGGAAGATACAGTAATATGAGAATTAAATTCTCTGGTATTTGTCGACAATCATATAATTAACAGAAGGAAATGCAGATTAGGAGAAACCCGCTTCATTCAGTAGTATTTATTTTGCAGAACCTCGCTCGCACAACAACCTTTCGGAAAACTTGTCGGTCATATTCAAGATGCCCCGCTTCTTATACACCCACCTGGAGATCATATGCAACATCCTGCACCCACCTTCTCTTTGGTCTTCCCCTTCTTCTCTTCCCGGGCATATATCCCTCCATTATTGTTCTCTCTAAACTTCATGACGTTTCAAGTTACCAAAATACTTTAATGTTCTTTGTTTTATAGTCTTTAGTGCCACCCATCTTCAATATTCAACACTTGCCGTATGGCTGCATTTGTTCTTTTCTGTACACAACATATTCTTAGAACCTGTCTATATCATTTTTATTCATATGTATTTATGCGCTGTTCAGCTTGTCTCATAGGCATATGTTGCAATGGGAAAGATGCACGTTTAAAAAAAATCTAATTTGTGTAGGTCTATCTGTCCCACGCCACAATTTATTCAGTTGTTTTGGTTTATGAAGAGCAATAGAAATTCGTCTTTTAATGTCTTTCATTGTATCACCATTGTTGGTAATTAATGACCCAAGATATTAGAAATTTTCCACCACCTCCAATGTTTCCTCATTAACATATATTTCTTCCGTCATATCAGTTTTATCTGTATGCATTATCTTTATTGTTGCTACGTTTATATATACTTTGTGGGAGGAAACCATTGAAAATATAAAAATATAGCGCTACACTGAGATTCAAACAAGCTTTGTCAAAATGACAACAGTTCTTATCTTAAAAAACACATTAAGTGTACTTAGACAAACGGCAACCTAGACATCCATTGAAATAGCATCATACGTTATAGTAATGCATATTGGTTAAGCCGTCTCCGTGGCTAAAGGCTTGCGAACGCGGTTCGTGAACCGCTTACCAGGCGTTCGAAACTCAGCTGCGACCGATTTGTGCAGCAGACCGTGTTGCGTTGTGTTATAATGTGTTGGTATGGGAGCCGGTCGTTCAGAAAGCAATGACAAACTACTGAACGTAAAACTTGCCTAAGACATCGACAGCAGCTGGAAAAAAAATGGTTAAGATACGTCAAATAACAAACACACAAACATATCGAGTCATTATTCTGTGTCTAGTATATTCTCCTTCTTCTGTTAATCTGTATTACCCATAAGCACGGAGCACGGAGCTTCCATATTGACGTGGATAGGCATTAGGTTCATACCAGAATACGATCAGCGTTGCCAGTGGTTGTGCTCAATATTTAAATTTCATATCCCGAAACAACCAAATAATCAACTCAGCAAAATCACTAAAAGTCTCCCTTTTCTTAACTATCCCATGAAGCTCTGTCCATGTCCTTCGGTAACGTTAATTTCTGTTTCTACTTCTAAATATATTGAATGTCTTCCTCTGTTTCTTTTGCCCATTATGTCTCAGACAATGACATTTCTGGTTATATTATTCTCAGATTTTCTACATGTATGTCATATCCAGCGGCAGCCAGTATTTCTTCACCTCTTAGTTTACTGGTGTCTAGTATAGATTTCGAACATTTAAAAAATAGACACGATTTGCTGGTTCTTTCGTATTGTTTATATTACACAGAATACCAAGACTTGGAGAACCCTTCCGGTCAAAGAAACAGCATGAGAAATATATTCACATGCATTGATCAAAAAGGATTAGTGAGAAAGAGAGGTGTAAAGGCAAGAAGATCGATTTCATTGCTCCGAGTTGTATCACATATGGCTCTGTGGCTTTACGCAGAAAGGCCTATCAAAAACGTCAAACAGAGCATGAACTACGTATTTCCATCGACTACCATCTGCGAAAACAAAATGCACTCGTGAGGGATATGGTAGTGTCCCCGAAAACCATCCTATCACCTTCGGGACACCAGGCAAGCAGCTTGAGTACTTCACCAATCAGTCCTCCGCACATATTGATAGGAGCTCATAAAATTAGAAGACAGATTTTACACTTAGAAAACACACTACGCAATACCCACTAAGTGCGTGGGCATTTACAGCCCGTTCAGCGGGCCGAGCCGTTCAAGAATCCAGTGGTGCCCACTCTGTGACCACGAGCAGCATGACGATGGAGGTGATGGCAGTTACACAGGCTTTCATATGGCTGGAATCACAGCATTATACCAATGTGTGTGTACTAAGTGATTCAATGAGCATGATTCAGAAGGTTGAAGCTGGATCTGTACGTAGACAGTGGACTGAGTCGCTGCGGAAGTCTGTTGTCCGTAAAGTAACTTTCATCTTCGTCCCGGGACATGCGGGAGTCGAGGGAAATGAACGAGCTGATAAACTGGCTGGCTCTGCACTTCCTGTAGATGGCCAGCCCAAGGATCGTGCCGATGTTATTAACGTCGTCAAAGATATGGTGAGAACAGAGGACTTTGACGTCAGTGAATCCACATCGCTGTCCAGGATGACATATTTGGGAGTAAGAATCGGCACGGCCAGACGCGAGAGGTACATCTGGAAAACAAGGCACCTCGTCAACCAACACAGAACTGGCACTATTAGCCACCGGACGCTGATGCATATGCTGGGGGAGGGGGAGGATCTGAGCACCTATGGACATGTCCGAAGTGCAATGAAGATACCCCAACTGATAACTGATAACTGATAACTACGCAATACAGCAATACACGATGGTTCTTCGTAAAGAACGCAGGTGTTTTTTTTCTCGATGTAGTCACCACGGCTTTCAATGCAAGACCTCCAGCGCCGATAAAGTACTTGGATTCCTATTTGTTTTTAAAATTCTCTTTGTTGCGTGTGTTACCCTTCTGGGGTCACTACTCGGTGTGCCTGACCCGCTCGTGACCAATCTGTCACAGAGGTCACGCTGTTTTCAAACTTGGTACACCAATCATTCAGACCAGGTTTTAGTCAGATACGACTGAACTAATGTATGACAGTACACGGTACTATCTGCTTTATGTTATCACCGAATGTTGAGCGGCGCTCACCGAACCCGACACCCCACATTGTCTCAACGTCTTTGGGCGGAGCAGTGCAATTGGGAGGGTACAAGTCTCATCCTAGTGCGAGAAAATGCAGCCTAAAGACTGAATGTCATAGCAGGGCAGAACATGCCCTAAACCTTAGTCAACAGACTGGTCTAGGGTGAACCTCCGAGAGGCCGAAAGTTAGAGTATTGCATTGCTTTCCGGCAGCTGCTGCAGCTTGACTTGTTCCATACGTATTGGTGTTACCTTTCCTCTAGAGTAAACTAGGCAGACCGAGAGAGGGATCATGCTGCATGGGCAACACATGGTCTCTAGATTCAGTCTAAGCTTTGTGTTATGGGGAGGTATAACTCCATTTAACAAACTATCGTCTGTCAAGATGGTTAAGTACCAGTTATTCCATTCATACACTTGCTGGATTTAAAGGCATGCTCGCCAAACTGAACTTTCATTTGCTGATGAATTTCTATAGTCTTCACATGGAACGCTGCTCTGCTTTGATGCATTGAAAAAGTGGGCTGGCCACCTTTAAACTGTCATTATGACGTCACCGTATTCGTTTGTACCGTGATGTCACGTGCTATGAGGTGATAAAATAATAAATGGTTGATAAGGCTAGGTTTGCTAAGGGTATACCGGATTGGATGGATTATCATTCTCCATCAGCCTTCTTAAGGAAACACTGGAATGGCTCAGAACTCCCAAGCATTGAACAAGGAAGAAAAAGGGTACATGTACAACACTAAGATAGAAGAATATGTTCCTGTAGAAGGTGTAGAGATCCTGGAATTTTACTACAGGCAACAGAGTAAGATGTTCACCCTGAAAGGAAAAGTTGTCTATGCGTAAGTCTCCAGCCTCACTTGTGATCTCCAACATTTTTATAAACAGGGTCACACAACAAGTGTATTACATAGCAGATGTGAACAACCACTGTTGAACAAAACATCAGAATGAATCAACTCCAACGCATGTTAAACATACACACTATATTGATAAGTATTGGGTGTTGGGAAAACTCTATGAACTGAACTGTGATATCATATACATCAAATACAACATCATATTCATGTGAATCACATAAGTCAGAAAAATAATAATACGCACCTCAAAAATCTCATTACCAAGTTCATAAACAAGCAACATTATGTCAAGAAAAAATTAGAAAAACTCTCTAGGTCTAAAAATTAACAAAGTATTCTATTAAAATAAGACAGCCTAATGATATCTTTCTCTCTCTCTCTCTCTCTCTCTCTCTCTCTCTCTCTCTCTCTCTCTCTCTCTCTCTCTCTCTCTCTCTCTCTCTCTCTCCTCTCTCTCTCTCTCACTCTCTCTCTCTCTCTCTCTCTCTCTCTCTCTGTGGATAATGCTTGTAACTCTCTCTCCCTCCCTCATAAATATTCTGAAAATAATCCTTGAAAAGTGTAAGGGCACACCGCACGTATATTCCACCAAAATGGTATCCATATCCACTGCAGGCAAGCATGAGAGGATAATCCTACACAATCTCTACCCTGAACATACTTCCACTACTTCACAGCTACTGATGAGATGTGTTAGCTATACTCTTGCGTAGTGTATTCCGTCAGGTATAGAAATGGCATATAGTTCGCTAGATGGATACATGATTGTCATACCCTGTGTTGGGTTTAGAACTTGCCTGCATATGTTTGGGACAGAAGTGGAATGAATATGCAAATAAGGCTGAGAGTTCACACAAAAGTTATAGTTATAGTATCTACCCTGCTATAGGCTTGTGGAACATAGACTACCCGTCAACTGCTTGTATAAGCCAGTTCAAGGTGAAACCAGGCGGTTGGTCCGTGATGAAGGACTCACTCTTTATTCAAACGAAAAAAAAAGGCAAATCCTCGTTCCTTGGCAGACACTGTAATAAGGAACTCCGTCCGGTAGCTCACAGTTATAGGGAACTGACATTTCAACCGCATTAAGTAATCCACTCTGCATACCCATGCGCTGACACAATTATCCAGTGAGTGGAGTAGAAAGAATTTCACTCTCCAGACCCAATCTGGTGCACGTCATACATTGGGCTGTTACCAGGTTTCATGTTCTTGAATATAAGGCCAATATACTACCGTCTCTCTTGCACCCAGGCGCAAAGAGTACAAATGGCCTTAAAACCTCACCTAACCAGGAAGGGACCTGCTAGTTGGCGATCATATTTGCAAATGAGATGCTTTCGCCTCGCAAGGCCAAGTTGAAACTTTAGTAGGGAACCGACCAATCGGTGGGTTCCTTAAGACAAAGGCTTGTTTTAAAATATGTTGTCACCTAGTTTAATTATATCTCAAGCTGACTCACCTCCTTATATGGTCAGGTCGAACCGCACATTTGTGACCCCAAATTCTTGGAAACACTGGTGGGTGAGGGAAATATATCACATGACTTCCCGGCAAGACAGTTCTTCCTGAGGAGAGAACTGGTGTATCAGTTATCCACAGTTGTCCAGCTTCTCAATCTGATGCATCTTATCGTCTCTGTTTTCCACCACATCTGAACCGAGTAAATCATCAGGAGCCGGATATGGACTGAAAATAGTCTACTCCACCATTACTTTTGTCCATACAAAAAAGCTTTAACTTTCTCCACTTTTCATATCCACGCTATACATTTCTCCGCTTTGGTAGAATAATTTCTCAGAGCCACATTCATGTTTCTATTTGCAAAGACAAATGGAAATAACACTGAGGGCTCATCTTCCCTCCCTTGAAGAAGTGGAGCACCAACTCCTATGTGGCCCGCATTCATTCGAAATATGAGTGGACATTTGAGATTTGCTAAATGAAGTACTGGATGTTCTGCAGTCAAACCAACTTCCTGAAGACGTTTGAAAAGAAGATATAATGCTTCCTCAACCGTTTCGGTAGCTGTGAAAATATCAGGATTATGCTTCCATATGAGACCTTTTGCTGAATCTCTTTTCTCAAACCAGTCATTTTGGCATACGAAACTGGGTAAGTTATAATTCGCATATGAGTATGGTCATTCAGCTTCATGCCAAAGTCTACTAAATAAGAAAGTCCTGGCTCGTCTATAACTCCTTCTGCATTAGTACTAAAACATTTTTAATCTGCTACTGCTGATCCTAGGTTACTGTGGGACTAAATGTCTAACTTCCTATACGTTTCTTTTTGCCCACAGAAGGTACTCTACTCCCATTATAGTTTAATGGTCCATTCCAACTAATCTGAAACCTATATTGACTAGTTGTAAGAGTTACCAACACTTTCTCTCTCACCTCCAACACTCTTGTCTTTTACTCTCTTGTTGAAATAGCGGACACTTCTACTTCGGCATGTCGTAGATTATCAGACGTCAGTTTGCAACTATGTTGTAGACAATTTTTCAACTCAGCATCTACGTAGAGGTAGTAACAAAGATACATCCCCATTATAATCAGTTATTGTTTGAAGTAAAGTCTTAAGTGGTCTCTTTGTCGTTCAAACAACAACTTGTTGGTGCAATCCCAGTTGATTGACGGGGCACTTACCTGTAAGCAAATAGAGCTGCAGGTACATATGTACCCCATTCGTCTGGTTATTCCTGAGCTAATTTCGTCCAGTCAAAAATAAATGTCCCTCCAAGTTTCTCTCCGATTTTGTTCGAAGCCGAGTAATACGGGGAACTATGAATCTGTTGAAACTGAAAGGGTCTGAAAACATTTTTCCATAAGTTTTTCCTCTTTAGTGAGATTTATTACTATAGTATGTCCACATTTGTTTGCCTTCATTCATGATCAATTATTTCGAAAACTGTCTGTTGCATCGTTATGAAATTTTTCCAGCCGTCTCATATTTACCCCCATCCAAGGAATATGTCTTTGATAGGTCCAAAAACAACTTAAATCAATGAAAGCGGCGACATTCCTTTGATGTGTTGCTTAACAACTAGTGATTTCTCGCTAAAAAAAGTTATGTTTACGGTAATTGGGACCTGTAAATTCAGATGACAAACAAAGGCGTATCCGGATTCGTATGGGAGTGGGTGCAATGAAAGAAGTAGCTTACAATGGACAGGGTCGGCTGCATTGCACAGGGTTTTTATCCCATATGGCTCAGTTTCTTTCCGCAGCGCGTAAAGCGTCGCACAAAGCACGAACTCCGTAGCTCCAGCGACGACCCTCGGGAGTGTCCGGAAAAAAAATGCACTCTTGAAATGAAGGACGAGGCCTCGAATCGAACATACAACCTTCAATCCATTCTTTCTACAATAGTCCTCTTCCTCTTTCAACACATGGTCCTGACGTTTTTTCCAGTAACTTTTATCAATATTTAATAGCGCGGACAGACAGACAGACAGACAGACAGACAGTCAGACAGACAGACAGACAGACAGACAGACAGACAGACAGACAGACAGAAAGGTAGGTAGGTAGGTAGGTAGGTAGGCAGAAAGGTAGGTGAGTGGGTGGGTGGGTGGATGGCTGTCTGGCTGACTGGGTGGGTAGGAGGGTGGGTCAGTCGGTCGGTCGGCCGGCAGGCAGGCAGGTAGGCAGATAGATAAATAGATAGATAAATAGATAGATAGATAGATAGATAGATAGATAGATAGATAGATAGATAGATAGATAGATAGATAGATAGATAGATATCGATCGGTCGGTCGGCAGGCAGGAAGGCAGGTAGGCAGATAGATAGATAGATAAATAGACAGACAGATAGATAGATAGATAGATAGATAGATAGATAGATAGATAGATAGATAGATATATAGATAGATAAATAGATAGATAGATAGATAGATAGATAGATATCGGTCGGTCGGTCGGCAGGCAGGCAGGTAGGCAGATAGATAGATAGATAGATAGATAGATAGATAGGTAGATAGATAGATAGATAGATAGATAGATAGATAGACAGATAGATAGATAGATAGATAAGCAGGCAGGCGGGTGGGCAGGCAGGCAGGCAGGCAGGTAGGCAGAAAGGCAGATAGATAGATAGATAGATAGATAGATAGATAGATAGATAGATAGATAGATAAATAAGCAGGCAGGCAGGTAGGCAGGCGGGCAGGCAGGCAGGCAGGTAGGCAGATAGATAGAAAGATAGATAGATAGATAGATAGATAGATAGATAGATAGATAGATAGATAGATAGATAGATAGATAGATAGATAGATAAGCAGGCAGGCAGGCAGGCGGGCGGGCGGGCGGGCAGGCAGACAGACAGACAGACAGCAGACAGACAGATAGATAGATAGATAGATAGATAGATAGCTAGCTAGCTAGCTAGCTAGCTAGATAGATAGATAGATAGATAGATAGATAGATAGATAGATAGATAGATAGATAGATAGATAGATAGATAGATAGATAGATAGATAGATCCCCCCAGAAGCCGGGCCTTGTCAGCTAGTTTATTTATATAATCACGTTATATAATCACGTAATTAATATACCGCATATAAATTAACTTTGAAATCTGCTGTAAAATCTCCAGAACAAAAAATTTTTTGTTGGGTGGACATAATGATAAGGTTATATACTAAATCTCATCATTTTCCCTCAGTTGGTTAATGAGATATTGAATTTTATATTGAGGCAACAAAAAAAAAAAAAAAAAAAAACACACACTATAGTTAGACTCCTGAGTGGAAATCCAAACCAAGTACATATGTCAAGCAATTGTTAAGCTACATGCTTCGAATCGCTTGAAATCGTAGGTACTGATTCGGCCCACATCCCATGAAAGTGTCTACATATTTAAATACAAGGTGTTCCCTTCTCTTCTGTCTGTTGAGAGGTCCGAATATATCCAACAGCCACTTTTTCAAATTGTGTTAAGTAATGGGCATATTTCCTGAAGTCGCCAGATGATTCCAGTGCTTTGGAGCAAATTTCTGGCGATGAGGACATGATTTAATAAATCCATGATGTCTGTATTCCATCCAGGCCAGTAATTATTTATAGAAATCTACCACTTTATAGCATTGATTCCTACGTGTCCACAGTAGGGTAGACTGTGAGCTATGTCTAGAATTTAAGCTCTATAAAAAGAAGAAGGGACAACAAGTTGCACAGGCTCCTGTCCTTCTCATTTACTGCCTTTCATAAAGTCTAGGCAGTTTACGAATCATGCTACAATAATAGCTGGACGCTGCTTGAGCTTGCTTTAAATAATCTGGTGAGGATAAATTTGAGTAGTCACCAATGGAGCCGTTATTATAGAATTAGAATTATAGTCATTAGAATTTGAGATTATCATAGGTTTTTTTCGGTTTTCCTAAAACTCGTAACGACACCCGAATAATACATTGTACAATTTGGTCGAGGACAATATATTTCGTTTCGCCAGTCACATAATATGAAGTATGCTTTCCTGTGCCACTGATAATGATATAGGGACTGAGCCCTGCAATGCAATTTCTTCCTCACCGTGACTGGATCCGGGTACACTAATGAGGTTTAACAATTAAATAATATAGAAGACTAATGCCATATCGACATTGGACAAGGAATCTGTTACAAGTAACTGATCTATATAACCGAAAGTGTTGAATAAGTGTCTTTATGGTTGTTATACAAGAATATCCATCAGTGCTCACCTTCTCTACTCACGGTATTGCCAAACATGCTACATTATGAGGCAGAAGATTAAGTCGTCTGTTTTTCCATGTGGTGCCCAAGAATATTGTAAGGTATACATTATTCCTTCCCTCCCATCAAAGCATGTTGGACGAAATTACAGGTGGTGGTATTGGCCCTAACATTCTGTCCACCGAATTGGTTATTGCTATTTTCCCTTGGTTTTCATACATCTCCCCAAATCTGTCCAAGGTGCCCCACTTAAACAAATATATCATTACTATTCTTTTTTTTAAAAATGGGCTCTTATCCTATCTGTCTCAGCCAACTATAAAAAAATGTGTGGCGCTCTCTGTTGCCTTGGGTAATTTCAATGATACACGAAATATACAAATAGAGCATGCACACAATAAAATGGCAACAAATGACAAATTATTCCATCAACCCAGGTGTCATAAATGGGTACATGTATATATGGGGATACATAATACTGTAGTACATTCATCATTCTACTACCTTAAACCATTCCAAAAAAAAAAAATCGAAGAGTAGCAACAACATCCAGTACCATCATCACAGAATAATTGTTATAAGTTCCAGACATCCTCCAGAAACAAAAAAAAAAGAGGAAAGTCATGGATGGGTCAAGCCGAAGACATTCTTCAGCAGGTGTGTTCGCTTTAGGACTTAGAACCTGGCGAAGAATGGGTTCGAATGCCAACAGATTTATGAACGTCCTTTTCAGTTTGCATCCAACTAGACAGAAAATTCGGACATGAAAATCCGGCTGCTCTGGAGGCGGAAGTACAAGCGTTGATCTTCGAGAATTCGTTAGAAGGTGATGCTGTCATCTACACAGATGGGTCGTTCCTTCCACGTGTGAGAAAAATCATAAGCCTTTACTGCTCAGGCCGGAGGGAGAATTGAGAAGGAGGATTATGGTGCCTTTGTTTTGACTACAAGTAGCCTGACTATGGAAGTCATGGCAGTAAGTAAAGCAATAACATGGCTCGAGACACATTCTCTAGGGTAAGATTCCTTGGTGGCTGAATGAGCATGCTCAAGAAGATAGAGATGGGTGGATCCGAAGAGAGTGGTTGCTGTCTCTGGAGCGGTCTCGGCTGGCAAATATTAGTTTCATTTTTCGTGCCAGGGCATGCGGGTGTACAAGGAAATGAACGGGCTGACAAGCTCGCAGGTAAGGCTACTGTGGAGGGCGGACGCGCCATGGACCCTGCTGACATTTTGAATGCTTTCGAGAAGTAAATCTCTCACAAGAACCAAATGATGACTGTGAATCTACAACCATGATCAGGATGCGGGAACAGCAAATTAAAAGATGTGTGGCCAAACAAGAACACTACGCAGGAAGCCAAAGAAGATTTATACACCAATACAGAACTAGTGTTGTTAGCCACCACACGCTGCGGGATTTACTGAGGGGATCCGAGCACTTATGGACTGAATGGTTCGATGTGCGATGAGGATAATCTGTCAACTAACTAACTAATTAACTAACTAACTAACTAACTAACTAACTAACTAACTAACTAACTAACTATCTAATTTCAAGACAATACAATGGTTATTTTAATTTATATTACAATTTTAGGGATTTTATTTGAACTCCCCCACCCCCACCCCCCCACCCCCCACCTCTCGTAAACTTGCCAAACTATATCAGCACATACAATATAACTGTTTATTAGATGCAACATGTAGGCATTGGCATTGTGTATAGAACCTGTCAGTTGACGCAAACGAATAAATTAGGAAGAACCTGGAGGCAACTGAGATATGGTTTGTGTGACTTGTGTTTAGAATACCCTGGACTGTTGGAGATATGCTTTGTGTGGCTTGTGTTTAGAATACCCTGGACTGTTGGAGATATGGTTTGTGTGGCTTGTGTTTAAAATACCCTGGACTGTTGGAGATATGGTTAGATTGGCTAGTGTTTAAAATACCCTGGACTGTTGGAGATATGGTTAGTGTGGCTTGTGTTTAGAATACCCTGGACTGTTGGAGATATGGTTAGATTGGCTAGTGTTTAGAATACCCTGGACTGTTGGAGATATGGTTTGTGTGGCTTGTGTTTAAAATACCCTGGACTGTTGGAGATATGGTTAGATTGGCTAGTGTTTAAAATACCCTGGACTGTTGGAGATATGGTTAGATTGGCTAGTGTTTAAAATACCCTGGACTGTTGGAGATATGGTTGGTGTGGCTTGTGTTTCGAATACCCTGGGCTGTTGGAGATATGGTTTGTTTGGCTTGTGTTTCAAATTCCCTGGACTGTCTGAGAAATTAACAACGAGTTTCTTTAAGAGGTAATGTATGTAAAACAGTATATATATGTATACGTACACGAGGACAAACCGTATTTTTGGTCTTGTAATGAGGAGCGAGATACCGAAAAATACCCAGATGACTAGACATGTCTGCTGTAGAAGAGGCTGAGGCAGACCGAGATGCATGATTCCGATTGGCTTATATAGTGGCATGGATGCATAATGTCATGGTCTTAAATTATTTGGACATTTGGCTCGCTCTCTCAGAACAGGGGATGAAACAATCATACATTCTTAATTATTGGACTCTCACACGCAGCCACGTGTAGTAACCTTTTATTCACGGAAACTATTTACATTAAGTACATTCGTGAATAGTTGCCCGCTTAACTCGGCGCAACGCGTACATTATTACAACATGAAGTATATACATTGCACATCTTATATTAATACATGTCTCTCACTCTGTCGCAGCTTAAATACATTCCACTCTACTAGTCAGCCACGCTATCTCACAGCAGTCAGAGAATACAAGCACAACTGTCTCTGTCCGTCCTGTCTCGCTGTCCTGAACCCTTCTGCTGGACACAGGTATTCTTGGTCAGACCTTGCCTCCTCACCACTCGTGCGTCCCGTGTATTACGATGACCACTGGGCCTCAATTGCGACGTGGCTCGCCTGCACTCGGTGACATCTTGCTGCCGTTGTGTTTACTGTCGTAAGTTGTCTTTCACCTACAGGCTATGGAGATCCTGACACATACCATCAACAGAATTAATCCAAAAGTACCAAGGACTGACATCTGTAGAGGTACATTATCATCTCTGCCATTTTAAGGCGCACACGATAATAATGAGTGGAGATGCAATTAGACAGAAATTACAGAGAGTGATTGTACATCTTCAAGTATCTTAATTTGAAAAGAGATAGTTAAATGAAATGATTGGTTAACGGGTGCTTTGATTGGTGGAAGGATTCATTCATAAACTGAAATACAAATTGATAACCTCTTCACGATATAAAGATTTATAAGCAGGCACTTGCTGATAGCTTCCCAAGAATATAACAAAGAGCTTAATCCCTGGCTCAGCTGTCATAGTTACGGTCAGGAAGAGTGATCGTAAATCTATAATTAAGTGCCCTGTTCAGTGTATCTTTCAGTGCCGTCTCATTAATGAGATCCTAAGTAGTTTCAGTGAAACCTTCAGACACGGTAACCGTTTGTTTCTCCAAGACGGATGGGAGCTTGAACTGAGACCTTAGATACTTAAGAAGTTGTAAATTGTTTTCGCCTTACTTATAAACGACAGTGACTAATGTATAAGACATGTTACAGGTATTCATATGCTCACCTGCCAATTTGTAGTGCATGTTATTCTGAAGTCCGTCTACTTCTTATGCCTTGTATATCCCATAAACCAATTCATGCTGAGCTGTCATATCTTGTCACATTCCATGCAAGCAACTTTCTCCATGTACTTCCCATCTTGTATATATATATATATATATATATATATATATATATATATATATATATATATATATATATATATATATATATATATATATATATATATATAATTCTTTTCTTCGTGTGTTTTAGATCTTCCTTTACCTCATTTGTCATGTGCCTTCCAGGAAGATGCTATACTATATATGATCAAAGGTCAATCCCCAGGGCGAGATAACACCAGTATCGAAGACTTTAAAGCTGTTGGTGACTAGGGTATAGAAGTGATAACAAAACTATTGAACGACATCTGTAACTGGATATATAACTGATGATATACTGCTGTACATCCACCATAGGAATCCGCTGCTACGGATTGTGGAGAACATAGCAAAATTAGATTAATGAGTATATGACTAAAATACTAATTATAATGAGAAGAATACACATAAACTGAAAGCACACATAGTGTGGATTTATGGAAGGTACAAACAACGCCACATACATCAGTTTGTTTGCTTTATTGATTACACTAAGGCATTTGACAAGGGAAAACACGAAGATATGTTTAGAATGTTAGAAATGATAAACATTGAATGCAAAGATCTGAGAATAATAAAGAAAATGTATTGACTACAGAAAACAGCCCTAAGAACTGACAACCAATTAGAGTCTTTAAAACAACATTAAACAAGGTTGTTAGACAGAGTTGTGTACTATCATCCGATCTATTCAATATGTACAGGGAATAATAATGAGATCCATATATGGCATGTCAAAAATATCGGTTGGTGGCCATAATGTAAACAACTTGCTTTACGTGGATGACGTTGTTTTAGACGGTGAAAATGAAACGCAGTTATAGGAAATCATATATATATATGTATGTATATGCATATACTCAGAAAAAGAAAGGTGGGAGTATGTCATCACAACGTGGAGGCTTGGGGAGTGGGCAGAGAGACAGGCCGAGACCGAGAGAGAAAATGCTAGACAGATCGACATCGAGGCATAGAGAATTGTCGTATCAGAAATGGTTGTAAGCACGAGAGACTTAAGGTTGTGGACAGGCTTGATCACCAACGCCCCACGGCAGGGACTTGCAGAAGAAGTTCGCATTAGAAAACGGACTGTACAGATATACTGTTATCTGGTTTTCTCAACGTGTGTCTTACATAGTGCTAGAGAATGTCCCTGCCTAATCTCCACATTGCTGATTCAGTCATACCATTGTAGTCTGTCTTTTATGCGCTATGGAATATTAGTAATTATTTTAACAAGCGAATGCAATTAAATATATGGCCCTTGGTAACAGTAAATGTATCATGCATTAATGAAGTGAAAGGTAGAACACCTAAACAAGAAGCATTTCACAAGTAAAAGAGTATCTTGAGAAGCTTATCTTTATTCTCCGAAACATATATTAATGGTTTGCAACATTTCTTTGTTTACGGCAATACATGTTTGTTTTCTGCAACTTATTTTTATTCACTAAAACGTATCTTTATTTTCTCCACCATATTTCTTTCTTCAGCATAGCTGTATTCTCTGTAATGAATTTTGTTTTGTTTTTGTCAGTTAGGGTGAGAAAGATGTTTCTTGATATTTACTTAGATCCTAATGTGACACATGCATACATTATTAGAAGCCAGGAATGCGGTTATATAGACCAATGCTGAGAATATTATGAACAGATAGATACAAGACATATGAAGACTTCTTGAAAGACATGAACTCGCGAGGAGAAGGACTACTTCTCTTACATGTAGACACATTCAAATTGAGGACATATCATGGGAAAATGTTACCGTGACAGATGCATCTAGTGGGTATATTAGATGATGAAATGCTTACGGTTATTGACTATTATTAGTTCGCTGTTACACGGTAATAAATTAACAGTCTTGCTCAAGGATTTAACTGCAGCTATGTTAACAGCAAACTGCCTTGCGTTGTGTCTTTTTAATAAAATTGTATGGGTGCAGGTCGTTCAGAAAGCAATGGCAAACTAATGAACGTAAACTTGCCAAGAGATCACAAACAGCCAATAAATGCGGGGGTTCACTGCCACGTCCTCTAATAATATGCAACTAACTTTTTTTTTAAAATGCTGACAGCAGCTTCATTGAGTCATTCGCAAAGTATCGATGTAAATCACGAACAATTAACAAATAACTGTTTTACAGACGCTTGATGCAAACAGGATTGATGGATACAGAGAGACGGGGAACATTAGAGAGAACATGATATAGACATTGATAACGAGGAATTACTGAACACGTAGGCATGAAAATTATTTTCAGTATTCACAAAGGTGTGTGTTTGCTGCCTGGCGGTCATATGATCGAATCCTAATCAAGATTGGGAATATTTTGTTAAACATTTGATCCTGGTTTCCAGGTCAATCCAACTTAAAATATATACTGCGAAATGCTCTGGTAAATAAACGCGACCTGTGTGATACTGACCTCATCACACATCGAGTGCAGATTGGTCAATGAAAATATGAGTCTCAAGCCGTGGGCATTTGTTATTTACTGACTGTTTTTGTTTACACGAATTTGGAGGCAGTGGACACACCTGACTCAAACACCATATTTATAGACTGCAATGTCAGCTATTTGCTTTCATTTCAAACTTACGATTGTGTTGCCGCTAATTAATTTTCACGTACTTTCTATAGCCTACCATTATGTTATAGATATTTTGATAAGTACTAGAGAACGAAGATCTCCGAGAGACATGCCACATTTACATTTACTCACTCCTGATATATCTAGGTGTACATCTCATGTTATGTTAATATGTCCACTGTCTCCTTATATTTAACAATCACCCGTTATCAGCTAGCAGTCTGTCTGAACATGCTTCTTTCGTAAGAATATTGATCCTCATCTGTCCGTCGGCAACTGGGGAATGCCAGTACGTGAGGTATCAGCCTTTAGACGTATGGACTGTATTCTGAGCCGTTGGGATCTCCAGATAGCCACACGTAGATTCATATTACAATATCATTTTAATTACTGTTTATCTGTGATGATTCTGTCATGTCCCTTGTTTTGTATAGTAAAGTTCATGCACGTTAATTAAAGGAAAGATGACATATGGAGAACAGCACGTGTAATTATTGCTAATGTGAAAGTAGTGCAGGCAACGATGTTGTTAGCCAGGGCAAATAATTTTAATGACGTTTAAAACTTGACAAATCAGTGGTCCTTGAGAAAAAATAGATTTCTTTTGGATCGTAAAAGATTTACAAAAATATATTTATAAATCGCTGCTTAATTATTTGCTTGGTTGTGGTCTAATATCTGGTTTCGTTTCGTCTTTTCATTATAGACATATAGTCAATGCCAATGTAGCTTTGGTGATCATGTATGTTCACAACCTTCTGTCTTGCATATTGCCTATCACTTCTAATAATGATGAATGTCATCATCATGTGGGTCAAATAATCTAGAATCTTTTCCATCGGTCTTCCTCTGCCTCTCCTGCAACTTGTCCGTTGCCACGACGTACATCAGCGTTCTCTTTCATGACACGCCCGCAGAATGTGGACGGCTCTCTTCTAATGCAGGTAACCAGGTCTAGCTGTGTGCCACGTGCTTTTAAGATATCTACAATCACACTGCCGGCTCACCTGGCCTAGGGGTGTAGCGTCTTTCTCCGTGATCCCGTTTACTCTCGTGAGTGGCGTGACGTACGGCGAGAATCTGTAGGGGTTCTGGCCACGGCCGTGACTTTCGGGGTATGTAAGCCGGTCGCTCAGAAAGCAATGGCAAACTACTGAGCGTAATCTAGCCAAGAAATCAACAATCAACTGAGAGATGCTGATGTTGACAGCGATGTCCTGTAAACGATATGCGAAAAAAAAATCACAATGTATATCCTTCCGCGAGGTATTCATCGTTCGTCTGTAAAACCACAGCTTCCATATAATCCCTAACTCGTCTACTACTTCAAGGGGTATGCGGTTTAACTCGCTTAAACTGTCTCTCCTGATGGCATCGTAGGGGTTTCGTTCCAAACCGGAAGGTCAGCTAAATTTAAATAATGGAAAACTATTGAATAAAATTGCCTTGTAAATCACAAACATATAGTAGGGACTGCATGTGATTGTATTGTTCTGCAAAATAATCGCATTTGTTAGTCTGCTAATCGCCTATATTCTGCTTCCCTACAACAGGATTGACTCGATATAACATATTAGGACGTCTTTTCTTTGTTTTGTTGTTGTTGTTGTTTTGTTTATTTAGCTGCATATCCTTTACAGGAGTAGTAGTCAACCTCAGCATTTTTTGGCTGTTCGTGATTCCTTTGCAAGTTTGCGTTCAGTGGTTTGCCACTGCTTTCTGAACGACGGGCACCCATCCCATTTCATAAAATAACCAACGTATGGCGGTCTGCTGTCAAATCGCTAACAGTTGTGTTTCGAACGCGGTATGCGTGACTACGAACTGCCTTTGTAATCTTTGAATCAATTTAATTAATTTAAAGTAGTGATACGTTTGCATACATATCCCACATCAGAGGGTCATTGTGCTTGCTCTGAGACGTACTGGGCACGTGGTGCTAGCACCATAGTTTTATAGACCAATCAGCACTCGATGGATGATGTCCTCAATGTCACGTCGGCAGCCTTTTCTTCTTAAGGCATTACCTGGTAGCCATTTTCAGCTGTTTTGATCTGGGAACCACTACAGATGTGAAAATAATGCTGTCTGGGTGGGAATTCAACCACACGACCATCGGGGTTGAATGCAAACATACTATCACTGCGCTGCCGATGCTACCTTATTTATACATACTCAAACTGAACTGATATGCAAAAGGAGAGAGAAACAAACATTTAGAGTTAATAAACAAACATACGATGGAAACCTTAGATGTTTATTTTAGTTGTGTGTGTGTGTGTGTGTGTGTGTGTGTGAATATATTATGGAAAAGTAAAGAACAGATGTATCATGTTTTCGATGTATTCAGCACTGCGTTCAATGAAAGTCCTTCAGTGTCGATACAGTGTGTGGATTCCTGTAGAAATAATATATATTAATAGCGTGTGTAACCACTCATGCACCACCTACTGGACCCCTTCATCGGACCGAAAACTATTTCCTTCCATGACTCTTTGAGTTGTCCAAACAGGTGGAAATCAATTGGGGGATAGATCTGGCGAGTTCGGGGGATGTGGTACACAATGAAAGTGGGGATCTTCGCTGGTTTCACCCGTTGCACTTACAGTATGGGGTCGAGCATTGCCATTTTGCAAAAGGACACTTTTATTCAGATGTCCACGTCGTTTGGGCAGGTTTGCTGGTCGAAGATGATTGCTGTGAAGATCTGTACACATATAACTGGTGGCAGTTTTTCATTTTGGCATGTAGTGCTCTAAAATAAAGCATCCTTCATTCCAAAAGAGAGCCAGCATAACCTATCCTCAGATGGCTGCGTGTAGAAAAATCGTTGGTTCGGTGACGAGAGATGGCACCATTCCTTGCTGACTCTCTTCGTTGCCGGCTCGTGGCAGTGAACCCAGGTTTCATCACCAGTAACAGTTCTTGATAGGAAAACATCATCTTCTGCTTTAATGGACTACAGCAGCCCTTGACAAGCATCAATGCGTCGTTGTTTCAATTCTTGAGTAAGCTGAGGTGGCGCCCACATTGCAGATACTTTGCGCTACTCTAGCACATCATGGGTGATGTGGTGTACTGAACCTATATTGGTGTCAAGATGTGCGGTAAAGTCACTCACACTCAATCGGCGGTTGTCCTGTACGAGGCATTCAACGGCTGCAATCGACTCTGAGGTCACTAGTCGGTGTGCCTGAACTGGTGGTGAAAGTGTCACAGAAGTAATGAAAGTTTGAAACTTCCTACTCCACGCATACACTTGGTGGGCTAACAGGTATGAATCACCATATTGGACCTTCATTCGCCGATGAATTTCTATAGACTTCACCTCTTCACTGATTACAAAAAAAAAAAACACAAAAAACAATGAATGTCCGAACGCTGCTTAAATGTCATATGTGGGGCAGCCATCTTTAACATGTTCTTATAACATCACAGTGTTCGTCTGCACTGTGATGTCAGGTGCTTAACAATAATCTTTAATAACATACTTAACAATAATATTGACAGGTTACAAAACAATGGCATTTTTATTGTGATTTCTATAACACTTTTCAGGTTTTCATTTCAAGCCTCATCGTATTTGCAAATAAGAATGCAGTTAACCAAACAGTGAGGCATTTTGAAAAGGCAGTCATGGGGGAAAACTCAAAGACAGACACATACAGACAAGCAGACAGCCAGACAGATAGACAGACAGAGAGATAGACAGATAAACAGACAGTCTGCTATACATATATATATATACTAGCTGACCCGGCCCGGCTTCGCCCAGACTCTGGTGGGGAGCATCTCATTTAATTCATATAAGTAGTCATATAAGCTCCCGTTTACGTTCCCGACTATCTATCTGTCTGTCTGTCTGTCTATTATTAGAAAGAGCACTTAAAAGATCTTTACATCTTCCCCAAACAATAAACTTGGGTAAATGGAGCGTCTTATTTAATTCATATTCGGCCCCTGCTCCCGTTCCCATTCCCAAAAAATACGACCCGGCTCGGCTTCACCCAGTCCCTGGTGGGGAGCATATCATTTAATTCATATTCGACGGAGGGAGGAGGAGGAGGGAGCAGGAGGAAGGAGGAGGAGACAGGAGTAGGAGGGAGGAGTAGGAGGGAGGAGGAGGGATTAGGAGGAAGAGGGAGGAATGAGGGGAGAGGGAGGAGGAGGAGGAAGAGGGAGGAGGAAGGAGGAGGAGGGAGGAGGAGGAGGAGGAGAGAGGAGGAGGGAGAAGGAGAAAGGAGGAGGGAAGAGGAGGAAGAGCGAGGAGGAGGGAAGAGGAGGAGGAAGAGGGAGGAGGAGGAGGGAGAAGGAGGAAGAGGGAGAAGGAGGAGGAGGAGGGAGAAGGAGGGAAGAGGAGGGAGGAGGAGGAGAGAGGAGGGAAAGGGAGGAGGAAGAGGAGGGAGGAGGGAGGGAGGAGGAGGAGGAGGGAGGAGGAGGAAGAGGGAGGAGGAGGAAGAGGGAGGAGGAGGAATGTGAAGGGAGGAGGAGGGAGGAGGTAGAGGGAGGAGGAGGGAGGAGGAGGGGGAGAAGGAGGGAGACGGAGGGAGGAGGAGGGAGGAGGAGGAAGGCGGAGGATGGAGGAGGAGGAGAGAGGAGGAGGTGGAGGGAGAAGGAGGAGGGAGGAGGAGGGAGGAAGATGGAGGAGGAAGAGGGAGAAGGAGGAGGGAGAGGGAGGAGGGAGGAGGGAGAATGAGGAGGGGGAGGAGGGAGAATGAGGAGGGGGAGGAGGGAAAGGGAGGAGGAAGAGGAGGGGGAAGAGGGAGAAGGAGGAGGGAGAGGGAGGAGGGAGGAGGGAGAATGAGGAGGGGGAGGAGGGAGAATGAGGAGGGGGAGGAGGGAAAGGGAGGAGGAGGGGGAGGAGAGGGAGGGGGGAGGAGGAGGAGGGAGGAAGAAGGAGGAGGAGGGAGGAGGAGGAAGAGGGAGGAGGAGGAATGTGAAGGGAGGAGGAGGGAGGAGGTAGAGGGAGGAGGAGGGAGGAGGAGGAGAGGAAGGAGGAGGGGGAGGAGGGGGAGGGGGGAGGAGGAGGAGGGAGGAAGAAGGAGGAGGAGGGAGGAGGAGGGAGGAGGAGGAAGAGGGAGGAGGAGGAATGTGAAGGGAGGAGGAGGGATAGGGAGGAGGGGGAGGGGAAGAGGAAGAGGGTAGGAGGAAGAGTGGAGAGGAGGAGGGAGGAGGTAGAGGGAGGAGGAGGAGGGAGGAAAAGGGAGGAGGGAGGAGGAGAGAGGAGGAGGGAGGAGGAGGAGGAAGATGGAGGAGAAGGAAGGAGGAGGAAGAAGGAGGAGGAGGATGGAGGAGGGAGAGGGAGGAAGAGGGAGGAGGAGGAAGGAGGAGGAAGAGGGAGGAGGAGGATGGAGGAGGGAGGAGGGAGAGGGAGGAGTGGAAGAGGAAGAGGATAGGAGGAGGGGAGAGGAGGAGAAGAAGGGAGAAGGAGGGAGGAGGAGAAGGAGGAGGAGGGGAGAGGAGGAGGAGGGAGGAGGCAGAGGGAGAAGAAGGAAGGAGGAAGGAGGATTCTGTGTAGTCACGTCATTTTCTTCCCTTTCCCTAGCGTTTTGGTTCGGGGATTCTTTCATCATCATCATCATATATTTACGTACGTATTTTGGGAGGGGGAGGAGGGAGGAGGAGGAAGAAGAAAAAAAAACTATGACAGTTGGCAGCTCTGGAATGAAAGGAAGGCGTGTAGAAAATTTCATCTCAATCGGATGGGCCGTTCGCGAGCGTATAAAGGACATACGGACAGAGATACATAAATACATACAGAGATACATACGCACATCCTAATTTATATATAAGATATATATATATATATATATATATATATATATATATATATATATATATATATATATATATATATATATATTGACATACACACAAAAAGAAAGACTGATAGAAAGATAGACAGACGGTCAGATAGATAGAAAGACATATAGACAGACAGATAGGCCGACAGATAGACCGATAGATAGACAGACATATCGACAAGTAGACAGACGGACAGACAGACAGACAGACAGACAGACAGACAGACAGACAGACAGACAGGCAGGCAGGCAGGCAGGCAGACAGACAGACGGACAAACATATATATATATATATATATATATATATATATATATATATATATATATATATATATATATATATATATATGTCTTTCGTTCATCAAGAGCATTGTACATTCACATAGGAAGAAAAATAAACATTGTGAAATGAATGTTGTAAACCTAAACAAGGTACATTACCATGGTATGAGGCCCATCTCCCACCTACCAACACATCACCCCACACACACACACACACACACCCACCTACTCACACACCCACCCAGGGACACATACATACCCCACCAACCGATCCATCCCCCTCCCGCACATCCCGCACCCACACACACTGCCCTCACGTGTTCCCCCAACCCAAACACACTCGCCACCCACAAACATCCCCCAACAACCCACACATCCCGTGCCCACCTACATATACATCCTAACCCACAC
This sequence comes from Cepaea hortensis, assembly GCA_963921405.1. Taxonomy (NCBI): domain Eukaryota; kingdom Metazoa; phylum Mollusca; class Gastropoda; order Stylommatophora; family Helicidae; genus Cepaea; species Cepaea hortensis. The sequence goes on from OY992876.1 coordinate 186,411,471, forward strand.
ATCCTCTCCCCACCCAAACCTTCAACCACCCATCCTCCAGCCACACCTCCATCGACCACATATTCCCCACCCACGCACACACATCACCCACCAACCCACACATCGCACATCCACTCACACATCCCCCAAACCATACACACACATCCCCACCAACTGACATCTCCCTACCCACACACACACACACACACACACATCTCCCTAACCACTTATACATCCCCAATCCACTCACACACATCCCACCACCAACACTTACATCCTCCACCCACACACACATGCCCTAACCTAATCCCCCATCACACACATCCCCCACCCGTACATCACATACATCCCCCACCAGCACATCACATACATCCCCTACCACGCAATATTCCCAACCCACGCACCACACACACATACCCTCACGAACACATCCCACACGCACATATCACCACACATCCCCACCTACACACCACACACATATCCCCCACCCACATACCACACAATATCCCCACCCACAACACACAGATACCCTCACATACCCACCCCACATATCCCAACCCACACACCACACAAATCTCCCACCCACACACACATATCCCCAACCAAAAAACCACACACCTCTCCCCACCCACACACACACATTCCCCACCATTTTACCAACACACACTCACTCACCCACTCATCCTCCACTACGCACCCACACAACCCCACCCACCCACCCCAACCAAACATCTCTCGATCACAATACACCTACCCACACACATCCTCCACCCACTCACGCATACCACCCGACATATACACATCCCTCACACACCTACACATGCCTAAGCCACTCACATACCCCCACCCACACATTCCCTATCTACGCACACATAACCCACCCACACACCCCCACCACACACACATACTTCCCCCAACCACCACACATTCCCTGCTCACCCACACATAACCCCCAACCATACACATATTCTGCACCGATCACACACATTCCCCACATCACACACATCCCCCACACCACACACATACAGACAGACAGACAGACAGACAGACAGATAGACAGACAAATAGATAGATAGATAGATAGATAGATAGATAGATAGATAGATAGATAGATAGATAGATAGATAGATAGATAGATAGATAGATAGATAGATAGATGAATAGATGGATGGATGAATAGATGGATGGATGGATGGATGGATGGATGGATGGATGGATGGATGGATGGATGGATGGATGGATAGATAGATAGATAGATAGATAGATAGATAGATAGATAGATAGATAGATAGATAGATAGATAGATAGATAGATAGATAGATAGATAGATAGATAGATAGATAGATAGATAGATAGATAGCGTCTATCCGTTGTGTGGAAAGTGAAAGGATTTGGTCTGATTGGTTCGTCGATCTGTCTATTGTAACCTGGCGGGTGACAGTGAAACTTACATCATCATGGACTAACATATAGACAAATATATGTGAGCTCTCCTCGTCATGCCACGGTCATCTCATTATGTTTAGTTGTGTTAACTGAACAGTACATAAACAATAAATTCTGTGCTTTTACTGGGAATTCCGTACTCACTCCACAGATAATTATTTAGGGTAGTTCCAGGGGAAAAAAACTGTACATAATCACATGTGACTGTTGATCTACTACCGACCTACAGCTTAACGGAGCTAATAACAAGAACTGCCCTGTAGGCTACAATTAGACCCGTCTTCTCAGCGCTACCTACAGGTTAACTACTAGCGCCCACGATCACGATATACCCAAGTCTAATCGAATAGAGACGTCTGGGTATGTGGTGGAAAGTGGATATCTGGAAAATGTGTTTGTTCGCGTGCTGGACCTTTGGCCTGGTGTTCGTGGGCTGGACTACAAACTTGATTGCAATATTTAATGTACACGGGGTGAAACTAGAACAAGTAATAACGTGGCTTATATATGACACATAAACTTTCTAGAAAGATTGCAGAAACATATCAAATATTAAAATGGTAATATGACTGGTAAAAACTATACTCAGCAACATTGACAAACTATATTAACGTACAGACAAATAGTCAATAAATTAAAATGAACAATATAAAACAGATTATGTGGTTGTTTCGGGATTTGAAATTTAAATATTGAGCACAACCCACTACTGGCAACGCCGATCGCATTCTGGTATGAACCTAAGGCCTATCCACGTCAATATGGAAGCACTATACTCGAGTTTCGCCCTCGTTTGAGCTCGTCAGTAGTGCATATCCTTGACCGGATCCGGAAACAGTCCCGGATCACGCGTGTGAAGCGGGTGTGTAACCACGCGGCACACACTGGACACACCAAATTATCACAACAGAACATCACAACGCTACCCATCGTAGGCTATGCTCAAGATTGCCCAATCGCCGCGACCGACGTCCGTCAATCGATGGGACCCGAACGATCAGGTCTTCTCACTGGCAAGGAACACCAGGCCTCCTAAATCCAGTGAGCAATAATAAATTGATTATGTGGTTGTTTCGGGATTTGAAATTTAAATATTGAGCACAACCCACTACTGGCAACGCCGATCGCATTCTGGTATGAACCTAAGGCCTATCCACGTCAATATGGAAGCACTATACTCGAGTTTCGCCCTCGTTTGAGCTCGTCAGTAGTGCAGAACCTTGACCGGATCCGGAAACAGTCCTGGATCACGCGTGTGAAGCGGGTGTGTAACCACGCGGCACACACTGGACACACAAAGTTATCACAACAGAACATCACAACGCTACCCATCGTAGGCTATGCTCAAGATTTAAATTTCAAATCCCGAAACAACCACATAATCAATTTATTATTGCTCACTGGATTTAGGAGGCCTGGTGTTCCTTGCCAGTGAGAAGACCTGATCGTTCGGGTCCCATCGATTGACGGACGTCGGTCGCGGCGATTGGGCAATCTGGAGCATAGCCTACGATGGGTAGCGTTGTGATGTTCTGTTGTGATAATTTGGTGTGTCCAGTGTGTGCCGCGTGGTTACACACCCGCTTCACACGCGTGATCCGGGACTGTTTCCGGATCCGGTCAAGGATATGCACTACTGACGAGCTCAAACGAGGGCGAAACTCGAGTATAGTGCTTCCATATTGACGTGGATAGGCCTTAGGTTCATACCAGAATGCGATCGGCGTTGCCAGTAGTGGGTTGTGCTCAATATTTAAATTTCAAATCCCGAAACAACCACATAATCAATTTATTATTGCTCACTGGATTTAGGAGGCCTGGTGTTCCTTGCCAGTGAGAAGACCTGATCGTTCGGGTCCCATCGATTGACGGACGTCGGTCGCGGCGATTGGGCAATCTTGAGCATAGCCTACGATGGGTAGCGTTGTGATGTTCTGTTGTGATAATTTGGTGTGTCCAGTGTGTGCCGCGTGGTTACACACCCGCTTCACACACGTGATCCGGGACTGTTTCCGGATCCGGTCAAGGATATGCACTACTGACGAGCTCAAACAAGGGCGAAACTCGAGTATAGTGCTTCCATATTGACGTGGATAGGCCTTAGTTTCATACCAGAATGCGATCGGCGTTGCCAGTAGTGGGTTGTGCTCAATATTTAAATTTCAAATCCCGAAACAACCACATAATCAATTTATTATTGCTCACTGGATTTAGGAGGCCTGGTGTTCCTTGCCAGTGAGAAGACCTGATCGTTCGGGTCCCATCGATTGACGGACGTCGGTCGCGGCGATTGGGCAATCTTGAGCATAGCCTACGATGGGTAGCGTTGTGATGTTCTGTTGTGATAATTTGGTGTGTCCAGTGTGTGCCGCGTGGTTACACACCCGCTTCACACGCGTGATCCGGGACTGTTTCCGGATCCGGTCAAGGATATGCACTACTGACGAGCTCAAACGAGGGCGAAACTCGAGTATAGTGCTTCCATATTGACGTGGATAGGCCTTAGGTTCATACCAGAATGCGATCGGCGTTGCCAGTAGTGGGTTGTGCTCATTATTTAAATTTCAAATCCCGAAACAACCACATAATCAATTTATTATTGCTCACTGGATTTAGGAGGCCTGGTGTTCCTTGCCAGTGAGAAGACCTGATCGTTCGGGTCCCATCGATTGACGGACGTCGGTCGCGGCGATTGGGCAATCTTGAGCATAGCCTACGATGGGTAGCGTTGTGATGTTCTGTTGTGATAATTTGGTGTGTCCAGTGTGTGCCGCGTGGTTACACACCCGCTTCACACGCGTGATCCGGGACTGTTTCCGGATCCGGTCAAGGATATGCACTACTGACGAGCTCAAACGAGGGCGAAACTCGAGTATAGTGCTTCCATATTGACGTGGATAGGCCTTAGGTTCATACCAGAATGCGATCGGCGTTGCCAGTAGTGGGTTGTGCTCAATATTTAAATATAAAATAGCACGGAGTAATGGAGTTTTATATAACACAATTACAGAAAACCGAGAATGTTGGGACGACTAGCCTTCACCAGCGAACAAATACTAGAAGACACAAAGTATCAAAACGGGAAATGCACCACTGTGAATACATTAAGGCAAACTAACCAAATTAGGAGATCGGAAATTTGGAAACAACGGACGAGACCGTATACTTAGGTGCAGTTGTTAACAAATCAAATTAGTGGTACTGCGGTGAAGCTATGAAAATGTAAACGATATCAAGCTGCATTTATCCATTTTCTTTTATAAGTTATTATACTGCACTGTAAGTAAAGCCGTGATATTATAATAAAGAATGCACTCACCTTGATATAATAGAAAAGAGTGCACTCAACATAAGATTATAGTAAAGAATGCACTCAACATAAGATTATAGTAAAAAGTGCACCCAACATAAGATTATAGTAAAGAGTGCACTCAACATAAGATTATAGTAAAGAGTGCACTCAACATAAGATTATAGTAAAGAGTGCACTCAACATAAGATTATAGTAAAGAGTGCACTCAACATAAGATTATAGTAAAGAGTGCACTCAACATAAAATTATAGTAAAGAGAGCACTCGCCATATATAATAGTAAAGATTGCACTCACCTTGATATTATGTATGTATGTATGTATGTATGTATGTATGTATGTATGTATGTATGTATGTATGTATGTATGTATGTATGTATGTATGTATGTATGTATGTATGTATGTATGTATGTATGTATGTATGTATGTATGTGTGTGTGTGTGTGTGTGTGTAAGTGTGTAACAGTAACAATGGTGATATCAAAGAAAATGGTGACAACAAAATGTGGCATACAAATAGAAGGCAAAATTCTTAACCAAGTGGATAATTTGAATTACCTAGGGACATTTATAACTTCAGATGGAAGATGCACAACTGAGATTAAGCGCAGAATAGGGCAAGAAAACGCTGCATTTCCGAAAATAAAGAGTATATTATGTAATAAGTCATTATGTATGTATGTATGTATGTATGTATGTATGTATGTATGTATGTATGTATGTATGTATGTATGTATGTATGTATGTATGTATGTATGTATGTATGTATGTATGTATGTATGTATGTATGTATGTATGTATGTATGTATGTATGTATGTATGTATGTATGTATGTATGTATGTATGTATGTATGTATGTATGTATGTATGTATGTATGTATGTATGTATGTATGTATGTATGTATGTATGTATGTATGTATGTATGTATGTATGTATGTATGTATGTATGTATGTATGTATGTATGTATGTATGTATGTATGTATGTATGTATGTATGTATGTATGTATGTATGTATGTATGTATGTATGTATGTATGTATGTATGTATGTATGTATGTATGTATGTATGTATGTATGTATGTATGTATGTATGTATGTATGTATGTATGTATGTATGTATGTATGTATGTATGTATGTATGTATGTATGTATGTATGTATGTATGTATGTATGTATGTATGTATGTATGTATGTATGTATGTATGTATGTATGTATGTATGTATGTATGTATGTATGTATGTATGTATGTATGTATGTATGTATGTATGTATGTATGTATGTATGTATGTATGTATGTATGTATGTATGTATGTATGTATGTATGTATGTATGTATGTATGTATGTATGTATGTATGTATGTATGTATGTATGTATGTATGTATGTATGTATGTATGTATGTATGTATGTATGTATGTATGTATGTATGTATGTATGTATGTATGTATGTATGTATGTATGTATGTATGTATGTATGTATGTATGTATGTATGTATGTATGTATGTATGTATGTATGTATGTATGTATGTATGTATGTATGTATGTATGTATGTATGTATGTATGTATGTATGTATGTATGTATGTATGTATGTATGTATGTATGTATGTATGTATGTATGTATGTATGTATGTATGTATGTATGTATGTATGTATGTATGTATGTATGTATGTATGTATGTATGTATGTATGTATGTATGTATGTATGTATGTATGTATGTATGTATGTATGTATGTATGTATGTATGTATGTATGTATGTATGTATGTATGTATGTATGTATGTATGTATGTATGTATGTATGTATGTATGTATGTATGTATGTATGTATGTATGTATGTATGTATGTATGTATGTATGTATGTATGTATGTATGTATGTATGTATGTATGTATGTATGTATGTATGTATGTATGTATGTATGTATGTATGTATGTATGTATGTATGTATGTATGTATGTATGTATGTATGTATGTATGTATGTATGTATGTATGTATGTATGTATGTATGTATGTATGTATGTATGTATGTATGTATGTATGTATGTATGTATGTATGTATGTATGTATGTATGTATGTATGTATGTATGTATGTATGTATGTATGTATGTATGTATGTATGTATGTATGTATGTATGTATGTATGTATGTATGTATGTATGTATGTATGTATGTATGTATGTATGTATGTATGTATGTATGTATGTATGTATGTATGTATGTATGTATGTATGTATGTATGTATGTATGTATGTATGTATGTATGTATGTATGTATGTATGTATGTATGTATGTATGTATGTATGTATGTATGTATGTATGTATGTATGTATGTATGTATGTATGTATGTATGTATGTATGTATGTATGTATGTATGTATGTATGTATGTATGTATGTATGTATGTATGTATGTATGTATGTATGTATGTATGTATGTATGTATGTATGTATGTATGTATGTATGTATGTATGTATGTATGTATGTATGTATGTATGTATGTATGTATGTATGTATGTATGTATGTATGTATGTATGTATGTATGTATGTATGTATGTATGTATGTATGTATGTATGTATGTATGTATGTATGTATGTATGTATGTATGTATGTATGTATGTATGTATGTATGTATGTATGTATGTATGTATGTATGTATGTATGTATGTATGTATGTATGTATGTATGTATGTATGTATGTATGTATGTATGTATGTATGTATGTATGTATGTATGTATGTATGTATGTATGTATGTATGTATGTATGTATGTATGTATGTATGTATGTATGTATGTATGTATGTATGTATGTATGTATGTATGTATGTATGTATGTATGTATGTATGTATGTATGTATGTATGTATGTATGTATGTATGTATGTATGTATGTATGTATGTATGTATGTATGTATGTATGTATGTATGTATGTATGTATGTATGTATGTATGTATGTATGTATGTATGTATGTATGTATGTATGTATGTATGTATGTATGTATGTATGTATGTATGTATGTATGTATGTATGTATGTATGTATGTATGTATGTATGTATGTATGTATGTATGTATGTATGTATGTATGTATGTATGTATGTATGTATGTATGTATGTATGTATGTATGTATGTATGTATGTATGTATGTATGTATGTATGTATGTATGTATGTATGTATGTATGTATGTATGTATGTATGTATGTATGTATGTATGTATGTATGTATGTATGTATGTATGTATGTATGTATGTATGTATGTATGTATGTATGTGGGTGTGTGTCTCTGTGTGTGTATTTTGGTGTAAACAATTACTTATGTCATACGTATGTTCATTTTGACCTGGTAGGTTTGCTGAAATCCATATTAATATCCCATTTGTCTATTTGTCTTTAAATCAGATAGCCGTCCTTGTTCAGCAGACGTGTATTCCCCGCTGACAGCTGCGATATCTTCATATATCTTGCCGAGTAAGGTGAACATCAAGTGCTCATCGCAAACAGCTATTGAGACTCTTTCCGCAGTCATATACGGAGGCTTTTTCAGACATGCTCATGAATGTTTTACTCTCATCCATGAACAATTGATCACCTTGATTACAGCAGCTCGCATTTTATTTTACCGGGTTTGTGATCAAGGGGATATTTGATTGAAGGACCCGGAAATTCCGGTCTACAATTATGACGACCGCTGGCAATCGGGTGCATATAAATGGGATGGGGAAAAACCTTTCGGGTAGATGCAGACGCCAGAAGAAGTATAGTGCAAATGTATTGCTTGCGACGTTTACTGACCACATATCTAACAACACACCCACATGAATACCCGTATAATGTTTCATCCATTACGTGAGATCATTCCGAAAACTAAGTAACCCAATTTTAACATTATTCCACAAATTTGAACTGGAGTTTATTGAATGTAATTATCTGGGGAAAAAAGAGATCAGGACGAGAGAACGAGATATGTTATTATACCTGATTTTCATTCAAGTTAATTAAATGCATGCTATTTTTTTAAATGTTATCCTTTATTCTTTATTTAATTCGAAAATTATCTTCTTTTATGAATATATAAACACACATACACTTTTAAGGGGCTGCATGGTCTCGAGGTATGGTGTCCGCCTCGAGTACAGGAGGTCCCGGGTTCAAGCCCCTGTGAGGACCGGGATTTCTTCACGTGTACTTCTAGTAATAAAATTTCCCCTGGTCTCTGGGTAGTGAGATCGGACGCCCGTGTGTATTGTAGCGCATGTAAAAAATCCCTTGGCAGTTGGAAATCGTAAAAGAGTAGCCTAACGGCGCTGCCCTGGCAATATTTCGAGTTAAACATATTCCCAAAGTATTTCAGGATCCTCACCGGTGCTACGTAGTTCGTGCACTAAGCTGCGTTTCTCCAAACTCAGGTGTGAGTTAGGAGGAGAACGGAGCACTTATGGGACTAAACTAAACTAAACACCCATCCACTCATATGAAGACACGCACACCCATACATATATATTCAATGAAGTGGAGGTTGCATCGCTTTGAAAAGTGGAGATAACCTCTCTCTCTCTCTCTCTCTCTCTCTCTCTCTCTCTCTCTCTCTCTCTCTCTCTCTCTCTCTCTCTCTCTCTCTCTCTCTCTCTCTCTCTCTCTCTCACGCGCGAGCGCACACACACACACACATATATATATATGTGTACATACAATATAAACATATACGCTATGCAGATTATACAATATTGGTGGCGGATAATGCGACAGACCTTCAACAATTGTTAAACATTGTAATAACAGCGTGCAAAGAAAGGACTCTCCTTGAATATCAAGAAAACAGTAACAATGGTGATATCAAAGAAAATGGTGACAACAAAATGTGGCATACAAATAGAAGGCAAAATTCTTAACCAAGTGGATAATTTGAATTACCTAGGGGCATTTATAACTTCAGATGGAAGATGCACAACTGAGATTAAGCGCAGAATAGGGCAAGAAAACGCTGCATTTCCGAAAATAAAGAGTATCTTATGTAATAAGTCATTATTACTTAATGTAAGAAAGAGAGTGCTGAAAAGCTATATAGAACGGGACGCAGATGTGTTTTCAAGACACCAGGACCAGGTTCTATACTGGCCAAGACTCACTAACACGCCCTAGTTGTGCGTCCTGGGCAACAGGTACGTCCAGGGTCCTGACTAACGTAGTCGGATCGCTGATTCTTCTGAAGTCGCCTGCACACGGCGAGGAACCACCAGTCTGTACACCAATGAGACAGACATGGGTCACCCGATACGCACGCAAACCTCAGGTCCCGTATGACATCACACTGATGCTGGACAACGGGATGTCTTCATCCGACATACAGGACTTCCACGCTGGAGTTCACATCCAGCGAACGTAAGCAAGCAAGCTATATAGAACCAGTTTTGCTGTATGGAGGCGAATCTTGGAATGTAAATGAATAAATTAGGAAGAATTTAGAAGCAACAGAGATGTACTTCTTGAGACGAATGTTGCGAATTCCGTGGACTGCCAGAGTAACTAACAACGGTTACATAAAAGAGGCTAATGAAACTACAACATTATATGCAACAATAAGAAAGATACAAACAGTTTTCTTTAGTCATGTGTTGAGAAGAGAGACATTGAGAACATTGTGACAGCTGGAAAGATCGAGGGGGAAAGAGGCAGAGGCAGGCCAAAAGAAATGAAGCTGGATGGATTGAGACCGCGGCATGGCATGGAGGAATATCATCAGCAGTTTTGATCCAGAACTCCAAAGACTGAGATCTGTGGAGAGCCATGAACGCCTACGCAAAACACTTGATGATATATATCTCATCTCATCATCTCATGATGTTCCTCTTGTACCTTGCGGTGACGAGGTGAAGTATAAACATCGTGAGAGTGCCCGATTATGGGCTTCATATATCGATATTCCCATGGACTCTGCTATTCCCTCCGTCCAACGTTTACGTAGTCGGCCTCTTCCTTTGTTTCCATCCGGTCTGTACATCATTGCTTGTTGTGGCATGCTGTTGACTGGTAACCTAATAGCATGGCCAAAGCATTTGACTTGCTGCTTTCTAATTCCTCCGAAGTCGGAGAGTGTCTGCCTGTACAGCGAGGAACCACCAGTCTGCACACCAATAAGCCAGACATGGGACAACGGATACTCACGCAAACCTCAAGTCCTGTATGACATCACACTGATGTTGGACAACAGGATGCCTTCATCCGACATGCAGGACTTCGCATTGGAGCTCAAGCCAACGAACACAAGCAAGCAAGCAGCTTTCTAATAAAATCTAGTGCTGCTTTAACCCCAACTTTAGTCCTGATTTCTTCATTTCTGATCTTATCTCTTCTTGATACCTTGAGTATTCTTCACAGGAACCTAATTTCTGTTGTGATTTTTCTTTTCTCAGGTTTGGCATTGGTAGCATTGAGTTGGTAGGAAGATTGTGTTGTAAAGTGCTTTCTTAGTAGTTATTGTTACATGTTTGTTCTTTAGTATTGGTTCCATTTGTCCAATGAGTTGATTTGCCTTATTGCACCTATTTTCGATGTCGTCTTCTAATTTGCCATTTGATGATATTATACTTCCTAGGTACTGGAAACTCTTTACTTGTTTCAAGGGATGTTCGTTTAGGTGAATTGTTGTTGTTTGTTCTTCTTTAGTTATAGTCATTATCTCTGTTTTGCTTGTGCAAATCTTCATGTTATGTTTCCTACACGTTTCGTTTAGACCAGAGGTTCCCAGACCACGGCCCGCGGGCCACTTGTGGCCCGCCAGCTGTCAGAAAGTGGATGGCGAGGCCTCGTTATTTAATATAATACATTTTAATAATTTCACAAATGCACTCGGAGCGCCCCGTCAGCGTTTCGCAACGAAACGTTATGAAGTTCCCATATCCCAGCCTTGTCGACCAATCAGAGTGCGCAAGGCGCCATGTTGTTGTCTGTTACAACTGTTTAGCACAGTCGGCAGTATTGTGTTGAAATTATATTTTTTAAAATAAAAATTTACTGTTAAAGCCTATAAACATGAGTGTGGAAAATCTAAAATCAAACAATGGTAAAAAGCGGAAATGTGAAGACGTTGCTTGTCGTGAATTCTTTGGAAGACTTTGGACACGAAAAATTTGTGCCGAGACATTGATAAACTGGCATCTGGACTTAAGTAACTGGTTATGAAGAACAGTTATAATTGTAAATTAATTACATTAATAGCGATTTTCGAAACTTATTTAAAATGTATTGTTAAATGGACTTTTGATTTTACACCAAAAAATTACCATAGTGTACTACTGACAATGACTACCTTTAAAGTTTTAGAATTTAGTTGACGAAAGTTAAGAAATGTAAGAATGATATTGCACTAAGTTTATAATTTTATAATCGTGTGGCCCGCTTAACTACCGAAAATAGTTAGATATGGTCCTATGCTTGAAAAGCTTGGGAATCACTTGTTTAGACTATTCATGTGGTCTTGTAATTCAGCTTCTGGTTTTTCTATTAGTGCTTGGTCGTCCGCAAACAGGAGTTCTCTAATGGTTAGATTTGCAGATGGTTCTTCTTCTGTGTTCTCGTCATGCGGTATTCTTGCTGTCTCTGCTTGGCTGGTTTCTTTTCATATGTTGTCTATATATGTTATGAACAAGAGAGGGGACAGGACACAACCTTGTCGTACTCCAGATCTTATGGTAAAGGGTTCTGAGTGTCATCCAGTTGCCCTCACTATGCATTCACTGTTGTTGTATAATCTTCTACAAAGGTTTATTAGATGTGTACTCATTCCATATTGTTTAAGGATTTCTCACAGCTTGTTTCTATCTACTCTATCGAATGCCTTTTCTTGGTCGACAAAGGCTAGGTAGAGTGTTTCATTGAATTCGATTGATTTTTCTATAAGTTGTCTAAAAGCAAAAATGGCATCTGTGCATCCTTTGTTTTTCCTAAATCCAAGTTGTGTTTCGCTTAGCTGGGTTTCTAAAGTAGTTCGTAATCTTTTTTAAAGAATTGTGCAAAATATTTTCCCAGTATAACTCAACAGTGAAATGCCTCTGTATAGTGTGCAGTCTCTTTTGCTTCCTTTGTTTTTACAAATTGGGATAATTATGGCGATTCCCCAGTCTTGTGGTGTCTGTTGTTCTACCCAAAAATGGTTGAATAGTCTATGTAGCCAGCTGTTCCTACTTCTCTTGCTGCTTTAATTAGTTCATTTGGTATTTCATCCTGTCCCGGTGATTTGTTCAATGGGGCTAATCTGATGGCTTCTATAATTTCTTCTTTTAGTATGTCTGCTTCTAGTTCTTCGGTGACATCTGTGTAGGTCTCTTGAATTCCTGTGACATCTGATGGGATGTTGAGAAGTTGTTCGAAATACTGCTTCCATCTTATTAGGATTTGTTTTTGTTCACTTATTGGTTCTTCATTTTCGCAGTTAATTATTTTAGTTGGGTCAAAGGGTTCTCCTCTGGTGCGCATTGCACTTATCTGTTTCTAGACGTTTCTAGTTGCATCCTTGTAGTTTTTATTTAGGGTTTCTTCATACTCTTCCCAGTCTTTTTATTTTTCCCTCTATACTATTCTACTCACATGTCTTCTCGCTATTCTATATTCTATGTAATCACATTCCTATTTGCTCTTCAACCACTTTTTACATTTTTCCTTTTTGTCTTTTACCGCTTTCTTTACTTCTGCGTTGCACCAACTTGCTATTTTCTTTATCCGCGTTTTGCGTTTTTTCGTGGTTCCACATGTTATTTTTTCAGTATTTAAAATGCTTGATTTGAACATCTCTCATTCTTCTTCCACTGTTTTTCTTTCTGTAGGTTATTTTACAAAGAGTTCAGTTAGTTCTTTCTCATAATTACTGCCTCGTCTTTAAGGTTTTTTAAGTTTACTGATTCGCATGGCATGTATTTTCCTGCTCTTTGTTTTCTTCTTCTGATGTTTCTTATTGTGGCAATGACTGCTTTATGATATGTGTTTATACTGAAATTGGGCACTGCCCTTGCATCTAATATATTTCTCTTTCTGTTATTTTTTGTTAATATAAAATCAATTTGACTTTTAGTATCTAGATCTCTCCATTTATACCAGGTGTATACTTGTGAATCTTTATGTTTATAGAATGTGTTTGTTATATAGAGGTCGTATTGGCTGCAAAGATCTATCAGTCTACTTCCGTTATCATTCCTTTCATTTTGCTGATCTCCAAATGCTCCCAGATGTTTTTCTATGCCCACTGTGTTATGTCATTGTCTTGCATTGAAGTCTCCCATAACTATGATGTTATCATGCTTATCTATTTTATTCAGCACGTCATGTATGTCTTCGTAGAAGTCCTCACAATCTTGTTCATTATTGCTTGCATTACATGGTGCGTATATTTATACATATGTTGTAATTGTTTGTTCTTGTATTCTCACTGTTTTGATTCTTTCTTATATATATTTTATTTCTAGTATTCCTCTTGCTAGCCGTGGTTCGATGACTATTCCCACACCGTGTCTTGCCCTTTCTTGCTGTTCTACTCCAGAATAAACAAACGTGTAACTGCGGTGGAGCTCCTTGCATCCTTTCCCCTTTGTTCTGGTGTCCGCTATTCCCATCATTCCAATTTTCCTCTCTTCCATTATTTCTATAAACTCTTCTTCTTTACTATTGAAACCACAGACGTTCATTGGGCCTATTTTTTGAGTTGCTGATCCATCTCGAAGTCCATTAACATTGCCGGGTCGATATCCGTTTGGGTCAGTCCGTTTATACCTCTTAGTTTTCTACGAGCAGTATGAAGATCCCTGCCGGCTTGCTAGGCCAGTCGCAGGATTAGGACACTAATCAGACCACAGGGAGTCCATCCCCTATGGAGAGCCATAGCCCCGTTAGCCCATGACCTCGCGATCATGGTTGCCCGGTCTGCACCACGTGGAGGTGGGGGTTGACTTGTGTAGTCTGCGGGTCATCGGCAGGCTACTAATTTTCACTCCTCACCCCTCCTGGGAGAGGCTAGCCGATCCTAACCCTGCTGGCTGCAGGGCCAGGCGCATTCCACACCTTGCAGACCGATATGATATATATATATATATATATATATATATATATATATATATATATATATATATATATATATATATATCGAGGTAGAGCTTCAGAGCAAGAGAGACATACGCATAGAGAGAGCAAGAGAGACATACGCATAGAGAGAGCAAGAGATACATACGCATAGAGAGAGCAAGAGAGACATACGCACAAAGAGAGCAATATCGACACGGGGAGAGATTCTCTCCAATTTTCAATAATGCGTTTTAACCTACTCGTCATTTAGTACATCAATACATCCTGAACTTAGCCTCACATTAAATATAATATTTTCGTTTTTGGAATCAATTTATCACATTAAGTCTAATAGGCCGCCATCTAGTCACATTTTTACAGTAGATAATTCATGTAGCGTCGTGTTCTGCTGAATTATCTATCTCTCAACTACAGACGGCGAAGGTAATACTTGTTGGTACATTATTTGCTGTAATATAGTTATGCTGATGTCGAGTTGCTTATGTTGCTGTTGTTGCTGCTAATAATCCAGCTGCTGTCATTTGAGAAATTCTACTCCGTTATCTCGAGACATGTTGTGCTTTTGCATTTTCATGGGAGAATGTCAGGCTTAAACACGTGAAGCTTCTATATAATTCTAAGCTACCCACGTACAGGCTTAATCACAGCCAGCGTAACTGTCAAACATCTTGCTAATTTATCTTCATTCATATATTCGTGGTCTCCCTTCCCTTCCCGTATCTATGTATATGCCAGCCTGTCTGTCTAGCTGTCTGTCCAATCACTTAACCATGTATTTATCTGTCTGTCTTCCTGACTGTCTGTCTTTCTGATTGTCTTTTAGTGTGTCTATCTATTGTAAGAACGTCTGTGAATTTGCCTGTTTGTCGTATTCCGTATTCAAATCAATGAAGAAAACGGGAAATATATTGTAATGACCCAGCAATGACAATAACATCATCAATTTATGGGTGTGTGATTACTTGGCAACATTTAATTGACCACAACTATTACCAGCTACATGTTCTTACTATCTGTAAGTTGGCTCTTGCGTATATGTTGTTATTTATCTGCCTTTCTGTAATTCATTAACCACGACAACTAAAGTTTTGCATGTGCAAGTGCAAGGCGGGGCTGAGTGGTCTCGAGGTATGGTGTCCGACTCGAGTGCTGGAGGTCCCGGGTTCAAGCCCCGGTGAGGGCCGAGATTTTTTCACATGGACTTCTAGTAACAAAATTTCCCATGGTCTCTGGGTAGTGAGATCGGACGCCCGTGTGTATTGTTGCGCACGTAAAAAATCACTTGGCAGTTGGAATATCGAAAAAGAGTAGCCTAACGGCGCTGCCCGGGCAAAATTTCGAGTTAAAATTCTACCCAGAGTATTTTAGGAGCCTCGCCGATGCTACAGAGTTCGTGCACTGAGCTGAGATTCTCCGGACTCAAGCTTGGGTTAGGAGTAGAACGGAGCACTTATGGGTTACACCCCTGTGCCGTGATGTTCATCCGTCGACTAAACTAAACTAAATTAAACTATGTGCTTGTGCATGTTGTAATTTACAATTTAGCCAGTATGTTCTCTCTATGTGAACTTTGAATAGTGCAGTAAAATAATGTTGATACAGAATAGAAGTGTAAGGATTGTTTCTTCTTACATGAAGGGCAAGTAAAAGGGGGTCAGTTGCATTTTGTCCATGTACATCTAAAAGGGCGTCAGTTGTGTTTGGGCCCTAGACAGTTGGGCTGCTGTAACTGCGAGTTTCGACTGATTTATGTGACTTCAGCACGACGATTTGGCATCTCAGCCTGTATCCATCGTTTCTTGAGCAGTCTGAAGTGAGGCAACCTCTTATATACATGAACACGGACAAGCATGCACACACATAGACATTGGAACATGCATACACTTACACATGCAAATATACATGCATACCTGACAAGCGTGGGTGAAGGCTAGCAGACATAGAGAGACATTCAAACATACAATCAGACAGACATACAGACATATAATAGACACACAAAAAAACATAATGGCACACACACACAACCAGAGAACCACACATTAATGTATTCGCACATATGCGCGTACACACGAACACGTTCATTGTGTGTTGGAATCAAACGGTGTATTGCTATATTTCCTTCTTGAGGAGAAGACAGAAGAGTGACTCTAACTGATAGCATGTTCATATGTTCCTTCTGATGAAATATTTATTTGCATACACACACACACACACACATATCCACTGCATCGATATTGCTGTCCTGTCCCTAAAGGGACCATCTTAGTGGAACATTTGTGATTTGAAATCCTGTCGGTAGAATTCTGAATTGTTTGACACTGGATCGGCAGGAAATTCTTAACACCAGCTTCCCTCCGAAAGATTCAAGTCTTGTTCGGGTGGCTATTTCTCATAAGGGAACATCTATGCATACATAGATGGTAAGATTTAATTAATACTCAGTACTCCTCATCATTCACAGCCAATTCTTCGTGTCCCATGAATTCGCGGTGTCACTAGCTGTGTATGAGCGGGCATTAAAAGTAGCTTAAAAGTCGACAGGGTCACAGGCCACAGGAATGTCGACAGGTCGACATTCCCATTTCATGATAATGCCCGACCACCACCATATGGTCGTGCCCGACCACCACCATATGGTCGGGCATTGTCATGTAATAACAACATGCCTCGCCGGACAACTGCTACCGTTTTGTTTCTCAGCCCTTTTCAGTACATGATAGTGGGATGATAACCCCGAGTATTAATTAATCCTTAGTAATGAGTAAAATCACACAGGCCTACACTAATAATTTCCATAACCCAGTAAACATAATGTTCCGAAGCTTGGATGACATCTTAGCGCTTTGGTTTAACGGTTAGGACTTTACGCTGACAACGGCATAAGTCCGGAGAGACAATACGACGACAGCTTTCGGCGCCCGCTAGGGGAGGAAAAAGCTAACCATCTATTCCTCCGTGCGATTACGCTTTTAAAACGTGGTGGTTCTTGCACTTCACTTACCCAAACGAGGTTTATGCTATAGGGCTTGTTTTTGAATTAATATCTTGATTTATGCTTATATTTTGCAGTCGCGATCAAGCATAAACACATTCCTACACCTCAACTATTTACGAACAACATCCCTTAATGTGCTATGTGATATAATTTGTGATAAACTACATTGGTATTCCAAATGTTTGCTTACACACAGCTCCAGCACGAACATTTTTCTCACTTGTAGGGATACTATCTTCAGACGGGCTCCTTTGTTCGACTGTCACAATACACTGAAAGCCAATGAATTCACGAAACCTGTTTCTCACATGTTTTATTTTTCGTCGTTTTAGAGGCTCTTTTTCGAAAGGGTTACGGACGAAATTCGTCACCTCCATACCGTTCGAAACACAACTGCGATTTGGCAGCAGACAGTCTTGCATTGTTTTTAATAAAATGATATGAGTGCTGGTCGTTAAGACAGCAATGGCAAACTACTGAACGTAACCTTTTCAAGAAATCAGAAATCAAACAGTCAAACAATGCTGGAGTTGACTGCGACGTCTGCAAATAACTTAACTAGAGGCATACCCAGTTTTAAGTAAATGATTAATTAATGTATGCAGGATGCGTTTTCCGAGTTACATAAATGGTGCATGTCCTTTACAGGACGTTGCCGTCAATCCTAATCCCGGGATGATTTATTAGTCAAGTTTACATACAGTAGTTTGCCATTGCTTTCTGAAGAAGGGGTTAACGTTGAAGTGCACCTGCCCGATGTAGGGACGGAACCTCGTACCTCGACCTCAGCACACAGGAAGTTCAAGCACACGCGCATTAAGCCCCGGAGTCACGCTGTTTTTCCGTGTAGAGGTCAAATAACTCATATCTCTGTTTGAGCACACTCAGTGTACACTATTCATTATTGTACTGCTTGCAGCACCAGTCTCCCCAGGTCAGGATGATTAATCTATGTTTCCACTCTATACACTTGATCCCAAAGGGCACTGAACATATCTGCCTGATCGTGCATCAGTATGCCACACAGTGGTGCAGACTTAGCCAATCAGACTGCCTATTTGTGTTCTACTACACCAGCATATAAACAGGGGAAAGATCTAAAAGATGTTCCCTATCTGTCACTCTGCACCAATCGTGCCTGTCTGTACCTTTCTCAGCATACTATGTGAGGCCGTTATAATCACCAAATGCGTGTACTGTTTGTCCTCAAACCAGCGACTGCTTCCATCTCTATTCTCAGACTAGATATCGTAGTATCATATGCCAGGCTGTCCTGTACTAAATGCTGTTATTAACCTTCTTTATGATCCATCAGGTACTTGTTTCTTGTCTCTTACCACAGAGCCGTCCGTGGCGATGAATAATCCACGATGTCGTGAATTGGCGTGAATAGATTGCTGCAACTCCCATTCAGTACTGCCTGTCGGCTATCCACGCACTCCAGGTCCAATGTGACTATAAAACTAAACCGCTCTGACCTTCTTCAGGCATTCTGACCCAGTCCCCTCACAATATTTTCAAGCATACACACTTCTCTGACACACACACACACATATTGGCAAGGCAGCAACAACAATGAACAGGTTAAGAAAAAGAGACTGGGAGAACAAGGAGTTTACTGCCAAAAGTCCTTGTCTATCAAGCTGTGTCCTTAGTACTCTTCTTTATGGCAGTGAAACCTGGACAACTTACTCACACCAAGAGAAACGTTTAAACAGCTTTCATAAGCGGTGTCTGCGAAGAATTCTTGGTATTAAGACAAAATCACAAATACTGAAGTATTGGAAAGATCAGGTTGTGTGACGGTTTATTCCATGCTCAGTCATCGTAGACTTAGATGGATAGGACATCTTAGGAGGATGGATGATGGTAGAATACCAAAGGACATAATTTTTTTTGGTGAATTACAGATGGGTAAGAGATCTTACCCATCTGTAATTCACCAAAAAAAAAATATGTCATAAAAGATCTTCAAGTCACCAGACTGCTGAACGCAATATACGATACTGGAGATATATCTCCTGACTTGGCTGGTGAGCCGGTGGTGCGAGACTGCCATCGGAGGGTTTGCAGAGTTTCCGGCTTGGGTCAGGATGGCGGGACGTGTTTCTTCTAGCTTGACTTAAGTCGGTTGATCGGCGGCTTGACAATCGACCATCATAAAACTCGCCAGTGTTACAGAATCAAATTTATGTTTCTAAATGTTAACGCTACGCACAAACATGGAGAGCCACGACTTCTGCCTGTCACATAAAATCTTGGAGGTCGATCGATGACAGAATGTCGCACCAAACGTCTACAAACAGTCGGCATTCTTTAACGTGTGGTTGATCGAGGAAAGTCTATCGCGCCATACATCTGCAGGCAGCAGCCATCCTGTGATGTGGTAATAGGACTGTCGGGATGTAGGTCGGCAGGATCTTTTGTTGTGGGGACAAGAATTCTCTAGATTATAGACCGGTAAGACTTTTTGAAGTACCGGATGATTTCCCAGATGAAAGGGACAACCAGCCAGTTGTTGACATTAAGTCGGAAACGGAGAGAGAAAAATAGCTTCTAGTCTGTCTAGTGTCTGGACAGTTTTGTGACGTCACTCAGACCCAGTATTAAAACCGGTGGGATAAACAACTTTGGAGAAGTCGACCAAATGTTGTGAAACAACTAAGACGTGTGTGTTACTCAGAGTTTGATTCTGGAGAGGGATTACAGTGTCTTCTATCGATTTACATTGGCGGACATGTTACCTTCGTGTGATTTAGTAGTCCCAATTTTCAAACCGGAATAAATATATGATTCCACTTGGTTTACCAAGAAGCTAGAAGAAAAGTCATAGCTCGAATATTGAAGGCAGAGTTTACTAAGAGGCTTTTGCACTGGGCCCATAACCCAGAGGGGCTGCAGGAACCTGGCCTCTGCTGAGCAGGAAACGATGGTTATTTAAGTGTGTTTCCTGAGTGATAGTTTACATCACAGTAAAATCAAGACACTGACAATAACACCTGTACCAGGAACAGTAGTAGATATAAATACCGGGAAAATTAACATTTTGAGTACAATTGGTGAATTCCTATGAACAGTTAAATACTAACATTGAGTTTTCCAAAGTGACAGTAACAGTTTTTATAGGATTCTCTGATCACATAACTTTTATGAACAGAGTAGTTACACTGTGTGTGTTAGATTAATGATCAATATTGGACTGTTTCCACTATTGATAACCAAGCATCCGGATTGTCCAAGAGCTATCGGAGGAAGTCGACACTTGGCCTGAGAGACACATCATTTGGGTGAGGTCTTCTGTCCATCATATATGGTCATGGCTGTCATATATTTTTGAAGGGAGTGGGAGATCACTGTAGTGCATGCCCCATCTCTAACAAAAGATGTAGAGCCCCATCCTCTTCTATCTTCAATAGCCCCAGAATATGAACCTTGAGTTATCTGCAGGCCTCGTTCTATTAAGTATTGTCTAGGAGATATAGATTATGGCCCTGGTAAGAATGGTAATTACTAACTGGAAATCTGCCCCTTCTCCAATGATTCTGATAGCTCTGAAGCCCCCTTATTGTTTATCAAATCTGAGGAAAGTCTGGAGAAGTTTCTCAGCCTGATTTAGATGAAGAAAACATGGATGTTGAGCAGTTGATAGATCTAGAGTCTTTTTATTTCCCCATTCAGTAAGTCATTATGAGTTAATTTATCTTTAAACAATCAACACATAAACAATCACATCAGATTCTGACAACATGATGTACATAGAAGTTGTTGACACAGATAGGTTGGAACCGACAAATTAACAGAAGGTCAATTCATGTTAATCATTTATTGACTGGTCTGAGCCTTCTGGTCAGTACATACATCTCTATTGTAGTTTACACAAAGTAATAGAACAGTTGCACGTTGGACCATTGTCCCAGACAATCAATAACAAGCATCAATATATGAGATGTCAACAAGTGTGAAAACATAGTAAACATTTTGATGTTGTACATATTAAGTATGATGGTGATGTCTCAACCATTAAATGTTAGTTTTCCTGAAATTGGGTGTGTAGTCTACCAATGAGAAAAGTAACCTGGTGACTGGAGGATTAGGTAAGCCAGGGTCCATTGACTGATGGATCCACTTCAGGTCTGCCCGTATAGCTCCTCTGAAGGCCTCCCCATGCTCTGTTCATAGCCAAGTCATCCTCCATCTCACTTGTGGTTCATCTCTTTCTCTCGGCTTCCCTCTTTCAGGTCTGATTTAGGTGGTTAATTTGCTGATGTGTTGGGTGGTTGTTGGTATGTAGCCACCAAGATCACTGATGAATATTCGCATAAATATATACATTCCTACCAATACAATAATAAGAAGTAGGTCGGAAGAAATCTAAATTCCTGAAGTAGGAACTAGTTCCCCTCCCCTCCTTTTCTCTCTAAGCTAGTGTTGGGTTAAGTTGGGGTGGTCACAGTTTATCACACGGTGTACGCCTTGTATCAACTTGTTCCTGCTGTATGTAAGTTCTCATTTGACCGGGGTCAGTGAACGTGTACAGTAAGACATTGACAAGAGTGAGAATATGTCAAGATGCATGTAAATAAATGACATACATTTATAACATTTCTTTCACTAAATGGTGTTTATCGCGTGTTTAAATAATTCTCTGTGTTTTCCCAATTAACTTCTTCTTCTTGTGTCTAATAACTCTCTCCCATTATCTGTTGTTGTGATGTTGAGTGTTGGGTTGTGTGGTGATGAGTGGTGTTGAGTTGTAGGTTATGTTGAGTAATGAGTTAAGTTCACTGCGCGTGATGATGTTCCCGAAGCACAACTTTCTCATGTATTGCAGTTCATAAGTGCTCTTATCTAATTAAAATTTGACATAAATATAAATATTTATTCCGCCAAACCCTATTAATTCAATCGATGAAGGAGAAAGGAAAGATTGATTTCTCTTTCAGCTTTCTAAATTGTAAATAGGCATAGATAAGTCTGTTTTAGAACAAGGCACTTATTCTAGTACACGAACTGTCATTTCAGCTGTAGATAGTGATAGCATCTTTTATCAGTGTTTCTGGTGAAAGGCACAAGATTGCTTTAGAATCATCACTCCTCACAGTTGTTTAGAATAGAATGTAGTAGTATAATGCACTTCTTAAAGTTAATAATTATCTCTAAGAATATCAGAGATGGCAGTTCTATCTAAGAGAATATTAGAGATGCATTTTGCCTGGGAATGGCTTTGCGTCGTTAGAATCTACAGTCGAGCATTTTTACATTTCAGAGGTTTTAATTAATAATAATACATTTCAATTGACATCACAAACACGGGTTTACATTACTTGATACTTGATACATCGGGTTCTTAGTTTAATCACGGGACTAACAAACGTACCTCGGATCCAGACTTCTGCCTTGCCCATTGAAAATTTTGGTCACACAATCTTCTCACATCTGTTCAGGAGCGGGTTTCAGAAAAGAGTGCGGGCTTATTAACATTTCTGATGAAATGGTAACATATGCTAATTATGCTTTGGCGCGAAGCGGTCACATGTCCCTTTTCGTCCAATGGTCTTCCGAGCTTTGTCTGATGCAATCTTTCTAAGAATCCACGTCATTTGTCACTTGTTCAGTTCCAGTTTCGATGTTAAGTTTTAAGTCCTAGTCTCCGTTTGTGGTTGTGAAGTCAATTTCTTTTAATGTTGTTTCCTCTTTTTGCGGCAGTTGTTGGTAAATGAATAATGTTGGTTGCGTTGTGCCACATGGCCCCACTCCAGATTGTTCTATGGTATGGAACTATGTTTCCAACATTTTCAGTTATCAAGCTGTTCCCATTTTTCCTCCCCTGTATTCTCTTCTGCATCTGATTGACCTGGTTCATCAGGCACTGGGTGTCGACTCAGGAAGTCCGCTCCCACATTCATTTTCCCAGGAACATACTCAACCTGGAACGAGTAAGGTTGAAGAAGCAGCGACCACCTCATAAGTCGGGCATTCAGAGTCTTAGATGCTGAGAGAAACATGAGTGGTTGATGGTCACATTGCACTGTGAAATGTTGGCCATATAGGTATGCTTGAAATTTCTGTACACTCCATACGAGCGCAAGACATTCTCTCTCGATAGTACTGTAATTTCTCTCTGCTGCATTCAATTTCCTGCTAGCATAGGCTACAGGGAATAGCTCTGATGGTACATCTCCCTTTCTCTGCAACAGCGTTGCCCCAATTCCTATGTTACTGGCATCGGTGCGCAGCACGAATGGTTGGTCGAGGTCTGGTAGATGTAAGACTGGATGAGCAGTTAATGCCTGCTTTAATGCTGTGAAAGCTCTCTCACAGTCAGCTGACCAAGTGACTTTCTCTGGTTTCCCCTTTTTGGTAAGATCCGTTAAAGGTGCTGACAGAGTATTGAAGTCCTTGATGTATTTTTGATAGAATCCACATAAGGATACAAATGATCTTACATCCTTCTTTGTTTTTGGACGAGGTGCTCTCTGGAGTTTGTCCACATTTCCCTCTTGTGGAGTTATCAGTCCATGAGATATCTTATGACCTAGAAAGTCCAATTCTTGGAATCCTATCTGACACTTCTTTGGTCTAGCCGTCAATCCAGTTTCTCTGAGGCGCCTGAACAAAAGATGCAGTGTTTCTACATGCTCTTCAAATGTTTCAGTGGCGATCAGGATGTCATCCATGAAGTGACTGATGTCTGGATGCTGTAGTGGGTCAAGTAATTTTCTCATCATACGTGTAAAGACGCTGGGAGCATTACTTAATCCGAATGGAAGAACGTTGAACTCATAGTGTCCTCCAGGCGTGCTGAAAGCTAACCATGGTCTAACTTCCGGTTTTACAGGAATCTGGTAATATCCCTTACTGAGATCAATCCTAGTAAAGTACTTAGCTCGGTTGAGTGCTGTGAAGAGTTTATTTTGATCAGGCAGAGGTTCTGCTTGGAATTCAGTTATAGCATTGAGCTGTCGATAATCGATGCACAATCTATGTTCTCCACTTGGCTTTCTCAATAAGACGACGCTAGCACTGTAAGGTGATTCAGATGGTGAGATTATTCCTGCGGTGAGCATCTGTTGTATTTCTTCCTCTAAAGTCTTTTGCTTTTCATAAGGAACTGGGTAAGTCTTGACTCGCACAGGCACTGTGTCATTCAACTTCATGTCAAATTCCTCCAAATCAGTTCTTCCTGGCTTATCAGTAAGTACTTCTGCATATTTTGTCATAAGTTCCCTAATCTGCTTTTGCTGATCCTTTGTTAAGTTGGGATTGATTTCCACATCCTTAAAGGTCTCTTTGGCTTGCAGTTGGCACTCGACTCCCATTGTTGATCCTTCTTCTACTTCAGTAGCCACACTCATGGCCATCAGATGTGCAGGTTCGGTGGTTGAGGGTCTTTCATGATATTTCTTCAAGAGGTTTATGTGAAATACTTTCATCTTGCCTTTGACTGAAATTCTGTAGTTGGTACGTGAGATCTTCTCCGTCACTACATAAGGTCCTCTCCATCCTATTTGCAGCTTATTCTGACTGGTTGGAAGCAGCAAAATCACCTTCTCTCCTACCTCTAACTCTCTATCCTTTGCCTTGCGGTTGAAGTTACGAGCAATTCTTTGTCTGGCTTGACGTAGATTGACATTCGCTTGTTTCCAACTGTGTTGTAAACGATTTTTCAACTCGGCAACATATGTAGATGCAGTCACGACTGTATCATCTGTAGTATTATCAGTCCAGGTTCGCAGTAACGCCTCAAGGGGTCCTTTGATCGGTCGTCCAAACAACAGTGTGGCTGGAGAAAAACCTGTTGAGTGATGGGGTACTTCCCTGTAAGCAAATAAAGCTGCAGGTAAATACAAGTCCCAATCCTCTGTCTTCTCCTGGGCAATTTTGCGCAGGATACTAATCAATGTCCCGTTCCACCTTTCCACAAGTCCATTTGACTGAGGGTGATATGGTGAACTGAAGATATGGCGTGCATGAAAAAGTCTGAAGGTCTCTTCCATGAGCTTACCACGAAACTGTGAACCGTTGTCCGTCAAGATCCTTTGTGGGAATCCTAGACGTGTGAATATTCCTAATAATGCATCAGCGACGTGTTTGGAGTCACAGCTGGGCATAGGAACTGCTTCGGCCCACATGGTTGTTGTGTCCACAAGCGTTAATATGAATCGGTTTCGCCTCTTCGTTGCTGAGAGAGGTCCGATTATGTCTACTGCCACTTTCTCAAATGGAATTCCAGTGATTGGCGATTCACCCAACATTGCCGGTGGTGTCCGGTGTTTTGGTGATACTTTCTGACACTGTGGGCATGATTTTACAAACCGTTGTATGTCTGAATTCATCCCTGGCCAAAAGTAGTGAGTGGTAATCCGCTGTGTAGTAGCGTTGATACCCATGTGCCCACTGAATGGTAGACTGTGACCCATCTCTAAGATCTGAGTCCTGTATTGAGTTGGTACAACAAGTTGATTAAACTCTTGTCCAGCTCGTCCTGCTTTTCTGTAAAGAAGTGCTGACTTCATGAACAGATCACCTTTACGTAGAGGTAAATGTGATTTTGGCAGTTTTCTGAAGCAGGGTTCCAAGGTGCTGTCGGCTTCTTGTGCCCTCTTTAGTTCCTCCGTTCGAGGGATTGGCGTAGTTGTTTCTGGAGTTTTTGTTGCCTGGGATCGAGTGGTCATGGTCGCCATCGCCACAGGTTGAACAGGTTCTCCTAGAACGATAAATCTACAGCCGAGGATTACAGGATATATCGGATCGTCCAAGATTGCTGCTTTGATCGTCCCAGTGACATACCGCGAGGCTATGTTCACTTTTGCCACTGGAAGAGACATATTTGTTGAACTCTTCAGTGGTCCCTGTAATTCCACTATTTCCTATGTCACCTGTTCAGGGTGAGCTAAGGATGATGAGACAACACAGTCATATGAGAATCCAGTATCATATAAACAGGTCGTTTTGAATCCATTTAGTAAGATGGATTCCACAACCGGAATACGAGATGAGGTGTCTTGATGAGGTGTCTGTTTGGACGTTTCACCAGTGCTCACTTTTTTCTCTTTTCGGTTGGCCAAACATGCCGCTGTGTGTGGAGGTGGCTTCTTCCTGCAACTCTGAAATGTGTGACCTCTAATCCTGCAATGGGTACATAATGGTTTGTCCTCCCTCGGCGCTGTTTGGACTGAATTTTGAGTGTTTTTCTGGGATTTCCCCTTTTTCCCGGTGGCTACAGTGGTTTCACCCTCTTTTGGCTGTGGAGTTTTGTTTTGAGAGGGGGTGTTGTTCGAACGTCCCTTTCCTCCCATCTCCTTTTGAGATTTCTCAAATCTCTCTGCCAGGATGATTATAGTTTCCAGGCTGTCAGCCCCGTTTTGGGTTAAGAATGCCTTCATTTCGTTCTGCATTTTCCCCTTGATCTGATCAATGATAATCATTTCACGGAGTCCTTCATAATTTTCCTCAAATCCTCCCAAGCAAGTCCATCTTTGTATGTATGACTTCAGTCTTTCCACTAGTTGTGCGTAGCTCTCACCCGGTTCCTTCCTTGCGGTTTTGAACCTGAGTTTATAAGATTCGGCGTCCACTTCGAATCGGCTCAAGAGTGCCGTCTTGAGTGTTGTGTAGTTCTGTTGTTCCTCTCTAGTGAGTCTTGAGAACACTTCATACGCCGTGGATCTTAAGGCCTGCGCTAACTTCGTCGCCCATCTACTTTCTTCAAGCCCACAGCTGACAGCCATTGCCTCGAAGCGTGATAAAAATCCTTCGATGTGGTCAGTCTGTTCATTAAAGGGTTCCAGAGGAAATGACATAGCTCCTGAATTAAGTTGAGAGACCTGAGTTGGTTCTGTCACTGGCGATCCTGATGAGGTTGAGGGTGTAGGACCACTCCCTTTCTCTATCCTCCGGATATCCACTTCAATCTCCATTCTCCTCAACTCCAGTTGGTGTTGACGCTCTCTCTCCTTATCTTCCATTTCAGCCTGTAGTCGTTTCTCTTTCTCCTCCAATTCTGCTTGAAATCGTTTCTCTTTCTCCTCCAATTCTGCTTGAAGCTGTTTTTCTTTGAGAGTCAATTCAGCCTGCAGTCTTTCTCTTTTGTCGAATGCATCCGAAACATAGTTAGCTAGCTCAAGGCCATCCAACCCGCATTCCCTACCCGTTTCTGTTATTTGGGCTCTAAACTTTGCAGTTTCCGCCATGTCTATAATTTATTGCTTTGCTCTGCCTAACAATATAATTGCAGTTAGTCTGATCCGCGTAAGCCTGTCAGTCCCTGATCTGCAAAGATACAACAGAGCATGTGCAATATTAAAAACACCCTATGTTATGTCTGTCTGTCAATGCTGGAAAAGCCAAAGGCAGCAGGCACTGAAATAACCAGATTTAATTCTTAGTAAAGAAAAGAATCTGAAATTAGACAGAGTTTTCCCAACGGATAAGATTTTCCGGTGGTTGATGAAATGCTGTTAAGTTCAGACTTCACAGGAAAAGAACACCTTCTCTGGTAGAGAAGTAGTGTTGGTATAGTAGACACACTCTATATATTTCACCTGGAGCACCTCTTTCTGAAGTATAAGCCTATTGGAACATGGCCCCCTTCTCCAGGAGTAAAATCAGTCACCTACTCTTATTTATCTATAAATGTCATTCATATCATGTGGCTGTCAATCAATACCCCACATGGTATCTGTTAAACATTCTAGAAGATGACAATGTTCAAAATCTAAGATAATTGTGTTAATGTAATTGTTTAAAGGTTAATATATGGGAACCATCCAGGACTTAGCCCACAATATGTCATATATTTTTGAAGGGAGTGGGAGATCACTGTAGTGCATGCCCCATCTCTAACAAAAGATGTAGAGCCCCATCCTCTTCTATCTTCAATAACCCCAGAATATGAACCTTGAGTTATCTGCAGGCCTCGTTCTATTAAGTATTGTCTAGGAGATATAGATTATGGCCCTGGTAAGAATGGTAATTACTAACTGGAAATCTGCCCCTTCTCCAATGATTCTGATAGCTCTGAAGCCCCCTTATTGTTTATCAAATCTGAGGAAAGTCTGGAGAAGTTTCTCAGCCTGATTTAGATGAAGAAAACATGGATGTTGAGCAGTTGATAGATCTAGAGTCTTTTTATTTCCCCATTCAGTAAGTCATTATGAGTTAATTTATCTTTAAACAATCAACACATAAACAATCACATCAGATTCTGACAACATGATGTACAAAGAAGTTGTTGACACAGATAGGTTGGAACCGACAAATTAACAGAAGGTCAATTCATGTTAATCATTTATTGACTGGTCTGAGCCTTCTGGTCAGTACATACATCTCTATTGTGGTTTACACAAAGTAATAGAACAGTTGCACGTTGGACCATTGTCCCAGACAATCAATAACAAGCATCAATATATGAGATGTCAACAAGTGTGAAAACATAGTAAACATTTTGATGTTGTACATATTAAGTATGATGGTGATGTCTCAACCATTAAATGTTAGTTTTCCTGAAATTGGGTGTGTAGTCTACCAATGAGAAAAGTAACCTGGTGACTGGAGGATTAGGTAAGCCAGGGTCCATTGACTGATGGATCCACTTCAGGTCTGCCCGTATAGCTTCTCTGAAGGCCTCCCCATGCTCTGTTCATAGCCAAGTCATCCTCCATCTCACTTGTGGTTCATCTCTTTCTCTCGGCTTCCCTCTTTCAGGTCTGATTTAGGTGGTTAATTTGCTGATGTGTTGGGTGGTTGTTGGTATGTAGCCACCAAGATCACTGATGAATATTCGCATAAATATATACATTCCTACCAATACAATAATAAGAAGTAGGTCGGAAGAAATCTAAATTCCTGAAGTAGGAACTAGTTCCCCTCCCCTCCTTTTCTCTCTAAGCTAGTGTTGGGTTAAGTTGGGGTGGTCACAGTTTATCACACGGTGTACGCCTTGTATCAACTTGTTCCTGCTGTATGTAAGTTCTCATTTGACCGGGGTCAGTGAACGTGTACAGTAAGACATTGACAAGAGTGAGAATATGTCAAGATGCATGTAAATAAATGACATACATTTATAACATTTCTTTCACTAAATGGTGTTTATCGCGTGTTTAAATAATTCTCTGTGTTTTCCCAATTAACTTCTTCTTCTTGTGTCTAATAACTCTCTCCCATTATCTGTTGTTGTGATGTTGAGTGTTGGGTTGTGTGGTGATGAGTGGTGTTGAGTTGTAGGTTATGTTGAGTAATGAGTTAAGTTCACTGCGCGTGATGGTGTTCAGCGAAGCACAACTTTCTCATGTATTGCAGTTCATAAGTGCTCTTATCTAATTAAAATTTGACATAAATATAAATATTTATTCCGCCAAACCCTATTAATTCAATCGATGAAGGAGAAAGGAAAGATTGATTTCTCTTTCAGCTTTCTAAATTGTAAATAGGCATAGATAAGTCTGTTTTAGAACAAGGCACTTATTCTAGTACACGAACTGTCATTTCAGCTGTAGATAGTGATAGCATCTTTTATCAGTGTTTCTGGTGAAAGGCACAAGATTGCTTTAGAATCATCACTCCTCACAGTTGTTTAGAATAGAATGTAGTAGTATAATGCACTTCTTAAAGTTAATAATTATCTCTAAGAATATCAGAGATGGCAGTTCTATCTAAGAGAATATTAGAGATGCATTTTGCCTGGGAATGGCTTTGCGTCGTTAGAATCTACAGTCGAGCATTTTTACATTTCAGAGGTTTTAATTAATAATAATACATTTCAATTGACATCACAAACACGGGTTTACATTACTTGATACTTGATACATCGGGTTCTTAGTTTAATCACGGGACTAACAAACGTACCTCGGATCCAGACTTCTGCCTTGCCCATTGAAAATTTTGGTCACACAATCTTCTCACATCTGTTCAGGAGCGGGTTTCAGAAAAGAGTGCGGGCTTATTAACATTTCTGATGAAATGGTAACATATGCTAATTATGCTTTGGCGCGAAGCGGTCACATGTCCCTTTTCGTCCAATGGTCTTCCGAGCTTTGTCTGATGCAATCTTTCTAAGAATCCACGTCATTTGTCACTTGTTCAGTTCCAGTTTCGATGTTAAGTTTTAAGTCCTAGTCTCCGTTTGTGGTTGTGAAGTCAATTTCTTTTAATGTTGTTTCCTCTTTTTGCGGCAGTTGTTGGTAAATGAATAATGTTGGTTGCGTTATGCCACAATGGCCAGTACAGTGATGAAGCAGACTTTGCTCCTGATCTATTCGGTCTGACTACATACACACTAGATTATACGACAGACATTCTACACATACACTTTTCGCATACATGACACTTTTCTCTATTAACTTAAACTAATTTGTTGTTTTTGTTAGAGCCACTGTTGTGTAGTGTGTTTTGGGAAAAGAATGAGAGGGGGCTTGGTTCAGTAGTAAGAGAGAGAGAGAGAGAGAGAGAGAGAGAGAGAGAGAGAGAGAGAGAGAGAGAGAGAGAGAGAGAGAGAGATCCAGGGACTGACAGGGTGATGTGGATAGAAAGCTGGGAGATTCTCAAGATATTGACATTGGGTTAAAAGAATGTCGGTGTTGATTCCTCTCACCCCAGGGGCGACACATATAGATATAATACGACACTGCCCTATGCGCCGCCTTAGGTCCAAGAGGAAAGTCTTAAGAGATCTTAGGGTCGGTCTCTACTACGATACAAAGATGTGTTTAAGCGGGACATGATTGATACAGGCATTGATAATGCACAGTGGGAGCAAGACGCCGCTGAACGTGTTGCATGGATGGCAAAGATCAGAAATGGAATAAAGACAAAGGAGACAATTATTGCAGATAAGTCACACAGCGAGCGTGTGAGATGTAAGATGGTGCATGATGGTGGAAATGACCACGTCTTCACATGCACCCACTATGAACGAACATTTACAGCGCGAATTGGCCTTAACAGTCACATTCGCTACCACCATAGGTAAATGTTATTATGCCTTTTTCAAGCACAAACTATCGTCTGTCAAGACGGACGGCAAGGTCCCAATGATGTTGTATATACACATGTATGTAAACTGGCGTCCTTTATTCGGTTTCAGAGCTTCTCACATGATGAAGTATGTTGTGTACAAAGATTCAAACATCATCTCTTTAATATTGCCATATAAGAACATTATATCCGGGGCACCATTTTACTGCAACCTCTATCTATCGCCTGAAACTCTTTCTCCCCCCCCCCCCTTCCCTCAAACCAGTCATGTTTTAAAAGAGAAAATTATAACTCTTCATTATAAGAACATATTAAGCTATCGAATTCATCAATCACGATTCCAAAAATCTAGAATGCTCTAGTAGAATGACGTATAATAAAATTGATGGACGACTGCATGACACCGTCTAATGAAGCACGCATGCGAACAAGAAACAAAAACTGCAACTGGGAACGATGCGGAAAAACAATTCAGAACATTTCCCTAATGTTGCGCTTTACTGTCCTTAAATGCCCAGCTATTATCCATGTTTGTGTTTACAAACATGTAATAATTAATTACTGTGTCTTTGTTAGATTTCAGACAAGACATGTCTTGTTTAACTTTCCCGAATTATAATTGGGATACCGAATGTCTGTTATTACTTAAGATAGCAGATTATTGTTTATCGATCCCCTCCTCTACGTGTAATTCGTTACACTAGTAATTACATTTGAAGGTAATGAATTGCATTATTCCCTTTTCTGTATAGAATTCTTTACGCTTGTTAAAACTGCTTGTTCATTTTATGTAGTTAATTTATGTTTATTTTCCGTGATCTTCCATTGTTAACGATCGTAAACAGAATTGTATATGTTTTTGCTGATCATGTTATCCATTTATTGGTCTGTTCTGCTCTGATAACCATGCTAATATTCTCATCTACAACGCGCGTCTATCTATCTGCCTGTCTGCCTGTCTGTCTGCCTGCTTGCCTGGCTACCTGTCTGTCTGTCTAACTATCCATCTAACCAGTAGCTAATGGGTCTAAAAATATTGGTTGTCAGGACTGAAAGGTCACTTATATTTTAAACAGCATTTGTGTCCACTGTTAACGGGAGCCTACATTATCGGGGTCTCGTAAGGCCACTTGCCATAGAGTAAGCTCGAACCCTGGTCATTCCGCCACAACATTTATATGCCAACTTATCCATCTGTCCATCTCTTATCCGTCTATCTGAAATCTATGTCTGTCTGTCTCTCTGTCCGTCAAATGCAATGTCTGTGTGTGTTTGTAGATTGATGGAGTTATCATGCTGATCATCATCTCTGTTAGTCTGTATGTCTGACGGGCAGGCTGGTTGACTGGTTGGTTCGTCTTCTCCTACTCTAAGTGAATTTGAACAATTGAAGCAAAGAAAAGCAAGACACGAAACACATGTCATTAATATTTATGATTCAGTGTTACAGAATATTCATAATTCTCTCCCCCAGACCACACAGCTGTTCTCAGCGTCTGTCTCTCACCTACTATTACACTGACATGGCAATTGCCATGTGTGATGTTTTCCTTGCCTCTGTGGTCACTTTCAGTCTAAAATTAGATAAGCGAAAGGAAAATCTATTTTTCAGGCATAGTATCATTTGGATGATTACGCTAACAAGTTTTCTCCCTATTGTATCTCACTGAGTGTATTTAGATGTGGCTACGCCCGTGGTTTGGTTATGCAGATGCCATTGATGGCCCGACTAGAGACGCTCTACAACTTAACAGACCTAACAGTCTGGTTTGGCACAACCTCTGGAAGTTATACGTTTGGAAGTTTGCTTTAGAAAAAACTCAGTTAATGACAATGCAAATGGGATGAATCAATATAAACATCACAGTAAATGGACAAGAGGGAGATAGTAAGAAAATTCCAGTTAGTTGGATTTATAACCGATGATGAAGGAAGAAGTGTAAGACTAAGATTAGCAATTCAAGAAATGGAATACAGACCTAAATGGTTTAACATGGTTTAAAAGGCTGTATTTATGTAAAATGGTGTGACATGTTAGGAGTAGACAGAGGACCCAAATAGTAGTGGTCTCTGTAAATATTTATTGAATAATAGATAGACAAGATAAAGGGTATGATTTTGCACGTTTTGTCTAGAGGCTTCTCAATTGAGATAGATAATCATTCCCGCATAGCCCTTTCTAGGACCCATTTTTCCTGGCTCAGAACCCCCATTGTGAGATTCCCAAGTATCTACACAGAAATTTATAAAAGAAGGAAAAGGTCCCCTCAAAGGCCAAAAGGAGATTGGACTAGTCGCCCCTGTACAACCGAGGAATCAGTTCTCTCATCATAATGTTGTCAGAGTGCTTTCAGTCCGCCACATTAGATCTTCCCTTAGTTTATTTGTGTCAAAGTGTCCTATGTCAGTTGTCCAATTAGACCTTAGGACTTTAGGATTCAATAGTAGCAGACAAACTCAACAATAACTGTACTTAACATCTGTTGAACAAGACATATACATGACAGGTTCTTGACAACAGTGGGACATACATTCACATGGAAATGTTTACATCAAAAATTGAGCAAGACATACATCATGAGAGATACTTGACAACATCTATACAGGACTTTTCACAATATCTGTAACCAACCACAGTAAAATAAGACATTCACCAGGAACAATACTTGACAGCAACTGTACAAGACATTCACCTGGAACATGTACTTAAAAACACTGGTTCAATAATACTATTTATTGAGTTGTTGGTGGGGTCAAGTAAAGACCAGTGGTTCATCTTTTGTCACATCTACACTTCAAAGAGTATGTAAAATACATATATGCAGAACATGCATGCAGATAAAACATGGTACAACAACTTCTAAGTAATCCACCAGCAGATCTCAATATACTCTCCTCCTCCTCAACTCTAATCTCTCAACTCTCTCTGCCCAATTGATTCTTTGTACTTTTATCCCTTCACTGTCCCTGGGGAAAATTATAGAATTCTTGTTATGGGCAAACCCAAGGAAAGAACTACTGTTCTGGATCATTAGCATCCTGTTATCATCAGTAATTGATGTTGGGAAAGCTCCAGGTAGCAGCCTTCTTGTAATAAGTCCCATGCAAGATAATTTTCTCTTAAGAACAGATATTGAGGTGATGATGTTGTACTGAATCCCAATGTTGACCAGACTGCCTATGAAGCTGACAACTGGGGTACTTCAAATGGTTGAGGATATCACTCTCCTGACAATGGGAGATGTATTTTCGGTGCATGTTATTCATGACGTGCTGAAGACACCCAGGGGTAGGAACAAAATCCAATATACTGCAGCATCTCACCTAGCGAGTCCGACTTCACCCACGTTTCAAGTCTCACCAAACAATCACTGTGTGAGCACCATGCTGGGTATTCTCTATGTTAAGTATCAGATGAACAAACCACTCCAAGATTTACTTCATCAGGTTTCTTTGAATGGGGTTAACAACAAGAAACTTGTTTTCAGCTCTCAGATGACAATGATATAAACAATGATCACAATACTGATCACTATAATGACCACAATAATCCAGATGATGGAATAGAATTACTCAGAACCGTTGTTCTCCCATTGACTTTCAGCGGTTGGGGAGCTGAGGTAAAACCCTCCGAGAAATTCCGGCGTGACGGATACTAAGAGAATGGTAGGTGTTCCATGGGGCACAGGATTAACTTTCCATGAGCCTGACCAAGACAAACTGTAGACAGGATTACCAATGTAGACCAATCCTGATTCCTGTTCATAAACAGTGATTTTAGTTGACTTGGACCAAGGCATATCATGTCATGAAGATAAGGGCTGGCAATTCAGCCTGTGTACTTCTGTGGTTATCCCTGGATTTCAACTATAGGGAGTAGTTCTGAGTCTGGGACTCCTGTTTGGTTGTCCCAGAGAAAATAAGAGGCCTCTCCACCATCCCTTGTTCTCTATTGATACATAAAAGGGTACAACATTTCTTTACATTTGTTCAAAGACAATGTTATATCAAACATCAACATACGCAGATGGAAATGGGGAGGTGGGGGTAGGGTGTTGACCAAACACACCTCTCCTTGTTGGTGATGGAGTGTATTCCACTCTGATGGACTGTGGGTGATATGTTTACATTATTCACCCCTATTTGTGGTAGTCACAAGCCTATATGCTGAGACAGGGGTAGCTTAACAGAATTACAAGCATTTTATATGTCTAAGTTCTTACAATGTTTAAACCACAGTAAACCTGGGCACAAATGAGGAACAGACACATTAAAGCAGGCAATGTAAGGCAAGCACCATGAGCAAGCATTGCGAAATAGCAACATGAGACAGGCATTGTGGGGTAGAAGGAAGATAGGCATCATCTACAACTGCAATATGCAATATGCAACACAATTTGACAATTGCAAATTAAACAGTAACCAAACCAATGGGTGGTACTTTTGTTACAGGGATGTCCTTCTCCATACACACACAGCAATGCCAGACCTCACCCCTCTCAGACCAGACTTGGCTCACAAGTACATCATATCATCACCATCATCATGTGCTCTTTTCCCACTGAGTAATGTCCATATATACTACAGTAGGTAAAAGAAGCCAAATTGCATAAGCAATTGTTCACATATGTAACAAAGCACATATGAAAAAACATGGTTTTTCCTTAAAAGTTTGCATGAGCCATACCTTATATTCAGCCAACTAAGGCACAGGTTCGAACATATATTGTCCTTTTAGGAATTAGTTCATATGAACCCACCAACAGTAGAGGTACCAGTGTAATACTTCAAAGAGAAATTGTATTAATTCTCCTGAGTGTAATCTAGCCACCAGGCATCACAGGAACTTTGTAATTTTGGCGTGCAATACACGTCTTGCCTACATATGGATATTGAAGCATCTATCCTTCTACTAATGTGAGAGGCTACTTATAAAA
Organism: Cepaea hortensis; assembly: GCA_963921405.1. NCBI lineage: Eukaryota > Metazoa > Mollusca > Gastropoda > Stylommatophora > Helicidae > Cepaea > Cepaea hortensis. Next base: position 186,448,190 of record OY992876.1, read on the forward strand.
TCACAAACTCACTCACTCTAACATTCTCAGCATTTACAAAGGAAATTGTACATGTTACATCACACATTCTGATCCAAAACTGCCAAATGTAAACTCACAAGAGCAGTGTACAGTTTGGTTAAGAATGGGTCATGATAGGCATTTGGAATGCACAAAGGGTTTGCGAAATATGCATTGAGTGTAATTTACAATCATCAAGCACACGTAACCCGTCACAACAGGGGAATGGTAGGCAATTGGAGTATACAGCGTGGAAGACCTGACATGCTGAAGAAGCAGTATTCAGAATACTTTCACAATGAAGTTCTGTTTTTCACTTTCACATTTTCTTCATAAAATACTCTTATATTCCTCTCTTTCGTTCACTAGGCATAACCACACATTTAAATATGTTTTAAAGTGGTACCTGTTATCCAGAGAACAATATATTACGGAATATTTTGGGCATTATGATCACCACATCACAGATAGCGATTGCTCCGGGTGGAATCCGAGCTCAAACTACTAGATATTTAAATTTGGATATTGTGGTCTCCCACGTATTAGCCAATCAAAATGCGGGCATGCGCCTTTGCCCTTCCCCACCGTGTTCTGGAAGGTTCTATTCTATTAATAACCCCGCTATCTGGATGGTCTCCGTTCAAGTTTAAAAGTATTATGATGGAGATGGTGGACTGGGAATGTGGATGACTGATCCATCATGTCACAAATGGGCAATGCAGGATTAATTGTAGAATTAAAGCAGTTATCTCGTGAAGTGAGATAGCGAACTTTACTGATGTATAATTCATGATAAAAGAATAAATGTAGAGCTAAGAAAAGTATCTCGTAAATTGGAATGTAGACGTTTATTTAGGTATAATGGACAATGAAGGAATATGTGTTTATCTAAGACAATTTTCTCTTGAAGTAGAATGTAGACATGTATTTAGGTATCATGGACAATGAAGGAATAGGGGTTCATCTAAGACAAGTATCTCTTGATGTAGAATGTTGACATTTATGCAGGTATAATGGACAATGAAAGAATAGATATTTATCAAAGACAATTACCTCGTGAAGTAGAAAATAACCTTTAGTTTAGTGAATGTAGATTTTAAGCTTACGTACAGAGCACAGTGTAACGAATTACACGTAGAGGAAAGGATCGATAAACAATAATCTGCTATCTTAAGGGTAGGGTAGCGGGGTAGGGGTATCCCTTATCAAAGGATAAGTAAGGCGCCTCCTTCCTTCCGCTAGCCTACGGGACACCCTTGGGCAAGGTGGAGTACCCGTTTAGCCCCCCGATCAGGGTTACGTGAAGCCATGGGTGCAGGTGGTGGATGAAGATGGAGAGCAGCCGACAGATAGTTGTAGGTTATGGTCTCCACCTTCACGACGGTAGGCAGAGGATCTCTTTTTTTGAGGAGACAATGGCTACGGTCACTGACCAGTATGGTCACTGCTAGGAAGGAAAGCAATGGCAAACTACCTACTTTATAGATGCCAAGAAAATCATGTCGTGTGGACTCATCGATAATCAGAGAAACGGCGTAAATGGGTGCTCCATAGGAGCAGCCTCGCCCGGTATGGATAGTCATGCGCACCAGGAGACTCCAGACCGTCAACAGGCTACTATGTGCAAAAGATTAATATCACTGAAAGTAGGAACTTGGAATGTTAGAACAATGAATGCAGATGGAAAATTAGAAAACATCAAAAACGAAATGGAGAGAGAGAGAAGATTAACATATTAAGAATATCGGAAACGTAATGGAAAGGAGCAGGGATAAGGACAGGAGAGGATTATATGTAAGATTATTTACTCTGGGGGAGAAGAACAGCAAAGAGGTGTAGCCATTATATTAGATAAGCAAACATCAAATTCTGTCAAAGGATATCGGGCTGTGTCAGACAGAGTTCTATTACTAAATTTAAACGGAAGACCTTTTAAAATAAATGGCATTCAAGTATATGCCCCAACAAGTGAATGCAGTGAAGAAAGTATAGAAGAATTTTATAATGACATGGAGTCGCTTTGAAGAACTGTAAAAAATCAGAAATAAATATCATAATGGGTGATTTCAACGCAAAAATAGAAAAGCAAAGCGATGGATGTAGTGTAGGCAACCATGGTTTGGGAGAGAGAAATGAAAGAGGATACAGACTTGTAGAATGGGAAAAAGAACAAGAAATGGTTGTAGGAAACACTTGGTTTAAACAGCATCCTAGAAGATTATGTACATGGAGGAGTCCAGATAGCAGGATTAAAAATCAGATAGATTACATCTTGAGTAGCAAAAGGTTTCGAAATGCGTTAACAGTCGTAAAAACAGTTCCAAATACAGACTGTTACAGTGATCACAGATTAATTATAGGCACATTGAGGGTAAAGTTAAAGAAAGTCAAGTATACAGCAGGAAACCCTAAATATGACTTGTGCAAATTGAAAACTGACAAAGAAATACAAGATAATTTTAACATAGAAGTTAAGAACAAATTTGATTTATTGTATGATCTAGAGATCCTATTTCAAGATGTAGATGAACAATGGGAAATGCTGAAAAAACAGAAAAAAACTATTCTAAAAGTAAAGAAAGTGGGCCGTAAGACATGGATGACTGAAGAAATGTTACAACTAATGGAAACAAGAAGACAGAACAAAAATAATCTTGCCAAATATGAAGAAATTCACAGAAAAGTCAGAACCTTATGTAAGGAGGCAAAAGAAACATGGCTTGAGAAAAATTGCAGAGAAATTGAAGAACAACACAACAGTAAAAATGCGAAACTAATGCACAGAAGAATTCAGGAGCTTACTAATCAAAGAACAAGTACATCAGCAGGCTGCCTAAAGACAAATGATGGAAGAGTCATAATAGAAAAAGATAAGATCTTACAAAAACGGTCAGATTACGTGAAAAACCTTTATGACGATAACAGAGACGAACAGTATGATGTTCAAAATAATAATGAAGGACCAGCAATTTTGATGATGGAGGTTCAGAATGCTCTTAACCATATGAAATCTGGCAAGACCCCCGGTTCAGACAGCGTCACAACAGAAATGATTAATGCTTTAGAAGAATATGGAATAGATAAAGTTACCAGTTTGCTTAATACAATATATGATACTGGAAATATACCTCAGGAGTTATGTAATTCTGTATTTATTGCAATCCCAAAGAAATCCGGAGCCTTGGAATGTGACCAACATCGAACAATTAGTATAATGAGTCACATCACGAAGATTTTGCTAAGAATTATCATGCAAAGAGTTAGGAGGAAAAAACAACCTGAAATAGGAGAAGAACAATGTGGGTTTGTAGAAGGCAAGGGTACAGTAAATGCTGCGTATATACTGAGAACCGTAATCGAACGTTCTATAGAAGTAAACAAAGATCTACACCTTTGTTTTATTGACTACACAAAGGCTTTCGATAAAGTGAGACATGTCAACATGATAAGGATGCTTGGGGATCTACAGATTGATGGAAAAGACCTTAGACTTGTAAAAACCATATGTTGGAAACAACAAGCTGCCATAAGAGTTGATAATGAAGTAAGCCAATATCAGCCTATTAAGAGAGGTGTGAGACAGGGATGTGTAATGTCTCCAGATATGTTTTCCCTGTACAGTGAAAGTATTTTCACAAATATTGAAGATATGGAAGGAATCAACATTGGGGGACGATGCATCAATAACATTAGATATGCAGATGATACATCTTGATTGCAGACAATGAAAAGGACCTGAAAAATTTAGTAGATTCGGTTGTTACATTACATTACATTGGCACCTTTCCGTCTTGACAGACGATAGTTTGGTACATTGTGCTTCAAAAAGGCTTAATAACTACGATCCATGGCGGTGGCGAGTGTGGCTGGTAAGTCCAATTCTTGCTGCAAATGTTTGCCAACAGTAGGTGCATGTGAAAACATGGTCACTTCCACAATTTTGCACCATCTTACGTCTCTCACGCTCTGTGTGTGCTTTATCTGCAATCATTTTCTCCTTTGTCTTTATTCCATTTCTGATAGTTGCCCTCCATGCAACACGTTCAGCGGCGACGTGCTCCCAATGTGCATTATCAATGCCTGTATCAATCATGTCCCGCTTACAGACATCTTTGTATCGTAGTAGAGGCCGACCCTGAGATCTCCTACCCGTCTGTAATTCACCAAAAAAGATGTCCTTTGGTATTCTACCATCATCCATCCTCCTAACGTGTGCTATCCATCTAAGTCTACGAAGACTGAGCATGGAATACACCGTCACACAACCTGATCTTTCCAATACTTCAGTATTTGTGATTTTGTCTTGCCACTTAATACCAAGTATTCTTCGCAAATAACCGCATATGAAAGCTGTTTAAACGTTTCTCTTGGCGTGAGTATGTTGTCCAGGTTTCACTGCCATAAATAAGAGTACTAAGGACACAGGCTTGGTAGACGAGGACTTTTGTTTTGGCAGTAAGCTTCCTGTTCTCCCAGACTCTGTTTGCTAACATGTTCATTGTTGTTGCTGCCTTGCCAATCCTGATGTTGATTTCCTGATCGAGGGATAATTTGCTATTTACCTCTGATCCTAGATATGTAAAATGGTCTACTACCTCCAGTTCGGCGTCGTCAATAAAGATTGATGGTACACCATGTGCACCTTGGGACATAATCTGTGTCTTCTTTTTGTTAATTGTTAAACCAAATTCAGAACAAGCATTGGAGAATGCAGATAGTAGATGTTGTAATTCTTCCTCAGCGTGGGTCGTAATCGCAGCATCATCCGCAAAAAGCAACTCTCTGATTAGTACCCTGCTAATTTTGGTCTTGGCCTTCAATCTCTGAGCATTATAGAGGCCACCATCTGAACGTGAGTGAATGTATATATCGTCATCCTGATCACGAAAGGCATATTTCAGTAGAAGTGAAAAGTATATCCAAAAGAGGGTGGGGGCTAGTACACAACCTTGCTTAACTCCACTCTTGATTTCAAACTCTTCTGAAGTTGAGCCATCAAACTGATTATACCCTTCATGCCTGTGTGGAACGATTCCACAATGGACAGAAGAGTTGGTGGGCAGCCAATCTTCTTTAGTGCTTTGAACAGACCCTCACGACTGACCAAATCGAATGCTTTTGTGAGGTCAATGAAGGCAATAAACAGTGACTGATTTTGTTCCCGGCATTTTTCTTGCATCTGTCGCAATGAGAATATCATATCAATGGTAGACCCTATCTGACGGAATCCGCACTGTGATTCGGGGTAGACTTGATCTCCCAGGACTTGAAGTCTGTGCAGGACAATTATGGCAAATACTTTCCCAACAATACACAGAAGTGAGATACCCCTATAGTTGTTACAGTCGCTCCGATCTCCCTTGTTCTTGTACAGCGTTATGATGTTTGAATCTTTGAAATCCTGTGGGACTTGTCCTTCTCGCCAGCATAGCTCTATTAGCTGGTGGATCTGTAGAGCGAGTGTGTCTTGCCCACTCCTGATTACCTCTATTGGAATCCCATCCTTACCTGGAGCCTTGCCAGATGCAAGTCCATTTAAAGCACACTTAACTTCTGTTATGGTGGGAAGTGTGTCCAGGTGGTCAAGAGTTGGCAGGGACTCTATGGCGTTGAGGGCATCATCCGCTAGCTTGGTCTCACTTGAGTAAAGCTCTAAATAGTGCTCGACCCATCTATCCATCTGCTGTTTCTTATCACTGATGATTTCTCCAGTCAAGGTTTTCAGCGATGCACTTCTTTTGATCATTGGACCACAGGCTTTCTTTATCCCTTCATACATGCTTCTGATGTTTCCCTTATCACTTGCGGTTTGAATGGACTCACATAACTTGATCCAATAGTCATTCGCACACTGCCTGGCAGCCTTTTGTACATCCTTCCTCGCTTGCTTCAGCTCACTCAGAGTGTTACGCGTTGGTCTTTCCTTGTTTCTTAAGTGAGCTATCTTCTTTTTATCAATCAAGGGCTGCAGTATCTGGCTGTTTGCCGCAAACCAGTAATGCCTCTTATGATCCACAGTGCCGTAAACCCCTACCGCTGTTTTATAAATAGTTTCCTTAAGTTTACTCCATTTATCATTTACTATACAATTTTCTGATGTATCATTGAAAGCGTCTTCAAGTTGCTGTTGAAATTCAAAGCACTTTCCAGGATCGTGTTAGTAATATTAATCCTGGGGCTAGACTTGTGTTTATCTGTGTAGATTCTCTTTGGTCTCAGTCTAACCCTTGCAACAACCAAAGAATGATCTGTATCACAGTCAGCACTGTGGTAACTTCGAGTTAATGATGTATGGTTCAGATGTTGTCTCCGTGTGATAATGAAGTCCAGCTGATGCCAATGGCTGGATCTTGGATGTTTCCATGTGACCTTATGCATCTCTTTTGTTTTAAAAAAGGAGTTTGTAATACATAGGTCATTTCTAGTGCAATGCTCCAGCAGCCTTTGCCGATTATCATTCATGCGACCGATGTTGTATTTTCCAAGTCACACTGGCCATGAACTCGAGTCCTTGCCAACACGAGCATTGAAATCACCGAGCATATAAATGTAGTCGGATTTTGGAACTGCCTTGATCACAGAGTCTAGCTGCTCATAGAACATATCCTTCACATCATCAGAGGAAGCGAGTGTCGGTGCATATGCAGTGAGAATTGTGGCAAATCCACAAGAGGTTGCCAAGCGCAGTGATAATAATCTTTCATTACCTCTAGCTGGGATATCAATCATTCCCAGTAGCGAATTCTTCACTGCAAAGCCGACATCATGTTGCCTTTTTTCTGCCTGCCCTCTTCCCTTCCAAAAAAATGTGTAATTGTTTTCCCTGAGTGACCCTTCCTCAGCGAGGCGAGTCTCCTGCAGGCCAGCAATATCAATGTTAAGACGATTGAGTTCAGCATCAATCACAGCCGTTTTTCTCACATCGTCAATATTTGTCAAATCAGTGGAAAATCCTGGACACATGGTTCTCACGTTCCAGGTTGCAAGCCGTAGCTTGAGGTTTCTATTCTTTTTATTTGTACATGGTGCATTGGTTTTACAGCCTGCGATTCAGATTTTGTCCTAGCCCCAAGCACCCATTAAAGCAGGCAGGCTGTGGCGGATCAGCACCCAATTGGCAGGGGGCTGCCCAGCTTGAGGCGGGCGGTAGCTGATCAGTGACACCTGTAGGTGTCTCCCACCGTCAGAGGCAACGCGTGGCGCCCCATGTCTACGCCAACTGACAAGGACTTATAACCCGTAACAGTTGCCTCTCGCTTTGATTCCGAGACCGGTTAAGACCAGGGATGGAGTTATTGCCTCTCCATAGCACAAAGCCTGGGCTAAAATAAAGAAACCATGTGTTGCCCATGCAGCATGATCCCTCTCTCGGCCTGCCTAGTTCACTCCAGAGGAAAGTTGACACCTATAATCTGGAACAAGACAAGCTGCAGAAGCTGCCGGATCAGCAAAGCAATGCTCTAACTGTCCGCCTGTCGGAGCTTCGATCCTAGACCAGCTGCCAACCAAGGCTTAGGGCCTGGTCTGCCCTGCCATGACTTATTTTGTCTTTGGGTTGCATTTCCTCGCTCCAGGATAAGGCTAGTACCCTCCCAATTGCGCTCTTCCGCCCGAAGCCGTTGGCACAATGTGGGGTGTCGGGTTTGGTAAGCGCCGCCCAACATTCGGCGCTGACAGAAAGCAGGTAGTACCGTCTACTGTCATACGGTAGCTCAGTCATATCTGACTAAGACCTGACTTGCGGTTGTTACACACAGTGAGCAACTAGGGTTAGAATTAAATTGTAAAAAGACACAGATTATGGTCTTCACTAGGAAGAACGAAATACCACAATGAATATACAAGTAAATGGGAATATTCTTCAACAAGTGAATAGGTACAATTATCTCGGAACAGTAATAACATCTGATGGGAGATGCTTTGAAGAGATTAGAACAAGAATCGTCATGGCAAAAGTAGCCTTTAGCAAGATGAAAAACATACTGATCAATAAAAAGATGTCAATTGAAACGAGAAAAAGAGTGTTGAGATGCTACATAGAACCTGTACTCTTATATGGATGTGAAGCTTGTACAATGAAAATGAAAAATGAAAAACATCTGATGGCTGTAGAAATGTGGTTTCTGAGGAAAATGCAAAGAATACCATGGACAGCCAGAAAGACCAATGAACAAGTTCTTCAAGAAACAAATGAAGATCGTAAACTGATTAGAGACACTAGACGTAGACAGTCACAATTTTCTGGGCATGTTATGAGAAGAAATGATCTGGAGAACTTGGTGACAACTGGTAAGTTCGAGGGGAACAGACCAAGGGGAAGACCTAGAAGCAAGTACCTGGATGACTTGGCCTAGTGGCATGGTCGAGACAGAAACACGGAGCTGATCCACGACTCTGGTGATCGAGTGAGATGGTACACATAATGATGGTGGCATACATAATAAAGGCTTTCTTAAGAAAACTGAAGCATCAATAATAGGGAAAACATGATGCGTATACTACATATGTCGAATATCAAATCTAGTAACCATATGTGTGTTATTGACTGGGCATTTGCATCAACAGCATTATCATCATAATCCAGTATAGTACTGGAAGACCGCGGTTAACGTCAGGGTTGCGTTCTTGGAAAACGCGATTTTAAGTGAAACGACGTGGGGCGAAACACTATTTCCCATAGAATTAAAAGAAATACAGAGTATTATGTAATATTTAGTTTGATGGTTGTTGATATTTATTGGCTAAATAGAGGTGGGTTGGAGGGCAACTGGTAGAGTTCTTGGGACGCAGAGGCATTAAAATCACTACTCGCTCCAAAACTATCATCAGCACAACTAGTACTGCTCTCGCCAGCTTTTTTAGCTAGACCTGCATAGAGAGACTTTGCTTTCTCCTGGATAGCTATTTTGCTCACAGGCATATTCCGTTGGTTCTGGTCTTCAATCCGGACGGCCAATAGTGCTTCCTTGTTCTCCATAAGAGTACTTCTGGTACGAGTGATCTTGGAAGCACTTAAAGGGGTTACGTTTTTAGCACCCTCTTTGATTTTGTCAGCACCTGCACGAATTGTCCTTACCGTGGTTGGAGGGAAACCATGGACTTTACCGATATCAACAGCCCGATCGCCAGCCTCAAAACGACGTAACACAAACCTTCACCTCAAGAGTAACACTTTTCTTGGTTCTCTTACAACCAAACACAATCAGCACTGACTGTGCGCTTTGAATTATAAATAAACAATCACCCAAAATTATGGGTGATTACACGATAACATCCTGGGAAAACGCACTGCACAAAATGTAAAATGGCGACATAAAGCAGCATAGCAACACAGTTGACGACATTATGGCGTATTGTAGCGACGTAAAGTGATGTTATGTCCCATTGTGACAACGACGTTATAGCAAAATGACATAAACCGAAGCGACGTATAGCAGGGTCTTCCTGTATTTCATGTATGAACGGTCATGACTCTTAATATGTGTCCTTGTCTAATGCTGTTTTGTACTTGAGTTGAAGTGGTGGGCAAATTGGAGGTAGTGGCGATGTGATTTCTTAGAAGAATGTGGCGATTATGATGAGCAGAGCAGAGTAGTGAACAAACGTTGAGGTACTGATGACTGCTGAAGTTACACGAAGAAGAAGACCAAGAAGAAACCGAAGAATATGAAGAGGAAGAAACGGAAGATGGGGAGGAAAAGAAGAAGAAGAGAAAGGGTGAGGGGAGGAGGAACAGGTAAGAAGAGGGAGTGCAAGAACAAGAACAAGAAAATAAGAAGAGCAGGTGGAGGAGGAGGAGAAAAGGAGGAGGACAAAATAGATGGTTTTATCTACCCAGATAAGGCGTCATTGTTATCGTGCTCTATAGACAACATGATTGTTAAAGCTACAGTTCCGGTTTTTGTGTACAGACATATTATGCGAGGCATTTGTAAAGAAGATAGTTTGCCATTGTATTCCTTCTTGGCAGTAGATATTGTATATTTAATGAGGTCCTTCACTTACAGTCACGAAACCGGAGACTATAACCAACAACTCTCTGTCTCCTCTTCCCCAGCTTCATCCATCACGTGCTTGTATAGCTTCGAGTTACACTATTCGATTTGGGGGGGGGGGGATAGACTACTCCATCTTGCCCAAACAGAGATAGCAAACAATTGAATATGTTGAACAGTTATTATTAATTTGGATAAATCTAAAACAGTTAGATTGCGATTCTGTTTCGGAAGCAATCATATGTGAAAAGGTCAGACTGTTGTACGCCGATCACATTAAGAAAATGCCTGGGACGAGTGCTAGTGTACTTAGTAATTTTAAGGACAGCGTAGGATGGTTTAAAACATTCAAGGGGCGCATAGACATATACAGCGTTGCTATGCACGGCGAAGGTGTGAGTTAGGACAAGTCTGGGGCCAAAAAATGTGCATTAAACACTATATTTATTATTTATAAAATATGTTGTTGGTATGCATTTTGGACTATCTAGAACAAAATAATTTAATTTACGTTGATTCATATGGAGATGCACGCTCCGTGGTAAAGGTGGTACGGACGCGGTTCGTGATCCGACATACCCGCGTACGAAACACCGCTGGACGCGATTTGGCTGTAGACCGGGTTGCGTTGGGTTTTTTACGAAATGGTATTGGTGCCGGTCTTTCAGAAATATCTCGCAAACTACTTTACGTAAACAAGCCAAGACATCACAACACCACAAATCTGCTGTTGACTGCACCGTCCTGTAAAGGATATGCAACCAACTTATTTTAAACATATGTAAATAATTGCCTCGGTTTTCGCCGGTTTCAGATTTTGCCAATTGTTTTCGGACGGATTATCGACGAAAACTGAAGTTTACTATATATATATATATATATATATATATATATATATATATATATATATATATATATATATATATATATATATATATATATATATATATGTTTCATCATCTGAAATGAAGCTTTTGTTTGTCCCACTCTGCTCGTAATCTGTGTCATGCATCTTCCATCTGATGCCACGTCTGGCCCTACATATTTGAATATATTAACATGGTTAAGCATTTATCCTGGAATACTACAAAATAATATTTTGATATTATCTTGTATTCATGATAAAAACACTGCTATTGTTGTATTGGTATTTAAGGAAAGTCTCGTTGTGCACTCTCAGTTATGCTAATGATCGGTAAGAATTCAAGAACTTGAAAACAGATACAATAAAATACTGTTAAATGCAAAGTCAATACTAAAGGCACATGTAACTAGCAAGTTAATTAGTCAACACAGCATCATCATTTCATATCGAACTATTAGGTATATAAGTGCTCAGATCGTCTCCCCAGTATCCCCATTAGCGTTTAGCGACTGACTACAACAGTACTTGTTCGTTGACTATTCTTCTTTAGCCTCAAGCAAAGCGCACTAGTCTATTTTGACCCCTTTTGACTCGATGTCCTTGCAGTAATATTTGAAGGTAATAAAGTGTAGCTACTAAAATCAATGAACTTTAAGATTCACAAAGCAAAAAGTATGCTATAAGAAACCCGCACAGTAACAGACATACTAATGCAACTAAGAAGGGATGGGAAAGTAACATACGTGAAAGTAACGATTTTCAATCGACTGTTTCACGTAGGCAATTAAAGCGTCTAATACTGAGTCACGAGAACGAGGCCAAAAACTAGCAAGTAAACATTATTTATTTATTTTTATTTCTGGCTTGAATCAGCGATGTTCAACATGAGCTACATGGTGCTCTGTTGGTTCATGGCTGGTTGTCGGTGACGCCGTGGTTAGTAGTGGGCGTGTTCTGATGTTCGTTTGTTTAGCTGTAAATGCTATTCCTGAAACGCGATTCGAAACAGTCAGGCACTGAGAACAGGCACAAAAAGAGACAACGAAACTAAATTATGGGATGAAATCGACTGCACAGAGTCAAATAGCAGACACAAAAGAAAAACTAAACTTAGACACGCTATGAACCAACACAATTATAACCAAGGCTAAAGAAGCAGGTTGAACGAGGTGGAAACTTTTTTGTTTTTCTCTACATCGGAAAGGATCGGACCTGAAAGACAAGGCAGGGATCGACCCACACGACGACCCACCCAGGACATTAATGACACATTCGGCATGCAGAGCATGAGGCTTGGGAACCTGCGAATGGAGAATCCTGCAGATGGATTGACATGAGAGCCAACTTCTGCAACGGATTGTTTGCGTGACAATGATGCTCTATAAGTTAAACATTAATCTCTGTTGAATACTATTATTTATAGTAAACATTTCAAACAGTTTAGTGTATACTTTTGTGTGTGTACGAGCATCAATTGTTTAAGTGATTGATGGATTGCAGTTACTTGTTCTCACATTTATTACACATTGAAATTACATTAGTGATTATTACGGATCATCATCATCAACCTACGGTCAGGTCCATACTTGCACCGATTTCCTTCTTAACATCTCCGCCACCGTATATCTACTGATCGTACCAGTTCTATGTTGAGTAATCAGATGTCGCGTGCTTTGACAAAATGATCATGTCTGACACCTCTCAGCTTCACTCCCACCCCCTCATTCTGGATATGGAAGAAGGTTCTCAAAGTCCCTTTAAGTTATATTAATTAATTAAAGTCATTAAATTTACATAATGATATTTACTCATTCTCACAGCTAAAGAAAAACTAGTTAGAATAAATGTCGCAAGATCGGTAGATTTTTTAATCCAGTTGCCACATAGCGAAGCTACAGATAGAATGTGTTGATCAAGAGGGACCATTGCCTCACAAACGCTGAAAACCGTTGCCTTCACAAAATTACTCAGAAAGAACAATAGCATACCTATTCAACAACACTAAATCTGACCGATTGTTTTGTTTCCAGAACGCCGACTATACGTCTGTTGATATGAAAATCAATAGCATACATCAGTAGCTATATTGACAGAATAATGACATGGCTGGAAGGTGTGTGCTGTGGTTAATAGTGATGTTTTCAGGTTAGTCGCCGTACTGCCAGTTATGCCACAATGTGGGTGTGCTGTCAATGACATCACTGTGCCATCGCCACTTGTTTCTGTAGTCAGTTGCAGCATTGTTATCGGGCGTGTACGTAAGAGCGCGCGTGTGTGTGTGTGTGTGCGCGCACGTGAGCGTGCGTGCGTGTGTGTGTGTGTGTGTGTGTTTATGGGTGGGGGTATGTGTGTGGTAGGATGTCCAGGCCTGAATACATGTATTCACGCTTTCAAACCAACAAACATATAGAATTATTCCAGGGATGCCCTGGTTGCTAACGTTTAGATTAGTTTAGTATGACGGAATAGGTCAGTTTTCACGTATAGATATCTTCTTCGGGTACCTTATCTGAAACCGATATTGGGAATCATGACTTGTCAGTCTTATATTTCATTTTATATATTAAAGTAGTAGAGGTTGTTTATATTATTATGTATTGGCCAGATGCGTAAGCATTCCACCATCCGTCTTTCCTCGGGCTTCTGTTTCATGTGTCTAGTATTTCTAGTATCACGTTGTTTCCCCTGTCCTTGATATACTCAACACTATTTTTAAAACAATGCACTACGCTAACTAATGAACTTAGACTCAGAAGCGACAAACAATTGATTGCACGATTTATACCTGCGCGGGGGAGCTAGATTCGATATCGAAATACACTGGGAATATCATGAGCACTGTCGGCCGCGGGTTCGACGCCTAGGCACGTCATTTGATAAAGTGAGGGACAAACTGGTCATCTATTCCCCCTTGGCTCTCATGTGTACAATATATGACGGTGCTATCACACAACAGACCCTTAGATTCCTCTACATTACAGATTATTCAGTATTGTTATATTTCGCTGCATCATGACAGGTGTACACTGTTACAGAGTTACGTATCGTGTGAAGTGAGTAAATGAAGTAATTATACGTGGCTAAAATACTTAAATATTATTATAAAAATATAATAAAATACTAAAATACTAAGCCGGTCTCCCTGGCCTAGTATCTTACGTCTTTCTCCGTAATCCTGTATACTCTCGTGAGTAACGTGATGTGCTAGAGAAATGGTAGCGGTTCTCGCCGCTTCGATAACTTACGGGGTATGTGAGCTGGTAGCTCAGAAAGCGATGGCAAACTATTGAGCGTTATCTTTCCTTTGTTGACGTTACGTCTTCATTTAGCAGCTGTTCAGAAATAGACATGGTGAATATGTGTTTAAAGTATTTCAGCCAAAGTATCATTCATTGATTCGATTTATAAGATATATAACACTGGAATATGCAACTTACAAGATGTCAGACAATAAATCGTGCAACTAATTGTTTAAGGTTTCTGTGTTTAAATTCTCATAAATCAAGTTCTCATATATCAAATCTTCACAGATTCTAGTTTCTTATCTAGTTGATTAATAATACTCCAAATTTAACACTCACACAGAAGAACAACCCAACACCTACAACCATTTACAAAATCATAAATTGGCTATAATAACTGGGCCTCGTGTTTTTCTCTCTTCACTGATTTTTACAGCTCTATGGTAGGCGGCCTCGATAGCAAATTCATTTGCATTTCAGTAGATGGCGTTAACACACACATTTGAGAGTTTCCATATTTAAAGCAAATTCAGTAGACTCTCTGGAAACTGCTGCTCCCAAAGTGGGGCCATTTGTAAACCATGCATTGACTCTCTGTCATATAAAATATGATTACCCTCCGCATCGCACGCCCGGAGAGTCTGTTGATATATTGCAAAAGCAATGCACTTGGAGTGTAATGTTAATCAAACCTTAAGCTAATGTGATAACGGCTGCTCGCTGCCCTGTTTATTATAAGTTCGCCGTTATCATCATCAATTCTTTGCGTTACTCATAAAATGGAGAGTCGCAGCAGCATCACTCTAATTGATTCTTATTGTTTACGCCCTTCTGTGTCCACATTAATTATAGTATACGGTTTGGTCGCACTGTGATGTTCCTTAACCTAGAAGCTCATGTGTACACTTGGAAACACCACTTTAGTACATGTGTACTTGCGTCTCTTATTTGTTATTATAATAAAGGTATGGAAATCACTTGTTACTTTTTTCTTCCAAATTAAGGTAAAATATTACCTGGGATCTCAACGAGCGAGAGACACATTACATCGAACGTGTCGATCGAAATCTACATCAGGAAAGAAACAGAATTCAGACAATTAATAAACCCTTAAGAAGAAATATGTAGTACTGTCTTCAGGTTTTCTTTCTCATTATAAATGTTAAACGTATTATCTTTTCTGTGCTTCAGTGTTTCCTATTCTGTGTTACTGTCCGTGGAAACGTTTTACATTGTAAATGGCTCTTCTTTATCAAAGTCCCTAGTTTCATTATACACCAGTTTGTGTTTCATCTCTTTCTTTCTCTCTCTTCTAGTACACATTTTGTTTTCTAGCACCTTGCCGTCATGACTGATGATAGCTTGCTACATTGTTCTTCAATGGAGTTATACGTCTCCTTAGCACAACTCCTGGGCCGAAATGTTGAGACCATGTGATGTCATTGCAGCATGATACCTATCTAGAAAATGATCCCGAAAATGATCCCGATCCGAATGCATGTGGGGGGGGGGTGTATGAGTGGGGGAATGTGTTTATGGGTGGGGTGTTGTGTGGGAGGGGCGATGTGTGAGGGTGAGGGTGTGTCGGTTGGTGGGGGGGGGGGGTGTTGAGGGTAAATGAAGGATGTATGTGAGGGTGGGGGATGTGTTTTTTGCTGGGTGGTTGGGGTGTTTGTGGGTGGCTGGGTAGATGAGAGATGCATTTGTTGATTGGTGGGTGGGGGATGCGTGGGTGTGAGTGGTTGATGGATGGGTACGTGAATGGGTGGATGTATGTGAGAGATGAGTGTATGGGTTGGGGATGTGTGTATGGGTTGGAAGAAGTGAGTGGGTGGGTTATATGTGGTTGGTGGGGTGTCTGTGGGTGGGAGATGTGTGTTTTTGGATGGGGAATGTGTTGGTGGGTGGGGATGTGTGTATGGGTAGGGAGATGTGTGTGTGTGTGTGTGTGCGTGTGAGTGTATGGGTGGGGAGATGAGCAGTTAAGGGATGTGCGAAAGGGGATTGGAGATCGCGGGGGGTGGATTGCCGGTGGGTGGGTGGAGGATGCATAGGAGCGTGAGTGTTTGTAGGCTGGGGTGGTGGGTGTGTGTTTGGGGGGGGGGGGAGTGGGATGTGTGAGTGGGGGGTGCGGGATGTGTGAGTGAGGGATGTGTGTAAATGGTAAATGTGTGGGTGGGTGCAGGTGTTGTGTGGGTAGGTGTGGGATGTGTGAGTTGGCGGGAATATGTGTGTGTGGGTGGGGAATGTGCGGCTGCTGGATGTGTGTTTGGCTGGGTGGTTGGGGGTGTGTGGGTGGGTAGTGGAGGTTATTGGGTGGGTGAGTCTTGGCAGGGTATGTAATGGGTGGAGGATGTGTGTGTGTGTGGGTGGGGAGATGTGTGAAGGTGGGGGATGTGTGGGTGGGTGGTGCATGCATGTGTGCCTGGGGTTGTGTGTGGTTTGATGGGGGAGGTGGGTGGGAGATTTGTGTGTGTGGGTGGGTGGGGAGATGGTGTAGGTTGGGTGTGTGTGGGATGTGTGGGTGGGCGATGGATTGATGGATGGATGGGGAAATGTGTGTGCCTGGGGATATGCGTGTGGTTGGGTGGGGGATTTGTGTGTGGAGGACACGCGGATAGATAGGGGATGGGTGTGTGGCTGGGGGATTTGTATCATAACATGGTAACATACATTGTTTATGTTTACAACATTCATTTGACAATGCTTTTTTTTCCATATGTGAATGTACTATGCACTAATGAACGAAAGATGAGTGGTTTGAAGAGCCGAATGTAAGGCGGGCCTGCGTGCCCAATTTTGTACCCTTCGAAAATAAAGTCCGTTCGATCGTTCGTTCGTTCGTTCGTTCGTTCGTTCCCTATCTAGAAAATGATAAGTCACATATTAACTGATTCAGTGCCAAACAAAATATAGGGTTGGACCTGACATGGTACCCAATTAAATGAACACGTATTACAATGCAAATTTCCGTTCAACGAGCATTGAAATAATGGAAGATATACAAAAACAAATAAATAACACAATAATCCGAGTATGGTGACAAATCGTCCTTCTGTTCAAATAGCAGGACACATTTGGCGATATACTAAATTTGGCACCAATTCATTTAAAGGAACACATTTACCCCCAAACTTTTCCATTCAAGCGTTTTATTCTGAAATACTAAATAATGTACACTGTTTGCACGCATTCTGATTATGAAGGTTATTTAACGTACGAAATATTCTAATTGTAAAAATAAACACGAACAGAGCCAACAATATCACCGTTAACCAAAATTATTCTCCCGGAATGTGTCCATTGCTGACCTTCCTGGGATTTCTTCGCAAAGTTCAAGGAACACAATGCCAATGGCGACTACTCTACGTGATGTACACAATAAGATATATTGTAATTCAGCTCGGATATATAAAAGTCGTTTCCTTTGCTGGAGATTATAAGCTGGATCTCTTGATTACGAGACAGATATTCTAACTGTTCATTCACTCGTGCCTAATCAACAGTAACTTAAGGATGAAATTTACCAGCATGTCTAAGCACCGACGTATGGGTGGGTATATAACCGTCAGCATCTTTTATCTGTAACTATATCAGTTTCATTTTCACAGTGGGGACGTTTTTTGTTGTTGTATATCCTATTTACAGGACATCGCTGTCAACACCAACACTGCTGTTGTTGATGTCTTGGCAAGTTTGCGTTCAGTAGTTTGCCATTGGTTCCGAACGACTGGCTCCCATACCAACATGTTAAAACCCAGCGCACTGTGGTCTGTTGTCACATTGGTCACAGCTGTGTTTCTAAAGCAGGTAAGCGGAATTGCGAACCGCGTCCGTAGCGCCTTTGCCACGAGACGGCATTGGCAACTTAGGTGGTTAAAACAAATATAGGATCCTGTCAACACGTTCAGGTGTATTGGGTATAAAGTGCCAGCCTATATATTTATAGACCAGTCGGCCATGGAATAGTGATGTGGTCAATTTAATGCCGGCCGTCTTGACATCTTTTGGCATCTTCTAATACCCATTTTAGTATGGGCCTGGGATAGGGTTGCCAGACGTCCGGCAAAGAGAGGACATGGCCTGCTTTTTAGCCTAATTTCCTACGTCCGGGCAGGAAAAGCTAAAAACCTTTAAAATGTCCGGCTTTTTAAATATTTTATGTTATCCTTTTTATGTATCATTGTTACAACTTACAAGTATCTACACTCTACCGTGTGTTTACATTCTTTATTAAAACCCATTGCTTAATAATATTCCGATTCCGATTCCATTTCAAAAACAAAAATTCCAAATTCGTCCTCGTCTAACCTGCTTCATCAGCTGTGGTTATAATTGAGGTCCGTGGTTTTTGTGGGTTTATTTACCCTAATTCTTGTCTTGTGAGTCCTATCTCGGACTGGTTATGTATCGTCTGTGTCTGTGACGTCAGCAGTGGTCGGCGGCTATCCTTTGTGCTCGTCTGTTCTTGTGGTTTTCTTTGTTTGTGTAGGCTCCTGGCTCGTCTGGCTGCAGTCATTATATGGACTTTTCGTGATCCCACTCCAGCTGGGGGATCGGTCGGCGGCTGTCCTTTGTGTATATTTCCTCTTGTTATTTTCTTTTGTTGGTGCAGGCTCCTGGTTCGTCTGGCTTGGCTGGGTACAGTCCTTATAGGAACTTTTTATTTAAGCGTTTTGTCTCCTTTCTTGTGTAGTTTCTGTAGGACTTGTTCAACGTTTTCATTTTCCTACTAACGCCTGTTTTCCTCGTTGCGTTTGCGTATCTGCTGCCTAGCGTTTTCTTCCTCCGTGGTCAGCCATGGGACAATTTCACCGTCCTCGATATAGTACTCGAAGTCGGCGTCACAGTTGTAGTATACTAATGGGTATACCATCGGCTTCCCCCGGAGTTTTTTAGGCTTCTTCTTTTCTTTTTCTTCCCAGCGCCTTCTGAATTCCGCGCGCTTGAGTTCCTCCTTGTCGACTGGGTATTCTGTGCCTCCTTCAGAGATCCGACGGTATAGTATTTCATTCTTGGGCGTTGTGGTTGGGCTGCTGGCTTTAGCTTGCGGTTCAGGCTCGGTCTCTTGGTTTTCTTCTTGCGGTTTTTCTGTGAGTTCTTGTGTGGCTAATAATATTTATTTAATTTTCCTATTTATACCAAAGGTGAAACACTAATTATTTGTATAATTTGAATCTAACTGTTGCTCTATTCGGCATCACTAACAATACTGTAGGCTCTATGGTCAAAATGTTAATGTTATTTCCGGTTCCAGTAGCAGAGACGCCACTTAAAATTGCTTTTGTTTTTTTTTTAATTTGTAATTTTTGCCGTCTGTGTTTATGAAACACTTCTACAAAGAGAAAATGCAAATTCTGGAACACTATGAAAAATAAGTTTCCATGCTTCGTTGAAGGACGCAACGAGAATGAGGCAAAGTGTACGATTTGCGATAGTTACTTGTCCGTTGCCAACAAAGGAACTACTGACTTGGAGCGCCATGTTTACAGTGAGAGACATAGAAACCTAATCAAAGTGTCCGCGTCAGCTAGTACATTGACGTCTTTTTTTTCCAGCCTAAGTACTCAGATGTGTTACTGAAAGCGCATGCGGCTGAAGTAACTTTGGCATTTCATACAGTTTGTCATCATCAGTCTTACAACTCGATGACCTGTACAGCTGGTTTGATGCACAGATTATTTAAAGATTCAGAAATTGCTAAAATATTGCTTGTGCAAAAACAAAGACTGAAGCAATAATAAACCAGGTGATTGGCCCCCCCCCCCCCCCACACACACACACTGTTGATGAATTGGATACATCTTTAAGTTGTATTTCATGTTTCTGTCTTTCGACAGATGCTAGCAATCACGGTCCGCAGAAAATAATTCCGATCGTTGTTCAGTACTTTGACCTGGAAAGCAGGTGGAATCCAAACTAAGATTATCGAGTTAGACTTCACAGCAAATGAAACCTCAGAATGTATATCACAGTATATTTTGAGAACACTCCAAAAACATGATTTGGACTCCAAATGTGTTGCTTCTGCTGGTGACAATGTCAATGTGAATTTTGGAGGCATTAACAGAAGAGAAGGTAGAAATGTGTTCTCCCATTTGAAGGAAGCCTTGAGCAAGCCATTAGTAGGCGTTGGATGTTCTGCTCATGTTCTGCACAACTGCATCCAACACGGCGCAGATTTAATGCAAATTGACGTTGAATCTATTGTCTTGAAGATATTCTATTACATTTCTATATACACTGTAAGAACAGAAACTTTAAAGGATTTTTGTGACTATGTCAACATTATCTATCAGCAACTACTCTATCACTCTAAAACTAGATGGCTCAGTTTGTTTCCAGCTGTTGAGAGGCTGTTGAGGCTGTTTACTGCTTTTAAAGAATATTTTCTTTCTGTAAACCAACCACGTGCTATGATTTAAAAAAAAATGTATTGGCAGCTATTGTGATAAAATTGTACTTATTGTGGGTTTAATCTGGAACGATTTAAACGAAATATTCAATCTGTCCTTCTTTGTCCTCCTTTTTGTCTTATTATGTCCTTTTGGTGCCCACGTATCTGGCAACCCTAGCCTGCGAGCACTGGTCAATTAAAAGAAATCCGACCGTTATGAATTTGAATACATGTCCACCGGACCGAAGGCAAGCCTGCTAACCATCCGTCTGTCCGATAGATATCTGGTTGATCCTGCCAGTAGTCATATGCTTGTCTCAGCGATGCTACTCTTGGCTTGCGTGTGCATGAACGTCTGTCCGGTCAGTCGCCATGTGCACATTTGCGCTGGAGAGGCTCAACCGTAATTCGGGAGATTTGCTCGCAACTTAGACGAGCAGTATCTTCTGTGGGCAGTTTCTCGCCTCATGTTTGTGTGTGGTCTGTTCTGGCGGTCAGTCCGTCCTCGGCGAAGGAAATTGATTGATCCGTGTTGATCCTACAAGTAATCATTGCTTGTCGCTACGCCTGTCTTAAAACTGGAAATTAAAGGAATTGACGGAAGGGCCCGAGGCTCCCGAGAGCCAATATAAACAGGGATAACTGGCCGTGGCAGCCTAACATCCACTGCATCTGTGTCCGTCTTCCAGTCGTCTTGCCATGCTCGCCACTGGAGCCAGACTGACACAGACGAGGGAGCGGGGGCGAAGGTGTTGCGCGACCACTTCCTCGCTATACAAAACCAAAGCGCAAGTCATTCGTTCCTCATCAAATCAAAG
This sequence comes from Cepaea hortensis, assembly GCA_963921405.1. Taxonomy (NCBI): domain Eukaryota; kingdom Metazoa; phylum Mollusca; class Gastropoda; order Stylommatophora; family Helicidae; genus Cepaea; species Cepaea hortensis. The sequence goes on from OY992876.1 coordinate 186,469,507, forward strand.
ATGTAGTGTAATGAATGGTCATCGTCAATGAATGGTCAACGTCATTCATGATGGACGAACATCGCATCAAGTTATATACACAGTGAGTTGATGCAGGAACCGATATCGCATTCCTCAGAACATTTCCCAACGCGCCCTATCCCTAATTTCACCAGTCAGCTTAGAACCCCATTACTTTTGATGCAAGTTGCAGTCTGAAAATGTCTCACTCTGGCCTTTCCTCAGAGTACTGAGTGTCGGCCGCATCCTCTGGTCACTCCATGTCGGACCATTCTCTTTAGGCCATGGCTAGGTGTCCGTTCTTCCACACAATTCACGTGATTCTAAAGGGATCTGACAACGTCTGCGTTATTGTGCACTAATACCGCACCCAGCGTTGTAGACTGGGAATATCACACGATGAATAGAAGTCAAATGAACCCCCCTTCCCCGCCCCCCTCCCCCACAATAAAAATGTTCTTAGCTGGTTTGGAGATAACAATGGAGACAGCATTATTTCTTCTTCTCTTGCGACTGTGCATGTGCGTGAGCAAGTAAGTGTCTTGGCTCTGAACAAAAAGATATTAACTATTTTAAAGTGACATATAAGTCATTACATTGTAACTGAATTGGGCTGAATTCTTAGTATAAACACGGGATGTATGTGGCTAAAAATAGAAAACATCTCATTGGCAGAAATCAAATCAAAATAAAATATTGGAGACTGGCAGCCATTCGTTTAAGGGGCAAACGGCATCATTCGTGATAAGATCACGGACGCTGTTGTTTTGTTCGTCGGGAATCCTGCGTCTAGTGTAGAGATTTGTCGGAAACTCAGCAGGGAAAAGAACTCTATATGTGGATGTCTGTGGTACGTAATTAAAGGCGGTCTGGCAATTCCTATGTGTCGGAGACGTACCAAAAAATAAAAAGAAAACCGTGTCTATCGGCCTGCCATAGTCTCCTGTGGTACACACGTTCACATTGAATACCCATCACTTCTTTCCTTATAGTATAAAAACATCAGTAAGAGAACATGACAGATCCTCGTTGGCCACATAAATTGCTGTCTGATATTATTTGTGAAACTGAGCATCATCTGAGACACATTGACCTGTTCTTCAGAGAGTGTTGTACAATTTCTCACTCCATGGCCTCTGGTAGGTGCGAACATATCGTAGTTTATTCAGCGCAGATGCGAACAGAACCAACAGAGACTCTACTCTCTAATAACCCTTAGATGTTTGATCCACGTTATTTTCATGTTTGGGTTAGTTTTGGTTTTATTTTGTTTTCATGTTTTTAACAGACATGTTCTCTTTGTGAAATCTCGTTTAGTGTTAATATTTCGAGCTGCATATTTCAAGCTACTCTCTTTATTACCATTGGTTGTTCAGTATATTGAGTACATCTTTAACTCCTTCTTTCATAGCCAGTAATAAAATTATTTTGATCTACTATAACTTTTAGGTTAATCCCTGGTGAGTTTGTTAGTTAGTTAGTAAGTTAGTTAGTTAGTTAGCTAGTTAGCTAGTTAGCTAGTTAGTTAGTTAGTTAGTTAGTTAGTTAGTTAGTTAGTTAGTTAGTTAGTTAGTTAGTAAGTAAGTTAGTTAGTTAGTTAGTTAGCTAGTTAGTTAGTTAGTCAAGATATTATCATCATTAAATGCCGAACTATTAATCCATAAGTGCACATATCTCTTGAATTTAAGGATGACCATTGCTCCCCTGCTCCCACCATATCAGCCGAGACCTGATGTCTGCCTGCACGTTCGTTTTCTCTTACATCTGCAATGCTTTGATGAATTGACATCGATTCTCTCACCTATATTTGTTTCTACAGTGTAATAATGGCACTGTCAGGTACGACTGTTCTACTGTATAACAGTAGACGGTTCAAACTGCTTTCTGCTGGGGGGTGAATATTGGGCGGCGTTCACCAATACCGTCACCTTACATTGTGAAAACGGCTTCCAGCGGAGGATCGTAATTGGGAGGGTACGTGCATTACCCTTGTGCGAAGAAATGCAACCTAAAGACTAAATGTCTTAGCAGGGCAGACCAGACCTTAAGCATTGGTTGACAATTGATCTAGGATCGAAGCTCCGAAAGGCGGACAAATAGACCATGGCTTTGATGACCCGGTAGCTTCTGCAGGGTGTCTTATTCCAAATATAGACAGACCGAGAGAGAGATTATGCTGCATGGGCAACACATGGTCTATAAATTCAGCCCAGACATAGTGCTATGGAGAGGTATACCTCCATCCATTGTCCCCGTCATGGGTTTTAATTAGTATGCCTTTTTCACGCACAGTATAACAAACTATCGTCTGTCAAGACGGCAAGATGCCAGTGATAATAATGTTAAGTATGGTTATAAAGGGGATATTTAAAAATTAAAACATAGACTCCTTCAGACAAATCAGAATATAGTCCGGTACAGCCTATGACTAGAACGTCTATAGCCTCACAGACTATCGTTCCATTTGGCAGGTGCTTTTCTTATCTGCTTGTTAGTCTATTTTTTTACACCGAGTTCAAAATGATTTCTAAGGTGCATTTTGCTTTTTCTTTCCAGGTTGTATTGTCTAACCGCAACATGTTCATGCCTCGCTTGCGCGAGCCATTTAATAGTAACGGTAGACGTACACAATTTTATTACCGTTTGAAAACTACTCATAGATAGTGCCCTTCCGAAAGCACCCACCTGGTATTCTGTAAACATGGGTAAGCCGTCGCATTCTATGTTGTGTAAGAAGCGTGTGTATGTTTTATAAGTGAGTGTGAGCACTGCAACGCTAGTTTTCAGTGTACGTTATTAATAGTCGCTCGATCTCTTGCCATTTCTCCCGTAGCATGTACCCACATGACCAAGGTGACTGCAACGTCTGTATCCATTTTCGTGGTGGCTGACGCATGTCTCTTGTTCCATGAACATCGCTTCTACCACAGGCCTTTCAAAGCTGCTGAGACATTTAACATTGCCAAGGTAGTTTACTCTCTGAGACATGACACTGTCTATGAGGCAGATTTCTTCAACATTCAGAACTTGTAGAATGTCAGCTCTTGTCTTCTTGAATGCTGAAAGAATTTCTCAGATTGTCCCATTCCGCTGTCACATTGTGATCTCTTCGCGTACAGCTGAGAGTTCTCTAACAAGTCTTAGAATATTTCTCAGTCATGACTTTTTCTGGCATTTTGCTAGCGTCCGCTTGTGGTTTTCTATCATGCTTAAACTAGCGAAACCATTTTGGTTATAATCTTGTTTTGCAACGCACCATAACCTACTCAATATGGCAGTAGCAGTAGTAGATTGCAATGGCAGTAGTAGATTCGCAATGATGAAAGTATGTATTTTGATGTTAGACCAACTGGCAAGTATAACTAATAATAACTTGCAACCCAGCTACTACACGGGCAATGGCTACATCATGTGTGGCATAAATGTTTAAATTCTTTTTTTTTTTTTCGAGTCAGTCATTGTAACTCTTAAAGGACGTTGTGTCTTGGTGAAAGGTGTTTCTATTTGAGTTTTAATTTACCATTACCATCTCGAGTTAAATACGTGTATATTACCAACACTGCAGTGACGTTATAACGAGATTATTTAATTGTCATAACCAGGACTAAATAGATAAAACGTTCAGTGGCAATTATCCAACTATGAACGCTTTGACATCGTTGTCTTGGGACACAGCAGAATAATGCTCTCATCGTGACGTTTCTCGATTCTCTAACAATTATACTGCTTTATAGTGTCTTCTGTGTCTTGTGTCCATCTTTATGCTCGTCGTTGCTGCCTATATTTTCAGGACACACACCTTCTATTACTGTTATCTCTAAACCAATGTAACGTTCAATATGACCGAATAATTCAGCTATCGAGACACCACGCTCTCTCTGAGCCAACTTTCTTCGATGCTCAAATTTCGCAGAATGTCAATACCTTTCCTTTTCTTGGTAAACAATATTTCAAGAACCCTTATGTGACATCTAAGCAGAGGCAACTTAAAAGATTTTCAAAGACCGAGAAACCTTCCGCAGCTTTGTGGATGTGGAAATCAAAGGGTAACCCCCATATTATACATTCCTAGAAACTCCACTGAAGCCACTTGGATAAATTGGTACTAAATATTGATCTCCGGGCCTTTAAAGGTTATAGTAATAAATAGCTATGTTGAAATGGAATGAGTTAACATAACATGGAACAGAAGTGTTTAGGAAAGAGTTTGATAAAATAATTTCTTTTTTTAAAAATGCATATACCTTACAAGACGTTGCAGTCAACACCAGCATTTTACTGCCGTTGTTGATGTCTTAGCAAATTTTTACGTTCAGTAGTTTGTCATTGCTTTCAGAACAGCTGGCTCCCATACCAACACCTTAAAACCAACGTGACACAGTCCGCTGCCAAATCTGTTGCTGCTGTAATTCGAACGCTGGTAAGCGGCATTACAAATCGCGTCCGTAACACCATGGCCACGGAAGACGGCTGATAATATAATACATATATGAGAAAGAAACAGTTAACTAATGCCATTACTAACCAGCTGCAGAAACCTCCTGAATTAGCAGCATTGATGGAACTGGTCATTAAAGCCCCGCTCTTTGAATACATTTGGAAACCTTGAGGCTATTAAATTAACACGAAACATAAATACACAGGCATCGATCTGCACTCAGGGAAGTGAAGGAAAGAAATACAGATTTAAGAACACACTAGAAAACAACAGGAAAATACCATGTATAGGGACCACACCGGGATAAGAAACTATCTTCTTCAACAGATTCGAATCCCGGAGAAGTCACTCAGTTTTCAATCGCTGTATTTTTTTTTTTTTTATAGCTGTTTAGTTGTTAATGAACGCAGTTTCACAATTCCCAGATAGCGAGTCGTTTGTTCGAAATCAGCCGCAGGTGAAGAAGATCATATTTGACACTCGTTGTCAGATTATGTGAAAGACCTTTATGATGATACAAGATAAGAACAGTATGATATTCGGAATTATAATGAAGGAACATCAATTTTGAAGATAAAAGTTCAGAACGCTCTTATTCATATGAAAATTGGCAATACCCCGGGTCCAGACAACATAACAACAGAAATGGTCAATGCCTTAGAAGAATATGGAATAGACCAGGACACCAGACTGCTGTACACAATATATGATATTGGAGCTATGCCTCCTGAGTTATGTCATTCTATATACACTGCAGTCCCGAAGAAACCAGGAGTCTCGGAATGTGATCAACATCGAACATTTAGTATAATAAGCATCACAAAGATATTGTTAAGAACCATCATCCAAAGAGTTAGGAAGAAAATATAACCTAATATAGGAGAAGAACTACCATGAAACCAAATGTGGGTAATGGGAAATGGTGGTGTATGTGATCAGTGTCATTGGAGTTATCCAATAAACATTGTTGTATGATCTGCGGCGCTTAGGTATTGAAGTCAGTTTTGTCTCCGATGTGGACATTCTGAAGTTGTCTACTGTTCACTCTGTTCAACTAGCCATTTCAATCCACGTTACGTAAACAACACTATGGCAAGAACAATGTGGGCTCGTAGAAGGGAATGATACAGTAAATGATGTGTGTAGATGGGTTGTCTTAGGGTACCATGAAAGCGACCATCACCTTGCAGCATATTTGTGGAGAAAGGCAGAACCAGGCAGCGCAAGTCAACAGTCAAGATTTTCCAGTATGACAGTACAGGCAAAGATGTGGTGAGCAAACTAAGGCGTGATAAACGCAGAAAGTTTAAGGGCAGGAAAAATAGCTGGGAGCAGCCACCGTGGTGGAATTTTGAGGTGGAGAAGGCCTGGGTGGATAAGCGCAGTGCTGTAAGGAAATGGCAAAAGGCCAGGAAGAACAAAGTTGCCCATCCTAATCCCTACATGCACTTAGAAAGAAAGATGCACACAAAAGTAAGCTATTTAAAATTTAAAAAACAACTGGTTAAGGAGGTTAAAGAGAAAAAAAGGCAGAGGTATTTAAAAGAGTAAGCACAAACATGTCACTGATATTGTTCTGGTGACTACTTAAATCCATGAGTGAGGTAGCCAAGAATAAGAGAATTTCTGACTTCCAAGGTGCTGACCTCATCTGGCAGAGTACTGATGAGAACAAGGGAAAAGTCCTCTTCGAACGCTATCTAGAGCAGAGCAACCAGACAGACATGAGCGGCCGAAATCTTGCCAAGGAGGTCACTTCCGACAGATGCAAGGCCCAGAACATTTCGGATGAAGAAACAGTGACAGTAAAAGAAATCAAGGCTGTGCTTCGACGATCAAGAAACAGCCCCCCAGGGCCAGATGGCATAAGATACGATGACATCAATAGGTGTACTAACAACGAGCTAGAGAAACTAGCAGACATTGACAATAACAGTATAGGGAGCGCTAACATAAAAGAGGAGTGGTTACACAGCTATCTTATTCCCTTGCCGAAGCCTGGCAAAGGCCACACAAACATTCAGGGATATCATGTAATAACCATGCAGAATACAATAGGCAAGCTGCTGGAGAAGTTAATTGCCAGGAAAATATCAAGCCAACTAGAGAGGCAAGGCGTTTCCCACCTACCTTACGAGGGTACCGTCCAAAAAGAGAAACCTGGACCAATGCAGCAGTTTTTGCCTATGACGTCTATGAAGGTTTCCGCTATCTTTGCTGCAGCGATTGATTTTGAGGATGCGTACATCAGAGTACCGTTGAATTTCTTAATGCTTCAGCTTCTTGAGCTCAAGATAAGTCATTTCCTCCTTAGTTGGATCGCCGCAGCCCTCTTCCAACGAAAAGTAGTTTTCAGATGTGGCAATTGGACTTCGGAACCAACAACAATATATCCGGGCCTACCACAATAATCACCATTATCTCCGGTGCTGTTCAAGGCCTACACTGTGAGAATCACCAGCGAGCAGATCACTGAACCGGGGAGGACACTGTCATATGCCGACGATATTTTTGTGTATCCCCAAGGTAAGGATAGAGATTAGGTTGCTGTGGAATTACAAACCGAACTCAATCGCATAAGTACTTGGTGTGTTGAAGCTGGGGCAATGGTCAACCCCACAAATGCAACAGTGACATGGTTCTCTTTGAATAAACATATTGTCTTAACTTCAACACCAACGGTAAATCTGAATTCAGAGACTGTGGAAAGAACGCAGGCAATGATTTACCCAGGGATACGTTTTGATCGAAGCCTTGCTTATAATGAGCACATAAGCCAGGTGATAACAAAGACCAAGCTGGATTTGGCTGCGGTGCGGGTGATGGCGGCAGTAATCTGTGAGCAGCGCCACTTGTCTTCTATACGACGGGCGGGTCATGTCTGTTTTTTAGTATGCGATGGCGATCCTGACTCTCAGCCGTAAGCATATATCTTGGATGTAAAAGAGATACATCATGCAGTGCGATGAGCTACCTGCTTGATTTTCCACCCACTGAAGACAGAATACAAATTTGCAGAGCATGTGCCTACCTCAGAGATAATGCAAACACACAACATCCACTGCATGGTGAAATTAGGAAGGTGAAGGGCAGCAGGTTAAAAAGAGAAAGGTCGTGGATAGGTCAAGCCGAAGACATTCTTCAACAAGTATGTGCACTTGAGGACTTACAACCTGACGAGGAGTGGGTACAAGTACCAACAGATTTATGTACGTCCTTTTCTGTTTGCATCCAAATAGACAGAAAATGCAGACAAGAAAATCCGGCAGCTGTGGAGGCGGAAGTACAAGCGTTGATTTTCGAGAATTCGTTAGACGGTGATGCTGTCATCTACACAGATGTGTCGGTCTTCCGACATTTGAGAAGCTCGTGGGCTTTTACGGCTCAAGTCGGAGGGAGAATTACGAAGGAGGACTCTGGTGCTTTTCTTGAGACCACAAGTAGCCTGACAATGGAAGTCATGACAGTAAGTAAATCAATAACATGGCTCAAGACACATACATTCACTAGTGTATGTTTCCTTAGTGACTCAATGAGCATGCTCAAGAGGATAGAGATGGAGTGGATCCGAAGAGAGTGGTTACTGTCTCTAGAGCGGTCTCGATCCGAAGAGAGAGGTTACTGTCTCTGGAGCGGTCTCGGCTGGCAAAGATTAGTTTCATCTTCGTGCCAGGGCATGCTGGAGTACAAGGAAATGAGCGAGCAGTCAAGATCGCAGATAGTGCTACTGTGGAGGGCGGACGCGCCATGGAACAGGCTGACATTCTGAATGCTCTACGAGAAGTAAGACTTTGACTAGAACCAAGTAATGACTGTGAATCTACAACCATAGCCAGACAGCGAGAACAGCAAATTAAAGGAGGTGCGGCCAAACAAGAACACTACGCAGGAAGCCAAAGAAGATTGATAAACCAACACAGAACTAGTGTCGTTAGCTGCTACACGCTGCGGGATGTGCTGAGGAGGGGAGCTGAGCACCTATGGACTGAATGGTTCGATGTGCAATGAGAATGATCTGTCGACTAACTAACTAACTAACTGTAATTGCTGTGTATATTGTCGCAGAATAAACTTGTTAGTTCGATCAATGACAGACTAGACCCGACCTTAGTCTGCAAAAACAGCAACCCTTTGATGTTGTAGGGAATGAGATCAAAGTGAGTCACGTCGCGATGTCTGCACACGGTCGACAATTTGTTGACAGTTTGTTGTTCGAGAGACGTGCACTGGCGTCATCTGTCTGCAGGGCGGGAATCGGCCGTTGAAAGTGATGGACAGAATGTCTGCCAGAGGTCGGAAGGATTCTGTGATATGGGGGAAGGTCTCTGGCTCACAGACAGCCAGGATCTTTGTTGTATGAGACAAAGAATTTCCCAGATGAAAGTGAACTTGACAGCGAATTGACTCCGGTTAGTCTAGAAACAGGAGGACAAAGCCAGATTCTGGACTGATTGGCGTCTGGACTTTTTGGTGACGTCACTCAAGCACCCATATAAAACCCAGTTGCGGTAAACGGGTGGAGGGAGTCGAGAAAAACATTCTGAAGTGTTAGGATCGGTGCATTATTCCGAGTTGTGTTACATGAGAGAGACTATGATGTCTAAGTGGTGATAGTTATCCGCGGACATAGATCAAGTCTGATTGCATAGTTTCTCGAGTAGCAACTGAAATAGGCATATGGTAGGCTATTTATAATATCTAATTTAAGAGTATGATTAGGAATAGAGTACAGTGCTGTGCGGTGATCTAATGTATTATAGGTGCAGTGATATAATGTATTATGATTAGTGATAGAATGTTCTATTAGTGCGGTGCTAGGAAGTATCATAGGAGCGTCGGCACTGGTATCCTATTGTGTGGCTTCAACTAGCTTGTGTGATATATCATTTTACTCAGGGAGTTGAGGACAATGTAGTGGAATAATAATTAGAGAGATTAAAGATGGTTGAGAGGGGGAAGAGGTATGTGAAATGGTAGGATCTTCCAGTAGGGCATCTGCTGGGTTTCTACCCGTTCCTTTATTCTTTCCTGGTGTTGCCATGTCTCAGATCATATGATTGAGTTATTTGGCCGTATGACAGAGATCGGATCTCTGTTATAGATCTGAGTGCTGTTATTGGCCTACACTTACCTAATTCCGGCCAGAACTGAGTTGCCCTCACCATAGTATTCTCTATTCTACAGGTTCCATTTACAGGTCCACGTATGTGTGCTCTGATTTTCAACAGTGAAGCTAACACAATTTTAGAAGATGATGGCTCAGAATTTGAAGACAGAAGTTGCTGAGAGGCCGCTACATCGGGCTTATACCCAAGTTGGTTTGCGGGAACCTGGCTTCTGCTGAGCAGGACATGCTGATGAGATTATGATTAGCAAGTGATAGTGGTATCATTGAACAGTCAGATCATTGTAGAGATACACTATTGATACCAGGTACATTCACACCAAAGTTATACTGATACAGAGAACATTTAGACTGGTGTTAATATGGGGAATCTTTACAACCAGTGAAACTAGATCCATTGAGATTTCCCCAATAACAGTGACAATAGGGTTAGAATTTTCTGATTAACAATGAGTTAAATTCATAGTGTGAATCAGATTGAAGACTCTCATTGGACAGTATTTGTCATGGGTGTCCAAGCATCCTAGTGGTTCAAGAGACAATGGAGGAAGTCTTCACGTGACCGGAGGAGCATCACCTGGGTGAGGCTACCTGTATGGGATACATGGTGCTGGTGTGTTTTCAGCACAGGGATGAGAATGACTATACTCCTGAACACTGATCTGAGTCTATACACATTCTACACCTTATATACACACACACACACCCACTTCTCCTACATATACTCTTTGATTTAATAAATTTCTTGTTTTTATTTGTTGAGGCTAGAGTTGTCAAGTATGTTATGTTGGGGAAGAATGAGAGGAGGCATGATCCAGGGGTGAGTAAGAGTGAGAGGAAGGTGTCTTCAGATTGAAGGAGTGTGTGGACGGAGTCTGCTGGATATCTCCAGGATAAAGATATTGGATTAAAAAATAATGTGGGTGTTGATTCCCTTCACTCCAGGGACGACACTAAAGTGGTAAAGAAGAACAAGTAACTACTACGACATTCATTCTTTACACACACGACATATATGCTGAAAACAGTAATTTAACGCATAGAAATGTAAACAAAGGTCTACATCTTTGCTTTATTCACTACACAAAGGCTCTTGATAAAGTGAGACATGACAACATGATGAAAATGCGTGCAGATCTATAAATTGATTAAAAGATCTTAGAGTTGTAAAACCACATATTGGAAAAAAATGTGCTGCCATAAATAGTGATGATGAAGTAATACAATACTAGCCTATTACGAGATGTGTGCGACAGGGAACTGCAATGTCTCCAGATCTCTTGTCCCTGTACAGTAAAATATTGTAAGAAATTTAGAAGAAATGAGAGTAATCACCATTGGGGGAATATATAACATTATATATTCGGGTGGGACAGTATTGATTCAGACAATGAGCAAGCTCTGCAACATTTAGTAAATGCGGATGTTGCACAAATACGGTTATAATTAAATTTTAAGAAGGTACAGATTATGGTCGTCACAAGGAAGAATGATATACCACGATGTAATATACAAGTAAATGGAAACATTCTTAAACAAGTGACTCGATACAATTATCTCTGAACAGTCATAACATCTGATGGGAGTTGCCTTGGTGAGATTTGAACAAGAATCACCATGGCGAAGAAAGCCCTTTGCAAAATGGAAAACATACTGACCATTACAATGATGTCATTTGCAACGAGAAAAAGATTGTTGAAGTCCTATACAGAGCCTATACTTGTATGTGGATGTGAAGCCTGGACAATGATGGGACAAGTTGTAAAAAAATCAAATGGCTGTGGAAATGTGGTTTTTGTAGAAAATGCAGTGAATAGACAGACAGACAGAAAAATCCAATGACCAAGTCCTACAAGAAACAAATGAACACCGTAAACTGATTAAAGAAATTAGACGTAGACAGTCTGAGAAGAACTACAATGGAGAACGTGTTGAGCTTGTTGGAGAATTGGCAAGATTGAGCAGAAACGAATAAGTGAAAGGCAGCGAAGTATAAACATGGATGGCTCGGCTATGTGGTATGGTCAAGACAAGAACACTGACCTGATCGATGACTCTGGTGATCGTGTGTGCAAAAACATGACCGCTCACGCTTATCAGCATGGTACATGATGATGATAATTTAAAAGTAAACCAGTTTGTGTTGATTTCGGTGGTATTAGCGTCGACCGTTCAGAAATTCAGAAAGCAATGGCAAACGACTGAACGTTATGTTGGTTAGTAAATCACAAACAGCTAATACATGCTGAAGTTGTTTGCATCGTTCTTTTTAACTTGAAACAAACGTACAATGAAACGTCTGCTCTCAATTGCTAGAAGAGTTAAATTTAATTTATCTAAATATATTTCAAAAACTATTGAATGTAACATTGCATTAAACATAAAGCTTGAGTTTACTGCATCGTCATGCAAAGAATATATACCATTTTAAAGTCTATTACTACACCCTGAATAGGTTAAGACAACTAATTGCAGGTATCTCACGTTCAGTTTCTCATGCGATATGTGCTTATATGGTGTAGTTTTAATGACTGTGCAGTGTTTGAAAATATTGCCGGTCTAAGTTTTGTACTTACCTTTTATGTTTCATGAACTTTACAGAGGGTGGAATACAAAACGTGGACCAGCAATATTCTCAAACACTGAACAGTGATCAAACATACACCCTATAGGTAGCTACATATAGAGGGTGTTTGGAAAGTCTCACCACCCTTGTATGAAGAACACATTTGAAAAATGAATTGCATGACATCATCAAAGAATGTGCTCCACATTCCATCGTGAAGCAAGATGCAGCGACTGGTTGTCGTCTGGTGGAGTCATTCTTTGCACTCCAAACAGAATGGCGTTATCATCGGAAGAAAGCATTTTTTGGATGAATAGAAGTATCAAATGGCGGTAGAAATACACGGAAATAACAACAGACAGGTTGCAGAAGATATTTGACAATTATGAAGAGAAGTCTACAGCCATGTCTCGAAGCTCCTGGTGGACATTGCCAACACCTGTTATAATGAATATTTCAATGGCGTTTTCCAGTGTACCCAATAACAGCGTTAGACTATAGAAGTGGCTATTGTAACTAATTTAATGCAGTTTAGCACATTTTTTGATGACGTCATGTACTTCATTTTTCACATTTGTCCTACAGAAAAAGTGTAGTGAGACTTTACAAACACCCTGTATTATGTGATTAATTTGAATGTCTGGAAACCTCTAACAACACATTTAAACAAACATATGATTCAGTTGGTTGCAACAAGTAACTTGCATGGGTTCTTCCTCACTACAAAAACACGTAGCCAAACAGCAAACAAGATATAATTTGTACTTTATAATTATCTTAATCAGAACTATTTTGAAAACTGTGGTAAAATTAATAAGCGTAAAAGACCAATGAAAACAAATAAGTGATTTTGTAGCAACCGGACACACAGGCTGAGAGAACGGAGAACAAGTAAAGTTAATAAGCAACGCACACGATTAAGTGCATGGTAAATTCCACAGAGATGATGCATCTGGCTTCACTGTACGGAAGACCTTCACATGCCAGCTGTAAGACATTGTCTTTTCAGCATGACAAATTGCGTTAACTCAAAATTATTCAAGTAATTAAATTATAGAATATTAGAGATCTTGATAATAATATATATTTTTTTTTTAAATGTGAGTAATTATATAAAGTGCCGAATTCAGAATCATTAATGTATAATTACACAATTTTCGGCTAAATATCAGATGACATGGCGTCATATAATTTAGCAGTCGTGCACGTATTTAATTTTTGGCAAATTATAAAATATAATTAATGCCGAAATATTGTTTTTAATAATTAAACCCATAACACGGTGATGGATCCCGAGGGCCGAACTCAGTGTAGACTACTCACTAAAGTATTTCCAGTGGCAAGAACTCAACGCAGACTATCCATCAACGTATCTCAAATGGGAAGAACTCAACGCAGACTATACATCAATGTATCTCTAATGGGGCCTGTCTCCCCGGTCTAGAGTTTACACGACTTTCTCCGCAATCCCGGATACTCTCGTGAGTAATGTGACGTGCGCAAAACTTAGTAGCTGTTCTCTCCGCGTCAGTAACTTACGAGGTATATGAGCCGGTCGCTCAGATATTAATGGCAAACTACTGAGCATAATCTTGACAAGAAATCAACAATCAGCTGAAAGATGCTGAAGTTGACAGCAATTCCTGTAAAGGATATGCGAACAAAAAAAATATGTAATGGGAAGATCTCAACGCAGATCATACATCAACGTATCTCTGAATGGCAGAACTCAACGCAGACTATCCATCAACGTATCTGTCATTGGAAGAACTCAACGCAGACTATACATCAACGTATCTCTGATGGGAAGAACTCAACGCAGACTATCCATCAACGTATCTGTCATTGGAAGAACTCAACGCAGACTATCCATCAACGTATCTGTCATTGGAAGAACTCAACGCAGACTATACATCAACGTATCTCTGATGGGAAGAACTCAACGCAGACTATCCATCAACGTATCTGTCATTGGAAGAACTCAACGCAGACTATACATCAACGTATCTCTGATGGGAAGAACTTAAAGCAGACTTCTCATCAAATTATCTCCAGGGATCAGGGATTTTCATGTCCTTAGACTCCACAGACAAGAAATCTCTTTGGGTGTGTCCTCTCCTCCATTTCCAGGTTAAAATCCCAACTTGGCGGTGTTTAACTCCTCTAGTTCCACATATACAATCTCTGGCGTGGTCATTCATCACTATTTCCTGTGGCAAAAACCCCACCTAGCGCTATAAATATTGTCTTATTCGAAGGACATGAACCCTATTTGATGGTTTCTATATTCACTATTTACAGGTTCATGTGTCCTACTTTTCCAATGTCAATCTGCTCTATTTTTAGGGGCAACAACCTCTATTGGTGGTGACAGCTGCCTCTACTTCCGATGGTCTGACCTCGGCTGAGAGGTTTCCACTTATTCTTAGTCCAAGTGCATGAGCCTCACTTGGTGGCGCCGTCTACTCTTATTCCATGAGAAGAGTCCTACTTGGTATAGCCATTCTGCAATGTATCCATGATAATATATCACATTTACGGCATCAATCTACTTTATATCCAAGAGCAATAAACTCCCTGGAGGTTTTCATTTCCCATTATTTACTTCTTGAGGCACAATGCGACTTATCTGTGCCAATCTACTCTATTTCCAGGGATAAGCGCGCTACATGTTTGTGTCAATCAACTCTATTTACAGGAGCAGGTTCGCATCTATTCTATTTTGAGGAGCAGTTCCTCTGCCGGATGGTGTTTATATCCACTAAGTTCAATTGCACGATAATAACATGGTGCTGCTCTTCTTCCCTATGTCCATTTGCAGGATGGCAACGTGGTGGTGTCCATATCCTCTATTTCCAAAGACGAGCTATTTCCTTTTACATTTCTTTTACTACCAATATATTTGGTCTGCGTTTCACGTTTATACTACCGTGTTTACACTTGAACCTGTTTTTCGCCACCTGACGTGGTCGAAAGGATAAAAGCGCTAGTTCTTTAACTTCCGATGCGGTGATGATGAGGTAGGCGATTCAACCACTACAGCATCCTTAATTTGAACTGAATCCTTGAGTGCCTGCTCGGAAAGCAATGGCAAATTACGGAACGAACAATTGCCTAGAAAATCAACCTGGGGTTGATCTCAAAATTGTGCAAAGGACATGCACATTCTTAAGCAATGCGTGTGTATGTGTTTTACCAATCATTTTACACCAATTTGTAAAATATGTTTGTTGCAACGGCATCTTTTTTTTTTTATCAATATATTTTCGTAAATCAATGCTAAGTGAAATCTTATATATTTGCTAAGTAAGAATGTATTACTATACACTTTCACCTCACAATTAGACGGTACAATTGATAAATCAGTGTAGTAATTTTAAACACACACGGACACCAATATAAAATAACTTACGAAGAAACGAAGATAACGTGTTGCTCCCGCAAAGACAGAGGATGCTGACTTCATGGAATGAACAATCATCCTTTTCAGATGTGATTGACGGCAGGCGAGACAGAAGCCGGCGAAAGAGATACCTGACATCTAGCGCCATATTTGATGGGTTGAATCTGGGTGTATACTGATTTACAGACACACACACTCACACACACACACACACACACACACACACACACACACACACATATATATATACACACAAACATAGTCTCACACAGATTCAATTAAACTCGAACATACATATGCAAACACACACATGCACACACACGCACACATACACATCCTTGACACTGTCCTTGAAAGTTAGAAAAAGAGTTCTTGCATGTTACATATAACCAGCTTTAACATACGGCCGTGAGTCCTGGACAATTAGTAAACAGGCGAAAAAACCCTGGAAGCCATGGATATGTGGTTTTGTAGACGAATGCTGAAAATTAATTGGACAACCAAAATGAGCAATCATGACGTTTTAAGGGAAACTGAGTAGCAAAGACTACTTATCATAATCATCAGAAAGAGGCAGTCGTCGTATTTGGCCCACGTTATGAGAAGACAAAATATGGAACATGTCGTGGCAACTGGAACGATTTGCAAAAAGAGAGATAGAGGAAGACAGCGTGAGAAGATTATTGACAGTTGTGTATCATGGCACCAAGGACGTTTCACACGAATCGATCCATGACGTCGGAGATCGTAATTTGTGGGGAGGCATGATTGCCCACGCCAGCCGACAAAGCACTGGATTATATATATATAATGTTGTCACTTGTCACATGTTACACTACATATCTTGATTCTGGGTATTTTGGACAATATTATCGGCAGGCAAAGTTTTTCCACATCTCCAACGCAGTTCCCTTACGTATACTTGACCATGGTATAATGCAGTGCTATGAACGATTTAATGACTCAACGCCATTCCCATTTCGTTAACATCCTTGACACTACGAGGATGATCTTGTAATATTTGTGCAAGGCTTGATCGACGCTGCAGCTGTATGGGTCGGAACACATTTAATACTTAATATGCAATTTAGGAATCAACACTACTACACTCGCGACATTCCCACACATTCCCGCCGTCAAAGGCCACCGAAGAGTTCGTCTGCTAATTATTTCAGTAGCACTTTTATATTAAGTCCATCTGGCTTTTTCTAAGCTCTGAATATTGCCATGACCTAATACTCTATCCTTTATGAGTAAGTCATTCTATATGTGCATTGTAGCTTCAGGCGAAGGAGTCCAATTTGGAGGTTACAAACCTTACCCTAGTGCGAGGAAATGTAACCTAAAGACTAAATGCCATGACGAGGCTCTAAGCCTTGGTCGACAACTTATCTAGGATGGAAACTTCGACAGGCGGACAGTTAGAATCTTCCTTTGCTGATCCAGCAGCTACTGCAGATTGTCTTGTTCCAGACGTATTGGTGTTATCTGTCATCTAGGGTAAACTAGGCAGAGAGAGAGAGAGAGAGACAGAGAGACAGAGAGACAGAGACAGAGAGAGCGAGAGAGAGAGAGCGAGAGAGAGAGACAGAGAGAGAGAGACAGAGAGAGAGAGAGAGAGAGAGAGAGAGAGAGATCATGCTACATGGGCAACATGTGGTCTCTAAATTAGCCAAGGCTTTGTGTTAAGGAGAGTATAACTCCATGTTACAAACTACCGTATCTCAAGACGGTAAGTTGCCAGTCATATGCGTACTCCAACTATTAAACTGCCCTCTCCATGCGAACTCAGTCGGCATTCATGGCTTAATGTTAATCATAAAATGGCTGTTCTCCTGGAGTGGCAGTACCATGAGCTGGAACGTGAGCTCTGATCACATTCATATCTTACAACGGGAAAAACACTTTGGCATTGGCCAGGAGAGAAGGGTCTCTCCTGAACGTGACACACTTGGACGAGAACCGTGGTCCAAGGTGGACCCGTTGAGAGTCAGTCTACACAATGGCGATATTCACCTCGCCGCCAGACATATTTTAGTTGTAATTACTGCTGACTGATTTACTAAATTAAGTTGCATGTCCTTCACAGAACGTAGCAGTCAACCCCAGCATTTTCGCTGTTCTTGATTCCTGGTCAAATTTTACGTTCAGTAGTTTGCCATTGCTTTCTGAACGACAGGCTCTAATACCTATTTTCGAAAAAACCAGCACCGCTGTGTTTCGAACCCGGGTATCCGGGCTCACAAACTGTGTTCGCAACCACTCAGCTACAGAGACCGGTCATGACTGATTATGCTTATTAAAAGTGTTAGAGAACGATTATTAATGGCTGTGAATGTAATCTATGCTTATGTAAAAGTGTCTGTCGAATCGACGTTGTGAATCAGCACTGCGTTCTGTCAAGTCATTCTAGTTGATGTCTCATTCTGTGACCCTAGTATAATAATTGTAGTGAAAAAAAGATAAGCTACAAGCAGGCAGTGATCACGGACAAGCCATACATTAATGTCAGAGTATTACCCCTGACAAACTCTAACGAGTCAAGTAAACTTGAATGAATCAACAGACAAATTCTATACCGTGACAGGCAGCAGCAGCTAATCTATCAGCCTTTGTATTGCCCCGGACACCTCCATGTCCTGGACAGAAAATCTACGATATGCTCGCACCCTGCGTTCTGTCGAGCGATGCTAGCCACTCCATCCGAAACATGCCACTTTCCAAAGCATCCTCTGTGAGTCCATTACAAAGACATATATGGTTGCGCTGCCTTCAACATCCGAAAGGCTGCCGTCACACCCCCAACTTCAATTCTCATGCTAGATGATGAAATAACATATGATGTCAAACTCCCTCTTATGTAACAGTGCCCATCTGTCTTTGCATTAAAACTCAATTCATTCGTGTTACCTCTTACAGCAGACCCATCGGGAGCCGTGGTAGCGCAATGGCCAGGCATTACTCTGCAGGCCCGTTGGTCAAGCGTTCGAATGTATATAGGAACGGATTTGTAAATTTAACATTGGCTCCCAAGTCGAACACGCCTAAAGTGAGTACCAGGAAATGTTCTGGGGAGTAAAGCCAGCCGGTGTAATACTGACCACATCACCCACACAGTCCAGATCGGTCTATAAAAGTATGTGTCTAGAACCATATAACAACATCACTTAACGGCATGTAAAAGAATCCTTTACTTACTACTAACTCACAGACCCATCAATGTATATACTTACAACAGCAAGGTGTGTGTTGTCGTCTATTACCTGTTGCACGGACACCCGCTGTCTATTCTCGGCCAATCTTGCTTTTATTACCCAATGATTTAGTCAATCTGTCTAGTTTCTCACACAATTTCGACCGTTTCAAAAGAACACAGGTGTTGTCATTTTCATTGTACCTCACTTTTCTTTCTCTATAAATTGTCTGTTGTTGATTCCAAAAAAGAGTAAAGGTGCTTTTATTCGTTAACACTTCTTCTCTTTTTCGTCCCCTTATAAAAGGGTTTATGTGAATGGTATTCGTATCACTTTATCATTATTTCAAATCGAATGTACAGCACTTCGAACAAGAAAAACAGGAACAATTGAAATTGCTTGGGGATGTGAACCGAATACATTCTGTTGTGAAGTTCACAACATGGGTGCCTAGAGCAGGTCTGGGCAATCTACATTTTCAATGACTGAACATACTGCTGTTACACGAGAACTTGACCTGTTTTACAGACTGCATCACACACACACATACATACACACACACACACACACACACACACATACACACACACACACACACACACGCACGCACGCACACACACACACATACAAACTCACTCACTCACACACGCATACACACATGTATATTTCCGGTCAGTTATTAATACATGCACATAAATGGAATAATCAACATGGAACATCCACATAAATGGAATAAGCCTGCAAACAAAGCTGAAAGCTGAAAGTCTACAAAGCAGTTGTATTATCCACACTGCTATATGCTTGTGAAACCTGGACTGTTTATCAGCGACAAGCTAGGAAATTAAACCACTTCCACACAGTCTGCCTAAGGAAGCTACTGAAGATTAAATGGCAAGACAAGATCCCAGACACTGAAGTCCTAGAAAGAGCGTCCATGTCCAGTATCCACACTCTACTAAGGAAGAATCAGATCCGCTGGGCTGGTCACTTGACTCGCATGCCAGATCACAGGCTCCCTAAACGAATTTTTTTACGGCGAGTTGCGTTGTCTCCCCCGATGGTGTTTCCACCTTGTCGTGGTGGGGGAGCTTGAGTTTCTCAATGACCCTGAGAGCTATGCCGGCGGTAGCGTAGCTACCAGCAGGGCCTCCCAAGCCGGACAGGTCAAAGGGTAGAGAACAGACAAAGAGAAACACCCTGGTCCTCCAGGTTGGGGGTTGAAGCGTGGGGTTAACATCCCCACCTTTGTAAAAACCTTTCTTTGTTACGAAACAAATACATGAGCCTCGATATCGGACTGACTTATCTGGACAACGACCTTGGAACGTTAAAGGACTTTTGAGATTTGGAACATGGAATGTACGGACACTATATCGAGCTGGAGCGGCCGAAGAACTAACCCGGGAGCTGGGTGAATATCAAATGGATATAACAGCAATTCAAGAAATAAGGTGGCCAGGAGAGGGTACTTTAGAGCAAAATGAAATGATTATAATATATGGAGGAAACACCCAAAATAAACATGAATTAGGAACAGGATTTGTCATCAAAAAAGAGTTATGGGGGAACGTTTTAAACTTTAAAGCTTTTAATGACAGAATTAGTAAATTACGAATAAAAGGTAAATGGAAAAATATAACGATGATTAATGTACATGCACCTACTGAAGAGAAAGAAGATGATATTAAAGAAGACTTTTATAATGATCTGGAAGATGTCATAGAAGAAACCCCCAAACAGGATATCCTGATTGTGCTGGGAGACTTCAATGCAAAAATAGGTAGAGAGCAAACTAATAAAAAAGTGGCCGGTATGGAAAGCCTACATACAACTTCAAATGATAATGGATGGAGAGTCATCAACCTGGCAGAAGCCAAAGGACTGCAGATTAGCAGTACCAGACTACAAAGAAAGGATATACACAAACAAACTTGGAAATCTTGTGACAAGAGAACCTATAATCAAATAGATCACATTTTAATTAACAACAGAAATGCATCAAACATACAGCAAGTCAGAAGTTATAGAGGAGCTGAGTGCCACAGTGACCACTTCCTCGTTGGAGCAAAATTTAAAATAAAACTTAAGAGAGCTTTCTATACTAAATTACAAAGATTACACCCAACATATAACAGAGAAAAACTGCAAGACATTACAGTCAAAGAGAAATTTACAGATGGAATCAAATGTAAACTTGAAACTCTGCAAAACCCTTTGGAGGAAAGCGTTGACCAAACTTGGTTGAACATCAAGAATACAATTCAGTCTACCGCAGAAGAATGTCTCGGTGTGTTAACCACGCATAGAAAGAACAGATGGTTCAATCAAAAATGTAAAGAAGCAGTCATTAGGAAGAAGAATGCCAGACATGTATGGTTAAATGACATCAATAACATCCAAAAGGAAGAGCATTATAGAAATGAATGTAAAGAGGCTACAAAAATAGTCAGACAGCAGAAGCGAGAATATATGAGTAATATAATCAAAGATATGGAAACTAATCACCAGAAAAATGAATCCAGAAAATATTTTAAAGAACTGAAGTCAATGAAACGAGGGCACCAACAAAACGCATATGGTTTAAAAGACAAAAATGGGAATATGCTAAATACCAATGAGGAAATGTGCAACACATGGAAAGAATATTTTATTGAATTACTAAATTGTGAAGCTCCAAGTCACATTTTCCCACAGGAAGAGGTTCTAACATGCGAACCACAAATTGAAGAACCTACATTTGAAGAAATCCTATATGTAATCACACGACTTAAAAACAATAAGGCAACTGGGACTGATGGAATTGCTGCTGAATTTATAAAGGCAGGTGGCCATGCATTACATCTAAAGCTATACGAACTAATAATAAAAATCTGGAGGACAGAAGAATTACCCCATGACTGGAAAGAGTCATTATTGATACCTATCTTTAAGAAAGGAGACAAGTTCCAATGTGGAAATTATAGAGGAATATCACTACTGTCCACAAGCTATAAGATACTATCCGCAGTATTACTAAATAGACTAAAACCATATTCAGAAGACATATTAGGTGACTACCAGGCGGGTTTTAGACAAAACAGATCAACAATAGATCAGATATTTATCTTACGACAAATAGCCGAGAAACATTGGGAATATAAAAGAGATCTCCATAACATTTTTGTGGATTTTAAAAAGGCTTATGATAGTGTCCATAGAAATAGTCTATGGAATGCTATGCAGGAATTTGGAATACCAAGGAAGTTAATCAACATGACCAGACTATGCATGGAAGATACTTATAATATAGTAACATATAAAGGCAGGAAATCAGACCCCTTCCAAATAACATCTGGCTTGAAACAGGGTGATGCACTATCGCCGCTACTCTTCAATCTGGCTCTAGAGAAAGTTGTAAGGAAGGTAAAGGAGGAATGTGATATTGGAGGAACATCCAAGCTGCTTGGTTATGCAGATGATATAGATATTATAGGGCAAAGTGAACAAAAGACATTGGAAATATTGACTCACTTAAAGGGAAAAGCCCAACAGATGGGGCTGGTTATCAACCAAGATAAGACAGAATATATGGTAATTTCAAGAGACGGAATGGCTAGAAACTCTGGCCACATACAAATAGATAATATGACCATTAAAAGAACGGAAACATACAAATACCTGGGTACAATCTTCAACTGCTCCAACATCATAAGGGAAGAAATACAAACTAGAATCAACTCTGGAAATAAGATATACTATGCACTACAACATCTACTAAAATCAAAGGCGCTATCTCGTAACACCAAAATCACAATATACAAAACACTGATCAGACCAGTTGTGCTGTATGGCTCTGAAACCTGGAGTACAACGAAAGGAGACGAAGCCTTGTTACAAACCTTTGAGAACAAAATTTTAAGACGCATCTTTGGACCCATTAGGGATACACAAAGTGGAGAGTGGAAAAGAAGAAGTAACAAAGACATTTATGATCTGTTTAAGTCCGCGCTAATCACTGGTATCATGAAGGCTAATAGACTACAATGGCTGGGGCATATAGAAAGAATGGAAGATAATAGGGAAACAAAACTCGCTTACACTCAGGAAATAAATGACCGTAGACCCCGAGGTAGACCAAGAAGGCGGTGGAGAGATAATACATGTACAGACCTACAAGCACTTGGAATCAACGACTGGCAAGAGAAGGTCCACCAGAGAGACGAATGGAGACGGATTGTATTTGCAGCAAAGAACCTCAATGGCTCGGAACGCTGAAGAAGAAGCTGAAGAAGAGTTGCGTTGTGGTAAACGCTCCCAAGGCGGCCAGAGGAAACGCTTTAAAGACACTCTGAAAATCTCACTGAATGCTTTTGGAATTCATCATGACACCTGGGAGACTGCAGCCATATACCGAAATTCGTGGCGTGCATCATTACGCAAAGGTGCAGTCACTTGTGAGGCAACCAGGACTGCAAGAGCTGTGAAGAAAAGACAGAACAGAAAAACCACTGCAGAAAATCCTTCTCCAGAAACGTCAAGCATTCTTTGTCCACATTGTCAAAGAACATTTCGAGCCAAAATAGGCATTATCAGCCATCTCAGAACTCACGGCTCCATACTTTCAACTCCACTGGATGAAATGAATGGTCATCATCATTCTTGATGGACAAACAACATTAATACATGCACACACGCACACACATACGCACACACACACACACACATTCTCACATGCACTCCACACATGTACGCATGTGTGCGAATGTGTACGTATGTGTGTGAGTGTGTGTGTACGTGTGTGTGTGAATATGTGTGTGTGTGTGTGTGTGCGTATATGTATGTGTGTGTGTGCGTGTATTGGTAACTGACCGGAAACAACTTATGGCGACACAGAATGAGGTGATCAGAAGTATCATAATTTAAGAGCCAAGGCAACGTAATGCTGTGTATAGTTAGGGCGAGAGACAGACACTGTTGGCGATCCATTGCAACCAACCTTCATTTTGGATACGGCACCTGATTGATTAATTGAACGTAGTGGCTAGACGCTCGTCTGCCTGCCCTGTAGTGATGGGTTCGACTCCGTATTGGGATGGAGTTTACAAATTGACCTGAGCCCCTAGGTCGACTCAGCTTAACAATACCTGTAACAGGAAATGTCTTCGGAAGTAATTTCGGGCGGCGCGATATTGACCACAACACCAACCTAGCTTCGATTGGTCAATTAGAATATGGGTCTAGCACCAGATGCCTTTTGTGTTTTAAGACGTATAATAGTGGAATACACTTTACCTGATTTATTTATTATGGTACATGTTTATTTTGCGGTTTTGAAATAAACATTTCCCGCTACTTCTCAAAAGTTATAGAGTAGCTTCCAAGTATATTATGTCATCAAAATTTGTGTATGAAAATAGTACATTTGTTAACATCATTAGATCCCTTTCTACCCCTCTTTCTCTTCCTCCTTGCTCTCTTCATCATCAGCATATGCCACGCTAACCGGCGTAGGCGTGTTGCATTTCAACTGAACACTAACCTTAGTGTTCTATATCAATTCCACTGTTAATATTCACACTAGTGACCTACCCTGTCCAGCCGACATCATTTACCTTGGTCAACCTCTGATTCGTGTACCGATGATCTTTCCAGTAGTAGTTATTTATGCAGTGACACCTCTTCCCGTGACATGATCTGAGAGCACTGTTTGTGGCATTCTTATATTTTCAAACATTATTCTACTCACATTACAGTTGTCTAGACATTTTTGTTTTTATTTCTCTGGCATTTCAAAGCATTCGCAACATGCGTCGCAGGAACCACATCACTGTTCTCCCCCAATGTTTCCTAATAGTACGTTCACATTCCATGAGTCACTGCCATGCAGTAGATCAGGTTCTATACACCATGTTAGCACTCTCTGTCTGACATTAAGTGGTAGTGACCTATTGAATACGATGCTTTTCATTTTCTGGAATGCAGATTTGCTTGGCCTATGCTGCAATTGAACACTAACGGACATCTTCTTTGTTGCCTTGTGATTTTTACCAGGATATTTGAATTATTTAACTTGGCTAAGTATTTTCTATTCTATTGTTATATAACCTGTTAGTAATATCTGTTTATTTAATATAACCAGTTTCCAATTGCTTGATATTCAAGGAGAATCATGTTCTGCGCGTGCTATTGCTTTACCGTTTAAATCCATTTTGAGCTTAAGTTTTCATTTATAAACCGTTCAGTGTATTAAATATCAACTTATACAGAGATGATGGAGCTAGTACATCAAGCTACAGTTTATATAGTAAGTAATAGCCTAGCACAGAACAGAACATCACAGTACAACACCAGACAGTTCAATACAATGTGGAACAGGGTAACAGCACACAGTACACTACGTCCTAATACAGTATATCAGATTACTGTACTGTACAATAAAGTGCAGTACATACACTATAATGTAGCATTGTATGTTGATGAAACAAAACGAAACAATACAAGCATAATATTGATTGATATACCCATCTCTTGAAACATTTAATACATAAGAATTCATTTTCTAGTCTAGACATAATCAGCAAGCAACATTTCTTGGGTCGATTTGACCATTTGTATTGACTGAGTTTCTGTAATTAAGAAAGGAAACATCATATCTATAAATCCTCGCGTGCTCAAGAAAACTATCAATCTCCCAATCTGCCCACAAACGCGTTGTAGAAAAACGTGCGTATTTCCCATAAATATAAATCTAAAAATACAATCATGATAACTGAGTGGGGATCATAATCGATGCAATGTTTTACTTTTCTAGTTAATTTACCAGAAACATTCATCCATAATAATTGTTATTTTGGTATTTCCAAGATTCGCAATTGTTGATTTGTAGGAAGTAAACATGTGCCATAATTATAGAAGTGAATTGGTTGTACAATTCCCTGTCTAGACAATATGAATTAATTTCACAGTGTAGTATATATTCATATAGCCTGTGACATATAAAATCAACAATTAACATCATTGTAGTTAGGACATTCCCCGCGTGTGCACCGTTTCTTCTTGGGTAGAAGAAGATAGTACACGTGACATGCACATTCATCACCTCCCTGCGTAGTCCTGTTTGTAGATATATTACACCCAAGGTAACGGGCTCCATCTACACATATGTAACTTTGATTTCTTAACAGATTTGCTAGGGTGGTGGGCGTGTGGCCTACTCTTGTGTGATTGCCAGCTGCAATGACTACATATATAAAAAATACACTTTAAAAAATACACAAAAAATACGTATATTTAAATACACTATACGATGCGGCTTCGTAAGGTTCCTGAAATAGTCGTCTTCTCTGTGAAAGATGTCATTTCTCTTGGACTTTGATAACGTCAAGAAAACAACATTGAAGAAACCTGATCATGTATTCTCAAAGTGCAGCCATCAGAATTGTGATTGTATGTTGCTCGTGTAGTATCGACCGGTTGAAAATGCCCCTGATAGAACGTGGCACACGTGTCAAATGGTGTATTAGGTTGGAGAAATCGTTGTCCGAAACATTAAACCGTTCAGCATACGGTAATCATTAATTGTTACATCTCAAAGCTTGTAAGTAGCATAAACGTAACAGTGAGGATTGTGTCAGTGTCGATGATTATCCACTTAGTGGACGACCATCCACCTACATAACGAACATTGATCCATACTGGTAAAGCAGTACTTAGCAAGGAATGATTTCCGCCTTGGAGCATCCTTCTAATGTATGTACAAATCAACTGCCTGATTTGTTTCTAGCCTTCTCACATCAAATCGCACTGAACTAACAGCAATTCAATGCTGTTGCAGACTTTAACAACAATGCAACATTGCAAATGAGAAATGTTTGGAGGAAAGGGCTCCACACATGCTTGCTTGCTTGTGTTCGTTGGCTTGAGCTCCAACGCGAAGTCCTGTATGTCGGATGAAGGCATCCTGTTGTCCAACATCAGTGTGATGTCATACAGGACCTGAGCTTTGCGTGAGTATCCGTTGTCCCATGTCTGGCTTATTGGTGTGCAGACTGGTGGTTCCTCGCCGTACAGGCAGACACTCTCCGACTTCGGAGGAATCGGCGATCCTACTGACTTTAGCCAGGACCCCGAAGGGACCTGTTGCCCAGGACGCTCGACGAGGACGCGTCAATAGGTCTTGGCCAGTATATAACCCGGCCCTGGTGCCTTGGAAACACCTCTGCGTCCCGGGCTCCACACATAATTTCAATAACTCTATGAAATATACATTATGAGATCTGTAAACGTTTTGAGCCATTCATAACCGCTTGAAATCTTGTTTCCTTCGCCAAAGCAGGTCATATTAGAGCAACATGTTACAATCATGTTTCACGGCGTAACCTGCAAACATCATGCAGTCAATCACAGTATGCATTATTGTATGAATTAAGTGATATTAGGTAACTACTGAGAAACCCTGATGATGTATAATTAGACAATCCTTTTACCGGAATTCACAGAGCAAACGAACTACTTGAAACACGCGGAGAGAGAAAAAAAAAAAACTAATAACAGAGGTGAATAATATCGAGAGGACAATGAGCAAGTTGCATGAGATAGCAAAGGATATGGAGCTTGGAGCGTGATGGTTGATGATTATTCTTTGATGATAGGATATAAGAAAGAAAGAAGAAGAAAACAGTATACAAACCACGGATTTATTGTGATTATTGAGCAGCCCGCCACCAGGGAAGGCTAACCAGGTCAACAAATGTCGGGAAGAAGTTGGATGCGTCGAGCAAAAGACGCACATATCACAGCTCGAATGTAATCAGGCACAAGTACATCCAAACTACAAAACATCAGACGAAAGAAGAAGAAGAAGAAGAAGAAGAAGAAGAAGAAGAAGAAGAAGAAGAAGAAGAAGAAGAAGAAGAAGAAGAAGAAGAAGAAGAAGAAGAAGAAGAAGAAGAAGAAGGATGAGGAGGAGGAAAGGATGAGGAGTCTGACTGCCAAGACAATGGTCCTGGTTCATTCCTCAGAGTGGTTGTCTTTTTTGTTTCAAACTGTGTAGCGTTGATACCGTTTCCTGACATTTTCTGGGTATTGCCTTTGAAGGGAAAGCAGTGATGAAAGAAACTGTTGTTGGATCATTATATTGTGACGTAACATATGTGAATGCCTACCATTTCACTTTCTAACGACCAAGTGACTGCTTTAGGACTACATAACTTCTGGACGTTTTAAATAAATGGAGTCAATTTCCCTTGCTCTGAGAAAGTTTGCATGTTTTAAATAAATGTAGTCAAATGCACGGTCTTATTGCGGAAACAGTGTGACACGTGTAAGTCCTACCTCCTTGATGATTAAAGAAACAGAATGAAAGTCTGACTCAGAAAACAGAGTCTACATTCAGCCACACGAACTGATTGAGGAAACAGATTGAAGTTGTGATTGAAAAAAAGGAGTGAAACGTGGTACGTCCAACCTACGATGTGGTTGAAGAAAAAGAGTGAAACATGTACGTCCAGCCACACGGTCTGACTGAGGAAACATAGTGAAGGTCTGATTGAAGAAACAGAATGAAAAATGTACGTCCACCTACACTGTCTGTTTGAAAAAAAAAGAGTAAAACGTATACGCCCAACCATAATGTCTGTGTGAAAAAAACAAAAACAAAGTGAAACGTGTATGTCCACTCCACGGTCTGTAGCAGAAACAATGACATGTTGCCTGCCCGATAGGCGGCTTTTCTTACAGAGATAATTAAATGTCTTACAAGAGTATGGGTAAACAAAAACTAGCGCGGTTTGGTCCATTTCAGAGCCACTTCGTAGATCACTCGTATGAATCCTATTTTCAGTCCAATTCTCTGAAAGGATTGTCAGTGTTGATTATCTCCCATTCCCAACACCATTCATGACAGTTACACTTTAGGTAAATAGTTTGCAGAGTTAAACAGGGCTCAAAACGCCTTTCAAGGCGCCTATTTGGTAAATAGATTTCCAAGACCACCATCTATGATTTAGTCTAACTAGTTGATCGACATAATTAACGTTATACGATCACATAATTTATTTAAACGCTATACTCATGTTTATTTTATACTCATACTGTTCGTCTTCACCGAGATCTAAGGGGTCTGAGTGGTGAAATGGTCAACCTTTCACTCTGAAGGTAGTGGGTTCGTTTCCTGACGTGGTTTTTCGAACCATGAATGGTTTCTCCCCCGTAGACACCTGAGAATCATGGCTAGAGAAACATAGGTATGCTCTGTGTAATGCTTTATGCTGGCGGCTTGCTATTCTGAGAAGAAATATCGAGCCGGATGGGATAAAACCGGATACAATTAAGTTGATCCTTTTGCTTTTTACTCCAATGGATCTATGGACTATTATAAAGCTAATTTATCGAAGTGGGACGGCACTGTGCATTTAACTCGTGTTGCATTGCTTCAGCTTGGCCGATGAACATTGGATTGATAGCATGATTTTTCAAAACTGGTCTCAATAATACGGTTCTTTTTCCAGCTGTGATAAAAAACCATGGCTGAGAACTTAAATACTTAAATAACCACTAGAACGTAGGTCAGCATGGCCGAATGGACAACAACGCTTGTTTCTAAACATCCGGTGTGTTGATGCTGAGGCAAGGTGTTCAACGCTAAAACCGGACGGTTAGACTAAAATGTTGACCTCTCGTCATAGACTTTGGGACGTAAATTTCAAGTACCTCTGAAGACGGAGTGGTTCGCCTGATGGCGAGTGACACTTTTAATAGGGAAAGCAAACCCAGACACAAAATTCAGTCCACCACTACTACAAGTAGTGTGTATGGACTAAGCTTGAGTTCAAAGTGAGCGAGCGCCAAATAAATAAATAAATAAACACTAGAACAGATAATCAACACAATAGGAAGATTACACACCGGTACGTAGATTCTGTATACGCAGAAGCTTTGGTGCAGTTTGCTTCTATTACCTTTCCTGATCACTTAAGCTCATTGGATACTTGGTGATGATACCGTTCGGTAGGCTTTAAAGGGGTTTAGCGGCAATAGAATCATCTTCATAACACCGAGGTTTATCTCATATGTCTTTGTCTCTTTCAGCATAGCGGACTGCTGAAAGCGTCGCACAAAATAATAAAAATAAATTAATTAAAAAATAAATATAAACGAAAAACATATAAACAAACAAATATGAACCCCATTGTCGCTTGTTTTCCCGGGAGAGAGGTGGAATCAACAAGCACATCTTCAAACTTATTATCTGTTGGGATTATTGACTGACTTTTGTCTACACCCCTCCCTTCTGTCTTCCCTTCCATATATCTATTTCTTTCACTCTCTCTGTTATTCTCTCAACACATACTCAGACAACAGTTCCTTTCAACAATAAATAAAAGATTTATTAAGAAAAACTATGTCTGGTGTATGTATGGACTGTGTATATGTAGTTGGTATTGTCTGCTAGTGTTAATGCAAGATAGGACGGTTGATCTCGTATGTGCATTAGTTCTTCTCGTCTTATCTGTCAGCCAAAACACAGGACTGCACACACAGAAATGGAGTGATCTCACCATGAATGATCTCCTCCTGCTTGAGTCGGGAATTAATCCAATTCTTGAAGAAAACAACTGTTCAATGTCTTATCACCAGAAAATAATCCGATTTGGTAAGTCACTGAAGTTCATATATTTCCCGGTTTGGACGGTATTATAATCCACCTCTGAATACACACCGCCACTATCCAACATTGTCTAGAGTTACTATGACTGTTCTACACCATGTCTATGTTTAACAAAGTTTAATGTTTCGGCACAGTGCAATTGCATGCAGTTTTAAGTATCCCTGCTTGCCGCAGGTTAACGTCTTTTCCTTTTAAGGGTTTTAGTTGTATATTTGTTTGAGCATACAGTGTTCTGTATTTGACGTTAAGTTATCCCTTCTTCATATTAAAACATGTCTATGTTCTTGTTGTTTCTAAGTAGGTACTTTATTTGCTCAAGTGTAGTAACCTTCATCTCTTCTATGATTTCAATAGGAGATTTGAACCTGTGGAGAAGATAGGTAATCTGGTGATATGCGTCTGCTTCATATAATTTTCTTATGTGATAGTCTTTTCTAGCCATACTGAAAAGCCTCCGAAAAACATACGGACATACGATTTCTGAGTGCACTAAAGTTTACACGACTAGATAAACGAATGCAATTTCACACATTAAGAACAACACCTATATCCCTATGCCACTATTACTCTAATATTAGTGTTACCTTATATATATATATATCTATAGAATTATTGTAAGTCCCCGAATCGAAATTTATCCGCAGCCAAGCACTCTATCCCATTATAAGGGAGGATATTTCTATTCATTACAGGACACATAATTCTATCTTTCCGTCCAGTTTGGTATCACACTAAACAGAAACTCCATGTTCAGCTTCTTATATTGCGTGTCCCATTCTCCGTTGATTGTTTGATATCCATACATCAACAGTCGCATTTGTCGTTCCCGTAACATCAAACGTTCAGTGAAATCACGTATACGTCCGGGCGCTCCGTTCTCCGCTGTTGCGCTGGTCCTCTGTCCATCGCTCGTTTGCACTTCAAAGCATTCTCCGTTCATTTTCCCGTCGGCCGATCGTCCCGTTTCTCCGTGTCCGTCAGATCGTCAAGCAATGAACTTTACGAACACCTGTATCCTATTTTCATATCTGTGTCGGTCAATGCTCTTTTATTCGTCCTCCTCTCAGAATGAAGTACACGATTGTTAACCCTTCTCCTTCCTTGTATTTTAATATGTAAGTTATCAAGGAATCATTAAACTGCAGTTTTTTTCTGTGACACCCATACATATATGGATCAACAGAGGCGGTTGTCATTGAGAGGGGGCGAGTTGTTTTGTGAAGCAGCTATCTCTATTAAATGCTTGAAAACTCTGTGTCACGGCTATGGGCGGGTAAGAGACGCCATAAAAAGTCTTTTTCCAGGTGACACTTGTATCTGTATTTTTAGACAGACTTAAATGTTTGCATATCCTTTACAGGACATCGCTGTCAACACCAGCATCTTTCAGCTGATTGTTGATTTCTTGGCAAGATTACGCTCAGTAGTTTTACATGTTATGTTACCAATAGCTTTACGAATCGGTACAATGAATGTCGGACCATGTATGTGAAATAGAACGATGGAAAACATCAAGGATGTATTGGAAGAATAAATATACATCTAGTTGGTATTAATTGATTCAGTTAAAATAGTTAGTTGCATTTCTTTACACGACATTTGCAGTAAGCACTAGCATATTTTGCTATTGCAGATGTCTTGGCAAGTGTATGTTCAGTAGTTGCTTTCAAAGTACCATTGCTTTCTGAACGACCGGCACCAATACCATTTCGTAAAAAAACAGCGCATCGCGGTCTGCTGCCAAATTGCGCGCAGTTGTGTTTCGAACGCGGGTATGCGGGATCACTAATCGCGTCCGTAATACCTTCACCACGGAGCCCGGCAATTGATTTAGTACCAAACCAAAAGAAAAAGTAGATTTTTACCAAACATTGTGCACAATCAAAATAAAAGGTATTATAATGTAATTTGCATTCATTCAGCATTAAAGTTGCGTAAGATACCGCGCAACGTAACAAGTAACACGATGGTCCACGCATGGCGATATATTGCCTGTCTATCCACGTGGGGGGGGGGGTAGGGGGGGGGGTTACATATAGTGTTATATTATCCTTTGGCATTGGATCGGTTAAGGGATGCGATGGCCATGTCTTTGGGACACATAATTATTTACTCAGGAGGGAGGGAACACATGGGAGGAGTTGGCATAATTGTGGATCAGCAGAGTTCAGCCACTGTTATAGGATTTGGAAGATTCTCAGATATCGTGCTGTTATTGAGACTCTATAGCAAACACTTGGATATTAATAAAATACATATAAACCAATATGAGATAGAACAGAACAGGATATATATGTATTTTATAATGAGTCAGACAAGCTTTGGAACATTGCAACAACTTCGAAATAACTGTGATAATCGGGGACTACATCTCAAAAGTAGGCAATGCAAACGTGAGCGGCGTACCTTGTGAATATGGTACAGGTGAAATAGTTTGAGCTGTGGCATATTAATAGCGGGGGCAGAATCTCATGATACGATAACAGATTATGCCTGGTTCAAACAATATACTCTACGATTATGGATGTGGAAAAGCTCTGGAGATAATGTTCTCAGTTAAATTGGCTACATACTAATTCCAAAGAGATTCAGAAGTAGGTCAGTAGAAGCGAAAGCTATACATGGCGCAGACAGTCGTAATGATCGTGTTCTAGTTATAGGAATGATGAGTTCAAAACATAAGACTATAAAGAAGAGCCTACAGAACATCAAATTAGATCTAGTATTTCTTAAAACATACAAAGAAGTTAGAGACAGGTAAAATATGACTGTACATAGCATATATAAAGTCAAGGATAAAGTCAAGGATATATAATACAGCCTATTGATGAACAGTAGGTCACACTGCGGGATTCAATAAAACATACATGAACATAAACTATTCTTCCTATAGATATAATCGCATAATATGCCACCTGAAATCTGCATATGTTGGATGGAAGAAGAACGATAAAGCAAGATAAAGAAGAATATAATATAATGCATGAGAACAGTAAACATGTGTACGCGGCTAAATAAATCAAAAATGCCCGACAATAAAGACAAACCATGGACAAGACTCGCATTCCATGTACAGTAACACTTTAATTTACCGTCACCGTCCAGATCAGGGCTGTGATGGTTAACAGAATAGACGGATAACAGAAATATCGGAACTCCGAATAACGGTTCCAAATTATTTAGTGAAAAAAGTATCCCTTACAGGTCCTCATTAGTTGATGTTGTCGATCACTTCCGGTTCAGTGTGTCGTGAACTGCTAGATCAATCGAAGGATGCAATAAATGTTTCCTGGGCCCTCACTGTCATCGGTGTGTATATCTATTTCCACATATAACTGATAGGTATACACTCCGACGACAGTGAGGGTCCTCCGGGCCCAAAAAACATTTATTGCATCCATCGATCGGTCTACCAGTCCACCAACACACTCAACCGGAAGTGATCGACAACACATTCAATGCTTGTTCCGATATGTACAATTTTTTCACAAAGAACATGCTTTCGGACAATATTTACAACTTTTGTGCCACAATTTCCACATATAACTGTGAAATATTATTCTTACGTAATTCCATTTTCTCAGTTCTATATTTTAATTCGTAGTGTTTAATATGTTTTATTATATCAACTAATGAGGCCCTGTAATAAATAATCTGGAACCGTTATTAGGAAGAGTGCCGATATCTTAATACTTATGCACAGTAACATGATTTCACTGCGGGCTTGTGACGAAAATGAAAATAAAATCCATTAGAAGTGAATAATACATAAACTTGTATTTAATTATACAAAACGATCAATACAAACTTCAATATGAGAGTAGTAATGTACAGAAATATATTGTAATACTATATAGGTCTACCCACTATAAGCTGCAATAATCTGTCATCTCCTTCTGTGTCTTAGAGGCTCGAGCTTTTTGCGCGGTGATGCTCCGTATCGTACGCAGAAGTAGATTTGCATTGCATATATCGCCTCTTGCATTTCAAACCAGCTGATGCACTTTGATAACATTGTTTCTGCTTCTTAGTGGCTAGGTTTTTGGTTAAGAACTGATCCTTCATCGTCATACATTGCTTCTTCTTCAATGGTAGTCACACTAGAAACAATTTCATCATCGTTCACAATTGTAAATACTCCATTCATTTTGTCACACTCCAACTAATATATTACTTCTACTGGCGTAATGTTTTCACTGCTTAGTCCTACATTGTTGCAAAAGTTCGTCAACACTAACAGTCTCAGTACCTGCAGTTTCGTCAGTTGGTTCAGGCAATAGTTTATTCCACCCATTCTGTAGGTTAGACACTGTAAGGTCCGCCCAGGCAGTGGCGACATTGAAAATAGCGTCCTATAGCGAAAATAGCATGTTGAATCATGCATTATTTTTTAGACGTTGGCGGATAACATAAACTGGCGGTTAATCGGAAGTGTTACTGTATCAACAAATGATTAGCTTCCCAGATGATGCTGCGGTATTCTAAACATCAGGTAACTTAAGAGATACCTCCTTTTTGAACCGCTGTGTCGACGTACGTATTCCTCATCAAGTACTTGTTATTCGGCTGGCCATGATTGTGAAGAATATTGTCCCCTTGACCTTCAGGGGAGTGCTGGCCTGAATTGGGTAATGCTGTTTGAGGTTTGCTGTTTGGAAATGTAGATTCCGTTAACTTTCTTCCACTTCGCGCTGGCATGCTTGTGTTTTCACGCGGATCTCAGTATCTAATGGGATTTCTGAAAGACATTCGTGTACCTCTTGTATGCTGTGTAAGGCACGCCGTTGGATCCCGCTGCAGACCGTCTACGTGCTTTCTGAATCACTTCCACGACCTCGTTCCACAACGGAGCCGTGACGTTGACACCCATTGTTGGATTCTCCAGCCTTCTGAGCCCCTCACTATATAATATTATATCAGGCCTATTGCATATATCATCATCATTATCAAATGTCTGCCAGTTGGCGAGGGCGTTCATGTCTCTTCCCAGATCTCAGTCTTTGGTGCTCTGGATAATCTCTGCTGATTATATTCCTCCATGCCACCGTCTCAATTCATCCAGCATCATTTCTCTTGGTCTGCCTTTGCCTATCGCCCCTTTGAACTTTCCTTTTGTCATGATGGTCTCTCCCCAATGCCTCTCTTGTGACGACAAGACCCCAAAAAAAAGGTGTTTGTCGTGTTCTTATTGTTGTATATAATGTTCTGGTTCTATGAACCTCTTTCAGGCAATCGTTGCTAGTTACACTGGCAGTCCAAGGAATTCGCAACATTCATCTCAGGAACCACACATATGTT
This sequence comes from Cepaea hortensis, assembly GCA_963921405.1. NCBI lineage: Eukaryota > Metazoa > Mollusca > Gastropoda > Stylommatophora > Helicidae > Cepaea > Cepaea hortensis. Next base: position 186,505,178 of record OY992876.1, read on the forward strand.
ACTTCCAAGTTTTTCCTAATGTGTTCATCTACGTTCCAAGATTTCAGCACACTCTGTCCAACATTAAATGATAGTGACTTATTGCATATGATACTTTTGATTTTCTTAAATGCAGCTTTCGCTTGCCCTATTATGTTCTTATTCTCTATTGTAAATCTTGCATCCAATATTAGGTATTAAAAGTTATCCATGTGGTTAAGAATGTTTTCTTCTATTTCGATTTCACATTTTGATGTCACCCTTTTCTTTGATATCACCATTGTTACTGTCGTCTTGATATTCAAGGAGAGTCTTTTTTTGCACTCTCTATTACTACAATGTCCAACAGTTGTAGATCGTGTGCATTATTCGCCACCAATACTGTATCATATGTATAGCGTATATTGTTTACATTATGACCTCCGATTAGTATTCCCGGCTTCTCTTTGATCTCTCGTATTATAACTTTAATATAGAGGGAGAAGAATTCCGACGACAAAACACACCCCTGTCGCACTCCTAGTTTTATTTGTTCATAATTGCCCACTTTATTTCCCATTTGACTTGCTGCTATTTTATAATTCTGAGAACTTTCCCATCAGTGTTTCCAATGTCAACCAACATTTTAATAAGTTCATCATGTTTTACTTCATCAAATATCTTGGTAAAATCTATGAAGCACAAATTTATATCTTTCTGTGTCCCTGTTGATCTTTCTTAATAGTGTTCGTGATGTTATATTGGATTGTTTGTACTGTTATTCACCAATCTCCATTTCTATTATCTTTCTTGTTTTCTCCCAGTACGTCTAATTCTTCTAGTGTAATTGGTCTGGCCAAGCTGCTTTTCCTTTCTTCATATGTTTGACAGCATCAGCGACTTCTTCTTTTAGAATAGGAGGATCGTATAAGCTACGTCTCTTGTTATGCCACTGTGGGATGTGGAATTTAATATATGAGAATATTGGCTTAATTGTGTCTAGGGGATCTCTTGGGGATTTATTTTAGATTCTCACTTACTTCTATCAGGTAAGGTGATCATGGAATTCTACCATAAACACAAGGAGAAAATACTTCACTCCTTTTTGTAAATGTATTTATGTGTATTTATCCATTCCCACTAAATCACCACGTTAACTTGTACACAGTGTTAGAGGACATTGATTGTTTACAACATATATAACAACCACTGTTGAACAAACATCAACTAGGAATTGACGTAAACATCAACATTGGAAACTACTGTCACTAGGAATAAAATCAAGATCTGAATAATATATTCAAGTGTAATGACCACATTGAGTTCTGAGATATGCATGGGATGAAATATGACATAGGTATATATTCACATGAGAAGGTATGCAATACAATAAACACAATTGCATGTGGTAACCCCCATGTTTCGCAAAAAAAAAATCATCTTCTCAATAAAACAACAACCACTATTTGGTTATACCCTTCATTGAAAAAAAAAAAAAAAAAAAAAAAAAAAAAAAAAAAAAAAACTACAGACCTTACAAAACCATGGCATGAGAAGAACCAGACATAATGCACAGTTATTACTAATAATTAAACTAATTATTTAATTTTTTGTCCTTTTCGTTAGGTGTTGCTGTCGGTTATTCTTCTCCAGTGCGACGCAGGTAATATCAATATTTATCCGGGGACAGAAATAAATGTACTTACTGTTATGTTCTACTCACATTGTGTCCACTGACACTGGCTGGTGAATATTTTATAATCCATAATATTCGGAAATAGAAATATCACCTGCTTACATAATCACCTTCATGGGGCTGAATTCACGAATACTCTGTTGCAAGTAGGCTCGGTGTCCTTGTGAAATTGAGGCCTAGGTTGGTCAAACTTTCAGGAATTCCACTTAAGCTCTGGCAGACGGTCCTTCCTTATATCACCATATCCGATGAAATGTTGACGGCCATTCTGCTGCTCGGCTTCTGATATCCGAATCCAAATTATGTACACGCGGATTTTCCACCCACCTAGTCACTAGTCTATAAACCATTCCAACTTGATGATGGCATTTAGGCTGACATGGGACCAGCAAAGAGTTATTCGTTAGTATCCAGTCCAGTGTAGGAACATATAATGCTGAGAGTCATTCATTGGTTTCATCTGGGAATACGTCCAGGATTGTTCTGCACAGACATGGAACTGAAGAATATTAATTCCAACACACAAACTGGGAGTCGCAAACAATCAGATGATTCTTGTTGTTGCATGCGTTGAGGCATTTACTCCGCTAGCTTCTTTCATATGGTCTTCCTGATGGTGTTCCGGTCTGAGACCTGGAGTTGATCTGGCTTCTTTCAGGGTGTCTCATATTTAGAACCTTGAGGTAATCTTGCTTATTTCATGATATAATTCAGTTGGTGTTCATATGGTGTTAAGTTGTGTTTCAGTTGCTATTCAGTTGGTATTCAGGTCTAAGACCTTGGTTGTATTTTGCTTATTTCATACTCTTTCAGTGTCTTCCCATTGATGTTCAGGTCTTGGGTCTGGTGTTGATTCTACTGCTGTAGGACTGCTTTCGAAGCTTTATTCATTGTTGAATTTGAAACTGGGAATCCAACAGACAGTTGAAGAGTTCTTCCTGCTGTTAGTTTTTCAAACTGGACTGTCCCGTGTTTCGTTGACTTTGCTGATTGTTGATGCTTCAGGCGGTACCTCTCAGAAGTAAAGCAGGCGATACGCTGGTGTCGGTTACTCTGTATATCTTTTTATCTTGATAGATTTTTAGATATTGAATTCCGTCCTGAATATTTCTACTGAAGTAGGACTTCATTAATAACGTAGTCATTCATCTACGAAAATGTCTTTTGCTGGCTATGGCAGCTAATAAGTGCAGCAGTCACCATTGATGTATTGGTCCAGACTATATGTGTAAGACAGGTTGCCAATTATCACTTCCTACAGGCTGTTAACCCAGGATCCGGTTTAGTGATAATGTCCAAAAACCACCTGCTTCTTTCCAGAGCTGGGAATGGCAAAAGCATACATCCAAGCATTAATACATCTCTGTGTTATGTTAACATTTTCACAACACAATTACAAACAAAAAAGGGGAAGGCGATCGGTTAGTCTTTCAAATGTGTCCCTCGTTGCTTGATGTTGAGCTATTCTAGCTCTTATTGTAAGTAAGGTATCTCCTCACTCAATATTCTATTCTGAGGTTGCTACTTGGTCTTTCTGGTGAATCTGAGACATCCTAATCCTTCAGTCATCTTGATGTTATACCTGTCATAACCTGACAAGGATCTCTGAGACAGAGACTTTTTGTCTCATAATTCCCCATCTCCTTTCTACAGCTGTACACATTATTAGGCCACAGTCTTTCCATCATACCAGTCGCATTCTCTTCTTGTGTACTGATATACACAAGGCATCTTAAATCATCATCATCATTCATGTCTCCCACTGGGTTTTACATTAACATGAATATTCCAGCAATAAAATACAATCATGAATAGATTACATAATTCTTATACATAGAAAAAAAAACATATGAATCTATTTCATTTATGAATAAGAATCATATTCATAATGCAAGAGTCATTCTTGAGATTTTCTCTCATTCTTCAATCCATAAGACCAGAATAGATTGTCCTCTTTCCCACCTGCTTATAGCAGCATGAGGTTAGTGAACGCTGTGATATATCTCACCAATTGCTAGTAGCATAAAAGGTATTCTGACTAGGGAATAACTTCTGCAGCATGGTATGTATTCTGAAAAATGTTGCTTATTTCTGAACATAAATCTTTGCCCATGCACTTACCACAATAATGCGATGCGGACTGAAGGCACGTTCTGCCAGAACATTCTAATATATATCATGAGTTTTCTTTCTTTTTTTCTTTCTTTCTTGAGATTATATTTACCCCACATGGCATTTCCATAGCATATTTATGAAAGGATTACATGTCCATCACACATATTGTGTGGTAATTAACTGTAAATAAGAAGATTGTACCAAAATGGCACGATAGCTCAGGTTACAGATTAGCAAGACTTACTCCTCCAACATGAACTAGTGTCTATACGATGCGTTAATATTATTATTCTTCCGCATGGAGAGAAAGTTCTAGAAATGTCCTTAAGAGTTTCCTATTCTACAGCACATTTAATATTTACATGTTTATAGGCATTGATAGTGATATAGTTTCACAATGCATACAAGTTATTTAAACATAGGATCCTCCGAAGTCGGAGAGTGTCTGCCTGCACGGCGAGGAACCACCAGTCTACACACCAATAAGTCAGACATGGGACAACGGATACTCACGCAAACCTCAGGTCCTGTATGACACCACACTGATGTTGGACAATAGGATGTCTTCATCCGACATACAGGACTTCACGCTGTAGATCACAGCCAGCGAACACAAGCAAGCAAGTAAACATAGGAGATTGAAACTGTATAGAATAGGAAAATTGACATCGAGGTAAGACATGGTTGCTTAGTGGCGGCAATCAATCAAGCCCTCGTTTACAAGAATCGTTGATTTATCAAATTCTAACAATTCTTATTTAACGCAATGATATATGCACTTCAACAAAAGACATGATTACACATTCATAATGCATATTTACATACCTAGGCTGCAGAGATTGATGTGTCAGGGCTAAAATTACCCTTCCCCGTGCGGGGAGGCTGACGTGTTCGTCCTTTGTTCTCTGACTGAATGGCTACTAATCCCTTTGTTCAATCTAGCGCCCGTCTTAGCCAGGTACTTGACCAATCTAGGTGCTTGGATTTAAACTAGAGCCACCTAAATTTGCTGTCCTACGGGTCAGTCTAGTGCTGTTTTCTTCCCCCCAACAGTAAGGTACTTAAACAGTAATTATTAGGGCAATGTATTTTTAAAGCGTCAATATTAGGGGATTTGTAGAGACGTTTTAATATACTACAGCCACAATATGTCGGTTTCCACCGCAGTCCTACTCTTTGTTTAGCATTTAATACGTTTAGTATTTTGTTTTCTTCACAGCATGTTGTTTGCTACCGTTGAGGTATTGCCATTGGCAGGTTGTAGTTTTTGTGCCGATGCTGTAATGCTTATTGCTTGCAATTCTTCAGAATAATTGGAGCAAAATATTCTAGTATCTGTACATGTGGCTTAATGCCTGCAATCTGCCCGGACCTTACCCTGTGTCGGTCGATTTAAATAGGTTGATGACTGTTCCATGTTGCATAACATTTAATCCATTCTTTCACCAATAGTCACATTCGTCTGTAATACATTTCATAATATGTATTTTATTTATGACCCGTAAATATATACACACATCGAGATCAGCTGTACAATCTCCAGAAAAATTGTGTTTATTTGTTGGGTGTACATAATGATAAGGTTATATGCTAAATCTCATCATTTTTCCTCAGTTGGTTACTGAGCTATGGATGTTTAAAAAACAGTGGAAAACATTTGTGAATGTGCTATAACTAGTAATTTTGTTTAAACCATACATACCAAATCTGTTTTATCTTTCCAAGGCAACTTTACATGTATGGAGACAAATGTCTTTTGACAAAATGACATATTGTGGGCTTGTAAAAGGGCATGGATGGTCGGAGAAGATGACTTTGGAGGAAGGTGTATAGGAAAACGGAGAAGAAGAAGATTATAACATAGCTTTTATTTTCCCGCGTTCGCTCGCTTTGAACTCAATCGCAGTCCGTACAAGTACTACCCATTCTGGTGCATTGAACTGATTTTTGCATGTGGGCCAGCTTTCCCTATTACTAGTGTCCCTCGCCATCAGGCGACGTCGAGTCAAGGACGAGAACTCAACATGTTAGTCCAGCGGATAGGTTAGACGTTGAACACGCTACCTCGGTATCAGCACACCGGATGTTTAAGAACGAGAGCTTTGATTAATTCGGCCATGCTGACATCTCACAAAAACCTAGATTAATTCAGAATGTGATAGAACATTTACACACTTCAGAAATAAAGACAGGACATCAAGCTTATGTTAGAGAGAAACCTCGAAAGAAAGGAGTCAAAGTTCTACAAATGACATTATTAAATTGAATTTGAATGTTTAGATGTTTTTACAAATTTAAATTTACGATATGTGTATAAGTGCGCAGCATTAGAACGAAAGGACCGTATACACTTTCATAATATTTGCGTGTACAAAAACTTTGCAAATGTTAACAACGAGCTTTATGCATTTTTTACACAAGAGAGACAATCAGTTGTTATCGTGTTGTAACATGTGCTGTAACTTATTTCCCTTTGTATTATTCGGTTTATGCCAAAATGAACAACTGCCAGTAGATGTTTTAACATGGAACAGATCCATGTCAAAACTACTGCACTGTTGTTCCGATATCTATATTATGAACTAATATTGATAGTATAATCCGTGACAGGGATTATAGTTATGTGTTGGTGTGTGTTGTTTGTCCATCAAGAATGATGACCATTCATTTCATCCAGTGGGGTTGAAAGTATGGAGCCGTGAGTTCTAATATGGCTGATAAGGCCGATTTTGGCTCGAAATGTTCTTTGACAATATGGGCAAAGAATGCTAGACGTTCCAGGAAGAGGATCTACTGCAGTGGTTTTTCTGTCCAGCATTTTCTTCACAGCTCTTGCAGTCCTGGTTGCTTCACATGTGACTGCACCCTTATGCAGGGGGTGAGAGTTATGTAGACGCTTGGGCTCGTCGCTTGTCAAAGGTAGGAAACGATTGGCCACCCATCGCCGTACTAAGTCAACATAGTGCATGAATGTAGTCTTTTTGTGAGCCCATACTTTTATGTTTGTATGTCTGTCTGTTGGTAGTTCGGTATGTTTATCTTTCCGTCTGTCTGTTTTCTGCCTGTCTCCATTGCTGTTTGTCACTGCATCCCTTCTTCCCGTACTACCAAATGTGGTTAATATATCTTCATATTAAGTACGATGGCGTATTGGGTAGTCTTGCACATAAATACAGAGTCCGGGATCTTCTTCTTCTTCTTTTCCGTTCATCCGGAGAGTTTTTTTCGGACGTGATTGCGCTGTTGTTGCGGTGTTTACAGCAGAGCTGCGTTCTTGCGTCGTTAGGCTGACACATCTGACTTCTGCGGAGAGTCCGCGTTCAATACTCGTAGTGACAGGAACTGTGTCCAGCAATTTCGATTATGGGATCGACCCGACATTGTAACATGAATAGTAAATAATGCAGTTGGTGCGTGAGAAGTTATGGCTTGATATTCTAGGCTACGTGAAAATGAGGTAAGCTGTCCAGTTCATTTCCACTCCGCCTTTCCTCCTCAGACAATTACAAGAAATGTATGACTAGTATCCGTTACCGATCTTCAGAGGCTGGGTTGACACATGGGCCACACTTGTTAGAAAACACTAACCGTGTCACTGCTGTGGATTAAACTCCACCACTCGAATATTTTTTTCTATTGAATTAAGAGAGGTAACCTCTGTTCTTCTAGTATTTAGGCATTAGTGAACGCAGTTTCATATTGCGGCTTCGAAGTCAGCTACTGGCAATTTGGTAGCATATGGCTATGCGTTGATTTTCACAATGGTATCAGCGTCGGCCGTTGGAAAGAAATGGCAACCTGCTGAACATAAAATTATCTAGGCAATCACAAACAGCCAATAAAAGCAGAGGTTGATTGAGACGTGCTGTAAAGGACATGCACTAACTTTTTAAATATGTGATCCGCCGCAGCTTCTTCCAAGAACAGGAATACACATCAGTATGCATGCCTTCTAATGAGGTACAATATGTGTGGTATAGTTATTGGATATGTGCAACTCTAAACAACAACAGCCTGGAAAGATAACTATATTTACACAGTTTGGCAAACTTGAACCTTCATGTTTCCATTATGCCATACTATTATTTATTAAATATATTTAAACTTCAAATCCCGAAATAACCAAATTAATCTATTATTTATTAATTCCAAATTGCCCCACTTAAATACTGACAAACCGAGATTTTCATAGGAACAATATATTTATTTATAACATGAGCGTCACATAATCCTAGAAACGACTCTTGCTGCCCCTTGATGTGCGATAAATTTGTAGTGGATTCTTTCCCCTATTGCCTTTTAGACGTTTGAATCGTTAATTTTCTTTAAATCTCCGAAATAGTGTATGCTTTTAGCAGTCTTTGGATTGTAGCATCGTTTATAGGTTTAACGTGTTTTTATATAACTTTATAATTATATAATTTTCTTATATAATTGTACATGCTTACTGTACCGTATTCGATTGATTCCATACGCCGTTCACTTTGACGTAAATCTTAACTTCTCGCTCTTGACTTTGGGACCTAAATTACAAGTAAACTTACCCTCACGCACAATCAATCTATCATACTAACTACTTGTGGCTGGTGTGTGGAGTAAGATCGAGTTAAAAGCGAGCGAACGCATACGACATGAAAGAATAAAAGATAAATCGTTATTTCATGATGTTATGATTGGAATTAGATAATTGCTGTTCATTTTTGAATTATTATTAAGTTGTTCTATCAAATTCAAAGGCTTTTGTTTTTTCAACTACGAAGACTATAGATGAGAATGTTTTTTTATTTTTCATATCCTTTACAGGACATCGCTGTCAACACCAGCATCTTTCAGCTGTATGTTGATTTCTTGACAAGATTACGCTCAGTAGTTTGCCATTGCTTTCTGAGCGGCCGGCTCACACACCCCGTAAGTTACCAATGCGATTCGAACCACTGCTGATTCTCATCGTCATCACGTCAACGACGAGAGTATACGAGATTACGGAGAAAAGTCATAACCTCTAAGCCACGAAGCCGGCCATAAATGAGAATGCGAAAGCGAAAAGTAGTTCACAGACATACATAGCTTCATTGCTGTTCAAAGTACATGCTTAGCTTATTTCATTATTTAAAGTGATTACATTTTACTTCATTCTAATATACTCGTCTATCTGTCTGTCTTGTTTTGCGTGGATTACCATGCGATGTAATTCTGCAACAGTTAATAAGATTGACAAGACTCGCTAGCACATTATCAGCTTGACTGTGTGGTCCCTGACAGCAGCAAATTTAACAACTACATCTCTGTAATCCGTGACTTCCCATTGCATATATTCCGTATACATCTACTCATGATATATGCCTTGGTGTTCTTTACAGCAATGCAATGTTATATAGGCATCAGCATCATGTGGAAAAGTAGTTTGCAAAGCGTCTCTCTCAGCAAAGACTGGAGAAAAGTCCCAGCTCTCTAGCCTCACGCATGTTCATCTCAAAGTGTCTCCAGTGCACTGTGTCCCGGTCGTGTTAGCTGTCTCCTGTGTCCCGGTGGTGTTAGCTGTCTCCTGTGTCTCGGTGGTGTTAGCTAGCCCCTGTGTCCCGGTGGTGTTAGCTGTTTCCTGTGTCCCGGTCGTGTTAGCTGTCTCCTGTGTCCCGGTGGTGTTAGCTGTCTCCTGTGTACCGGTGGTGTTAGCTGTCTCCTGTGTCCGGTGGTGTTAGCTGTTTCCTGTGTCCCGGTCGTGTTAGCTGTCTCCTGTGTCCAGGTCGTGTTAGCTGTCTCCTGTGTCCCGGTGGTGTTAGCTGTCTCCTGTGTCCCGGTGGTGTTAGCTGTCTCCTGTGTCCCGGTCGTGTTAGCTGTCTCCTGTGTCCCGGTGGTGTTAGCTGTCTCCTGTGTCCCGGTGGTGTTAGCTGTCTCCTGTGTCCCGGTCGTGTTAGCTGTCTCCTGTGTCCCGGTGGTGTTAGCTGTCTCCTGTGTCCCGGTGGTGTTAGCTGTCTCCTGTGTCCCGGTGGTGTTAGCTGGCCTCTGTGCCCGGGTCGTGTTAGCTGTCTCCTGTGTCCCGGTGGTGTTAGCTAGCCCCTTTGTCCGGGTTGTGTTAGTTGTCTCCTGTGTCCCGGTGGTGTTAGCTGGCCTCTGTGCCCGGATCGTGTTAGCTGTCTCCTGTGTCCCGGTGGTGTTAGCTGTCTCCTGTGTCCCGGTGGTGTTAGCTGTCTCCTGTGTCCCGGTGGTGTTAGCTGTCTCCTGTGTCCCGGTGGTGTTAGCTGTCTCCTGTGTCCCGGTGGTGTTAGCTGTCTCTTGTGTCCCGGTGGTGTTAGCTGTCTCCTGTGTCCCGGTGGTGTTAGCTGTCTCCTGTGTCCCGGTGGTGTTAGCTGTCTCCTGTGTCCCGGTGGTGTTAGCTGTCTCCTGTGTCCCGGTGGTGTTAACTAGCCCCTTTGTCCGGGTTGTGTTAGCTGGCCCCTGTTTCCCGGTGGTGTTAGCTGGCCTCTGTGCCCGGGTCGTGTTAGCTGTCTCCTGTGTCCGGTCGTGTTAGCTGTCTCCTGTGTCCGGTTGTGTTAGCTGTTTCCTGTGTCCGGTCGTGTTAGCTGTCTCCTGTGTCCCGGTGGTGTTCTCTGGTCCTTGTGTCCGGGTTGTGTCCGGGTCGCGTTGGCTAGCCCATATGCCCTGGTCGAGTTACCTGGCCCCTGCATCCTCTTCCAAGAACCAGGCCTTCCGGTACTGGTTTCTCAGTTCGTCTGTGACCTTTGATGATGTCAGAGGTCTTTAATTTCCAAGACATGTTACTGTTTATGGGACAGTGTTTTCGATGCTGAAATATGATATAATGTCTGTAATTTCCTATTCTTTGTGTCCAACCATATTCTAAGCATGTGTGTAAAACAAAATTGAAGTTCAAAAGTCTACATTTTCGTTTTCATAGTGTGTGACATTACCCATGTTTAAATGGGTAAGATTAATGATTAAATGCATTTTGTGTGCCTTTTATGTGTGTGCTTGTTTTGTGTCATAAATTATTCGTACAGTGCTATGTCAGTCTCTACCGCATTCATTTAAACATATTTCATTTGAAATCCGTTCATGCCGCATCGCGTAATTACGTACTTGAACATGATCATGTCATAGTCAAGTGATAAGTACTGACCAATGAAGAAAAGAGCACGTTCTTATCGTCCCATGATGCAATGGTTCTGTTTCTTACCGTTAAGAAAATGGCCGGGTTCATCCAAAATTCTTCCAAAGAAGCTCAAAGAGCGGTGATTCAGTTTCTTTCATTTGACGGATGTCGACCAGGGGACATTCATCGAAGAATGCAGGCAGCGTACAACAACAAATGTGTGTTGAAGACAACAGTGACAGACTGGGCACGAATGTTTCCGAAAGGACGTCAGTTCACGACAGATCTTCGACGGCCGTGTCAAGCGCATATTGTTGCAACAGAAAAACCATCGTCAAAATTGATGCAGCAGTGCAGATGAACCGTTGTCGAAGTATACGTTCGCTAGCGAAAGAATGTTATGTGTCAATTGGGACTATTCAAAAGGTCGTTCGTAAGAAACTGCAATATCGGAAGGTGTGTTCACAGTAGATACCATGGATGTTGACCGACCACCAAAAAGAGGAACGCATGGGATGGTGTTTGAGCAACTTGCTGGGTTACAGAGTGGAGGGTGATGCATTTCTCCTCCGCATAGAGGCAAGCAATGAATCATGGTGTCACCACTTTGAGCCGAGAAGCTAAAGAGAGAGCATGCAGTGGAAGCATGGTGCATCACCAAAAGCCAAAAAACTTACAGATTTCCGCTGCTAAGGTTGTGCTGAGCGCAATTTTTTAACATGAAAGGCTATTGTTAGCCGATTTAAAAAAAAAAAAAAAAACCTGGTGTCAAAATCGACTCTCCCACTACTTGGAAACACTAGACAAGCTGCAAAAAGCCATCAAGAATAAACGATCCGGCATGCTTTCTCACGGTGTGATTTTGTTGCACAATAATGCTCGTCCACATGTTGCAAAGGTTGTGCAGGAAGCATTAGCTTGGAAGAAGTTGGAAATTCTGCAAAATTCAGCCTATAGTACTGATTTGTCACCATCTTCGGACCTCTAAAAAAGTTCTCAAGGGGCAACGATTTCACACAGATGCAGAGGTAAGGAACGTGGTAAACAATTGGTTCAGTGAGCAACCTTTTTTTTTCCTTTTTTTTTTGCGGACGGCATTTGCCGCCTACCTAAGCAATGGGTTGCTTGCCTGAATGCCTATGGCGACTCCTTCTTCCCAACCCATGGTGCATAATTCATTCAAAATGAATGCTTTGTCTAATTCTACCACACCTGTTAATGTTTCTTTCATGCTTTTGTAATAAAGCCATAGGAACGGGTTTCAAATGAACGACCCTTATATAATATACAAAGTACGTGGCACTTTTGATTTCTTCAAAATTGACTGTTATGTTTGGCTGGTACATTGTGGTTTTCTGAAAATTATCTTTAAAAAAATATTAACATTATCTTTCAAAATATATTCATGTTCTGTTTATTATTCACAGTAATGTTTGTTGGTATATAATTGTGTTTCTGAACATTATCCTAGTTTTTAAAATAATGTTCACATACTTGTTAATGTTCATTCACTTATTCAGTTCTATACCAACCGCCCGGAACACTTCTAAGCAATAAGCAAGATGTCCCGTGTCCGATATACACATCTGGAGATAATCCGCCGCATCCTCCACTCATGTTAATGTTCACTGTGTCTTTTTTTTTTTTTTTTTTTTTAGCATATCCTTTACAGGACTTAGCTGTCAACACCAGCATCTTTCAGCTGTATGTTGATCTCTTGGCAAGATTACGCTCAGTAGTTTGCCATTGCTTTCTGAGCGGCCGGCTCAGTATCCCGCAAGTCACGAGCGGGGGTCGAACCGCCTCAGCTCTCGCTCCGCTACGAGACTCTGCGTGATAAACGGGATTACAGAGAGAAAGTGTTGTAACCCCACAGCCAGAGAGACCGGCCTGTGTCTTTTAGCAGACCATATTACCTGTTCTATTCTCGTAATACTATTTTACAATTATTTAATACAACACCTAATCTAATTACATCTCTGGCAATGTTTCATCATCTTTCAAAATGCCAACACGCATCGGCGACCATGGTTCACCCTCCCACACCATCGCCTGAGTCTCGGATCAGTTATGTGTTCTTGTGCCACATAATCTATACTGCTAAGCTATGTAGGTATTTATTGGTGTCCTCCTTGCTCTTGCCCCATTACATTTAAAGGATATTATATAGTTTTAAAGTTTTATGTTCCAAAATAATGGCTGTCTACATCTACTTTATCTAATTAATGTGTGGTTTCCACATGCCTCAATTGCTGAACAACTTATTTATTTTCATCAGAAAATCTAGTCTGCAGCTGTGAGATATGTCTCGGTTTGTCTGCGTGTTGACCAGGTCTCATAGGCATACACTAGCTCAGGATCTGTACACCACGCTCAGTCTCTTTTTCATTCCCATGTACACAATGATAACGGCTCTACATTAAACAGAAGCACTCTTCTTTCTCAAATGCGTACATCATTATAATGTTATTGTCAGAGTCTACGGTACGGCAGTGATGCCGTGATATCGTTACGCCGCCAGGTGACTCAGTCCCTAGGAGGAATGAAGGAACTTCGTTACGCCGCCAGGCGAACAGTGGTCACCTGCCTGCGAAGTTGCCGGCTGGCGAGACGGCCAGCGGTCACACCAAAGACGCACGCATGTCTCGTGAAACCACCTCCGGTGAGGAGGCGAGTTCCAAACCATAGGCAGGCAGCTCTGGGACGTAGACGGAACAGGACGCATGTTGCGAGAAAGGTTTCTGTGGCCGAATGTCGAATGCCTGGACATCTTGAGAGTGAGACTGTGTGCTGTATGGTAGATGTAAGTGTTTAGAAGTATCCAATATATATTTGCTGTGATCATCGTATTGTATATGATCTGTAATTAAATCCGTTGAACGTTGTGTCGTTGAGTCTTGAGTCAAATCACGTTGTACTTGTACTGTCCCACATGTGTTAGGTAGCGAGCCAAGTGTAAGACCCTGACATGTGTGGACGTGGGGGCTCGTCCGGGATTTAAAATAAACGTGTTTATGTGATAAATGTTTAGAACTAGAGGTTGTGAACTTAGAATTTTTGTTAAAACTGTTTGTACATGTAAAAGTGATCAGAGAAGGCTCATTTTGAATTATTGCTACATTGTTTAAACATGGAGACTAGTTGTAAACGTACAGTGCATTCGTATTGTTTGATCGGGTAAACGTGTAAAACATTCGTGATTGTAAAAATTTTGTTATCGTTTTGACCTTGTCGACATTGTGATCTTGTCGCCATTGTGACCTTGTCGCCATCTTGTAAACTTGATGTCTATGTCCTTACTGAATGTCATCTTGATGTAAGTGATGTGTCATAAATGTTATAGCGTGTTGAGATACAGTTAGATTGGTTTTGTGGATTGAGTTTGTGGAAAGCAGAAAGTTTTGAAAGGAAGAGACTTGTGTTGAAAAAAAAAAAATTGTTGACGGACAAACTTACGACATACAATTACACTCAACGCCATACAAACCTACTCAATACTTAGTGACAAGCAGGCACACACCAACAAATAGACGCTAATTTATTTCCTCCAAAACAAAGCAGGTTTTTTCCGTACCATCCGAAACCGTGCGCGTAGAGGTCATTTGTGATTCGAAGGGACGACCCTACAGCTTCCCAGCCCGTTTTCCAACCATTCTTCACCGCATCCAGGGCACTTGAGTATACTTTTCTTTTCATTTACTTTAAGGATGCAATTTTAGGCACAAATTGCATATAGAGAAAGTGTAAATTGTTTATTGTACTAACCACTTATAACATATTTTGTGTGGCTGGTATTTCATTGACAGTATCCATCATGTCTTCATTGAATGATTTCATTGATATGGGGATACAATTACAGTTGACAGGTGATGAGTTAACAAAGTGGAGTGATAACAAATATGCTGAATACCTACTAGTACAGGAGAAAGCGGCTGAACGCGATGAAAGAGCAGCTGAAAGGGCTGCCAAGCAAGTAGAGGCAGAAACGGCCTTAAAGCAAGCTGAGATAGATAGTGAACTCAAGAAAGCAGAAATAGCAGCTCAGAGTAAGCGAGAAGAACTGGAGTTACAGTTAAAGATAAAACAACTGGATACCGAGACTGCTATCAATAAAGAGTATAAGAAATCTGAGAGACTGGAGAAAGAAAACCAGTACAAGAAATACCAAGGTATTGTACGTAATTATACCTCGGGTGACTGCATTGCAGCCTTTACCCAAAATTTTGAAACTTTAATGGAACATTACCAAGTTCCACTGTCTGAATGGAATATTGTGTATATGAGGAGTTTATCAGGGGAACCTCTTAAAGTCATTGAGACTATTCCCAAAGACCTCAGGAAAGACTACCATTATCTTAAATCAAAAATAATGGCGCATTTCATGTTAGATGAAGCAGGTTACAGAGAACAGTTCAGCAAGTTGAGCCCAAAACCGACTCAAACGTTCTCTGACTACCTCTGCTTAGTCCGAGACATTTTCACCAAATGGACTTCAGCAGCTAAAATTGACAGAAATTATGATAGATTAGAAGATCTAATCATCAGAGACAAAATCATTTCATCCATTCCACCAAAATTTTCCAAATTTTTGCAGGTGAATGAATGCACTAGTATAGATGAGATTGATAGACGGGGTACGGCGTATTACACCGCCAACAAACATTGTTTTGTGACTGAATCTGCGGACATTGATTTTGTAGCTGCGGCTAATTTTGAAAAACCCTATAGTAGGCAGAAACCTCATAGGCCTACATCTGAGAAATTTAAGCACTGTATTCATTGTAAATTTTCACATCAGCCGAATGAAATGTGCGATAAACACCCAAAGTATGATATTTATCTACGAGATATGATAAACAGACGAGATCATGAGCGTAGATTTTTCAGATCTGCACGTAAATGTTATCTTTGTAAAGCGCATGGACACCATCGCAAAGACTGTAAAGGTAGACAAATGATCAATGAGGCAAATGTCGCCTTGTCTAACAGTTCAGAGTCAGAAGAAGAAATATCAGAGAAACATCCTGTGAACTCAGCACAGACTTTTGACATGATTAACAATTTATGTACTGTTTGTAACACCTTTTTTGAAGATGGTATTTTAACTTGTGGTCACGCCATCCCTATTGCCAATGAAGAAGCTAATTTGGTAGTAGACTCAAAAGGCAAGATAATAGTCCATCACGGATATGTGAACGGCAAGTCTGCTACAGTTCTTCGCGATACAGGTAGTTCACTTATTGGCCTTAAAAGAACGTTCATAATGCCTACAGACTATACAGGCAGGCACGTAACATGCAGAACATTCTCAGGCAATATTGAGAGATACCCATTAGCTTGGTCATATATTCAAACACCTTTCCTCACTGGGAAAGTAAAAGTCGCTGCGTTAACAAACCCAGTGTGTGATGTAATAATTGGAAATTTGCCAGAGGTGAATGATAAACCTCATGACATAACATCTCTATGTATTGATGATAATGTAACATCACCATCCAATGTCATCATTGATAATGTCACACCACCTATTGAATGTATGGTAGCTAATGTAGCACTAAGTTCTCATCATATCATTGACAACATTGTTCCATCATCATCTGACATCATTGATTGTGTGAACGCAGTAACCAGATCTACTGCAAGAGTGCAAGATGAAAGTAATCAAACTGAGGCTATTCAATCACTTAGCCCAGTATCACTACCTACTAACTCCATGAAGGAAACTTTTGTAACAGCTCAAAAGGCTGACCCTTCATTGGTAAAATATTTTAATCTGATCGGCCAAAAGCCAAAGGTAACCAAGAATGCAAAATGGCATTTTGCTGTGAAAAATGATATCCTCACCAGGTATTATACCAGAGGTGACAACACCACAGAGCAAACTGTTTTTCCAACTAGTTATCGCAAGCAAGCCTTACATCTTGCCCACGATATACCTCTTGCGGGGCATATGGCATACGTGAAGACCAGATCTAGATTATTAACACAGTTTCATTGGCCCAAATTTTGCAATGATATTAAAGAATATTGCAGAAGTTGTGACACCTGCCAGAAACTGATAAAAAAAGGTAAACACCCACAGGCAAAGTTGCAAGTCACTGACTTAGCCAGTCGACCTTTTGAAAAACTATCTGTTGACATAGTGGGCCCTCTCAATCATACAACAACTAAAGGGAATAAGTACATTCTAACTGTCGTGGATCAATGTACTCGCTGGCCGGAAGCTATTCCGCTAAAGAACATAACTGCCAATGATATAATGGAAGTATTCTTCCATATTTTTTCCCGGATAGGATTTCCAGACACTATCCAATCTGATAGGGGTACTCAGTTTATTGCCGCATCTACCCAAGCTTTCACCAAAATGTTGGGAGTGAAGCAATGTTTCAATTCACCGTACCATCCTCACTCAAGTGGAATCTTAGAAAAGTTTAACGGCGATCTGAAGCACATGCTTGCAAAAGTCACGCAAGAACACCCTAATAACTGGGATGTATATCTACCAGCTATTCTTTTTGCTTATCGCGAGGTACCACATTCTAGTACCGGTTTCTCTCCTTTTGAACTTATTTATGGTGCCAAACCACGTGGCCCATTAACTATTTACCACCAAATGTTGACTGAATCTACTCCAGTACTTAAACCCATATCATCATACGTATATGTTACATCATTGCGTGAAAGAATCATCAAATCATGTACGATTGCTAAGAATGCACTAAAATTATCTTGTGCTACTTATAGACAGTATGCTGACAAAGGAAACAGAACAATAACTTTGACACCTGGACAGGACGTTCTTCTGCTGTTACCTAGTGACCGACACTTATTGACTGATTCTTGGCAGGGACCTTTTAAAGTGACAAGACAGATTTCACCTGTAGACTATGAGATCCTAATAAAAGACAAACACAAAATATTTCACATAAATATGCTAAGACCATACCATAACAGAGACAACGAACAAGACGATACGACAGCTTGTACAGTGATAATAGATCACGAAGATGACGATGTTAGTGACGAAATTCCAACACCTACATTAGACACGACACACTGCTTGAAGGATATCAAGATCAACCCAAAGCTAACTCAAGCAGAGACAGACAGTTTAAAACACCTAATACAACAATACAACACCATCTTCTCCAACAACCCAGGACAAACAGAATTAGTACAGCATCACATCACACTCACATCAAACACACCCATACGATGCAGACCATACACCATCCCATTACATTACAAAGAACAGTTACATCAGGATATCATCAACCTAGAAAAGAATAACATCATAAGACGATCCCAATCAGACTTCTCATCTCCCATGGTCATTGTACGCAAAAAGTACAATACCATAAGACTGTGCATTGACTATCGAAAGCTAAATAAAATAACTGTTCTAGATTTAGAGCCAATGGCAAACGCTGACGATCTTTTGACAGAACTGACAGACGCTAGGTTCTTCACGAAGATAGATATGACTAAAGGATATTATCAGATAGAAGTAGACGAACAGAGCAGACATTTTGACAGCTTTTGCCACACCGTGGGGACTGTACGAATGGTGCAAACTTCCATTTGGGCTAGTCAATGCCCCTGCCACCTTCGTTCGTATGATACGACTTCTTCTTGTAGACATTCCTAACATAATCTGCTATATCGACGACATCTGTGTTCACACAGAGACAATGACAGAGCACATAAAGACATTAGAACTGACATTTGAACGTATCAGACAGCACGGACTGACGGTAAAGCCTGCTAAAGTAGACATGGCCTACCCTGAAATATCCTTTTTGGTATACAAAATATCCAATGGCTTTGTCACGACAGACGATAACATTGTGTCCAAGATTCTAAAACTCTCACTTCCGACTACAAAGAAACAAGTCAGAAGTTTATTAGGACTGATAAATTATTATCGGCAGTTTATTCCGAATTTTTCCGAACTAACCGAGGCTTTTACTAACTTACTAACTAAAGATAAGCCGGACAAAATTGTAAGCAATTAATGCCTAAAATTAGCATTCTCTAAAGTGTTAGCTTGTTTTTCTGATGATAGCTCACATAATCCCATCCTGAAATTGCCAAACATCCGTTTACCTTTCAGATTAAGAACAGATGCGAGCTCCGTCGCGATTGGAGCAGTCTTGATGCAAGAACACAACAACATCCTCCATCCCGTGTGTTTTGTATCCAGAAAACTGAAGCCCAGAGAACGATCCTGGTCAATGCCTCAGTTGGAAGCCCTAGCTGTAGTGGTGGGTATTACAAAATTGTCTAGATTTCTTCTAGGACGCCATTTTATCGTGGAATCTGACAGTAGTCCTTTGCGTTTCATAAATTCTGGGGTACCATCAAACCATATGATAGCCCGTTGGTCTTTGAAACTCCAAGACTACAGCTTCGAGGTCCGCCATATTCCAGGCCGAACCAATACGATCTCTGACTTGTTGTCCAGTTGTCCTACCGACCCATTGAGCAACAAAGTCTGAGTGCAGTGTAAAATACTCAGATCAACACAGCCATCTATCAGTGAATAAGTTGTTTCATTCACAAAAGCTGTGTAATGTCTACATTGTGATAGGGGTTACCCCCATTATAAATAATGTTTCTTATTTTACTAATGCATGTAGTGATTGTCATGTATAATTGTGTAGTGTGTGGTAGAAAGCGAACTTTAATTGTACATATTCTGTAACAACAACAGTGTCACATTCGCGCAAGAACTTACCTTAAGCGAACTATCCAATTTGACAGTGACAGCTGCGTGTGGATTATTCCAGGGATATTTTAAGGACGTGTGCGAATGTGTAAACTAAACAGTGACAGCTACTCCATTGCAGTTAACCGAAATCCATAATGTTCGGTTGTGAAACCCATGAACAGTCGATCGTAATCCAGAAGGTTTTGTGAAACATCCGACACATGAACTATGAGACAAGTACTTTCCGTAACTACATCAAACCGGAACAAGTGTGGTCTACAAGCTTCTACATCAGCTGATTTAATGTTCGTGTGTACTTCCGGATTAATTAGGAATTTAGAGTAAAATTAGCAGACGACAAATAAAAGTTCAAATATCTATGACGATTCTAAAATCTTTAAGAATCTATAAAATGAAATACACGAATTGTGTGTTTATTTATTTAGCTAGTGTAATCTTAGAATCAGATCTTGATTAATGTATTCATATTACCGACTTTTTCTCGTTAATATGAAGCAACGTCAAGCAATGACACTAAGAAATAAAATAATTATTGTAAATTATTATATTTATAAATGTTTGAAATTATTCCCCTTTCTTTTAGTTGCTATTACATCCTTACACAAAGGGCCATAATGTGAAATGTATAATGTAATGTGTTATATAAAAATAGCCATGTGTTTGCCAGATTTTGAACTCATCAGGTAGACATTTACTGTGCATGGCAAAGGTTTGCAGACATTGCAGACCAACACAAGAGTCCTTGCCAAATGAGGTCAAGGGTTTGAGTGTTTTATGTGATTTAGATAATAGTCACATTTCGGTCTAGCGAGATGGTTTTTGTTTCAAGAACCATATTATTATTTTTTTTTCAAATGCTGCGAGGTAGATGCGTGAAGCTGGATACTACTGATCTGACTGGGTCGTTAATGCAATTTATGTAACCAGCCATCGAGAAGATGAAACCTGACTGGTGTTAAAAGTTAAACACCACATGTCGTTCAATATAACTTCTATTGATTATATGTTTCTATGGCAGATGTGTATTTTCTATGTATTATGATATCGATGGATATAAGCAACATAAGGGTTGACTCTGACAAGGGTTAAAGTATTAACCCAGTATGTACCTATATAAGACATGAAAGATGACATCTTTCATGGATTAGCCGGGGGAGCGTGTCAGAGTCTACGGTACGGCAATGATGCCGTGACATCGTTACGCCGCCAGGTGACTCAGTCCCTAGGAGGAATGAAGGAACTTCGTTACGCCGCCAGGCGAACAGTGGTCACCTGCCTGCGACGTTGCCGGCTGGCGAGACGGCCAGCGGTCACACCAAGGACGCACGCATGTCTCGTGAAGCCACCTCCGGTGAGGAGGCGAGTTCCAAACCATAGGCAGACAGCTCTGGGACGTAGACGGAACAGGACGCATGTTGCGAGAAAGGTTTCTGTGGCCGAATGTCGAATGCCTGGACATCTTGAGAGTGAGACTGTGTGCTGTATGGTAGATGTAAGTGTTTAGAAGTATCCAATATATATTTGCTGTGATCATCGTATTGTATATGATCTGTAATTAAATCCGTTGAACGTTGTGTCGTTGAGTCTTGAGTCAAATCACGTTGTACTTGTACTGTCCCACATGTGTTAGGTAGCGAGCCAAGTGTAAGACCCTGACAGTTATATATTACACTTTGACATTCGTTGTCCTACAGCATTACCATGCAATTAAGACACATTGTGAATACAACATTAGACCGATCATATTACATGGCCGAATCCCAAACATAGAATGATGTAATCAATATAATATAATCAATCTTCTATCCAAGTCACGAGTCTAGGTTTTCATCATCGGTTCGAGATATCGCTTCGTATCTCCCCCAAAAGAGGAACGCATTGTAGGATACTATGTTGACAGACACGTATTTAAAACACTAGCCGATGTTATGACCGCTGATAGTGCCTGGGACAGACATACATCTTACTGTTATTTGGTTCTGTTATGTGAGTCACTGGAGGTCGCGGCAACGTAATGGCTAGACTCTTGCCTGTCGGCCAGGTGGTCATGGGTTCGAATCCGCAATGTGGTGGATTACTAAAATTGACCTCGGCACTCATGTCGATCCAGCCTACAATGTGTACCAGGAATTGTTTTTGGAGATTAAGACAACCGAGGCGATTCTGAACACATCACCTATCTAGCATCCATTGTTTTATAAACTATGAACCCAGCCCAATATGCCTTAAGGCGTGTAAAATGGTCCTTTACAGCCAGTGTGTAGTGTATTTATTTCTTCTGCTACTAGAATGGTATCACGTCCACATTCTTTCCGTACTGTGACTTTGTAGATAACAGTAAAATAAATTCTAAACATACACTTTTTTTGCGGTTGCTCGCTTTTAACTCAAGCGTGGTCTATACACACTGTTTTAATAGTGATGGACTGGATTTTGCTTGTGGATAAGCTTTCCCTATAATGTGTACATAGAAAACCGGATGCTTCTAGAACAAGCCGGTCCTTTGTCTGAATCAGCAAGGAGAACGAAATACTGGGAAATCTAAATAACATATGGGCTAGAAAATTAAAGACAGGCATGACCTATATGGGAGTAGACATGGAGGGAGCTGCAAACGATAGGGCGGCTAGGCTTGAGTTGATTGAGAGCCTATGCAACGAATGCGGGAATACAGGGTAAAAGAAGAAGAAAGTGTAGTTGGAGGAATCACGGTTAAAATGCCTCTGTGTTTGAGATTTGGTCGGTACTAATTTATCCCTACATCCGTTGTGAGTTTCTAACATTTGGTTTAACTAACAGTAGTTAATGTATATGAATGTGTAAGGCCTTTCCGTAAATTGTCAATGGGTATTCATACAAATAATAGAACATGCGTAAATCCTAAACTGATCAGTGACATTAGACGTAGATAGTCGACATTTTTTGGTTAAGTTGTGAGAAGAAATGAATTAGAGAACTCGGTGACAACTGGCAAGATCGAGGGCAAGTAGACAGGGGGAAGGCAGAGAAACAAATACCTGGATGGTTTGGTCACGTGGTATGGTCGAGACAAGAAAAATGAGCTGTTCCACGACTCTGGTGATCGAGTGAGATGGCGAAACATTACCGTCCACTCTTAATATGCATGGCACATGCTGAATGTATGAGAACTTGCGTATCTAGTCGCAAACATCTTTTAAAATGTGCTGTTTCGAAACATGTGCACCGTACATTGCAGTGTTTATAATATAACAACAATATAGTTTCCATCATCAGCACCCAAACATAGGCATCTCCATATCAAAATACAATCAAACAGGTCATATCTCCAACTTGCTTATGAGTAACGTTTACCCAGATAGAATGCAAGACCAGGGCCAAGCTAAAGCGTTTTGTCTGTTCTGACATTACCAGCCAACAATTGTTTGCATATCCTTTACAGGACATCGCTATCAACATCAGCATTTTTCAGCTGACTGTTGATTCGTTGGCAAGATTACGCTCAGTAGTTTGCCATTTTTTTCTCAGCGACCGGCTCGCATACCCCGTAAGTTACCGACGCGGTTAGAACCGCTACCGATTCTCGCCGTCGTCACGTTACTTTCGAGAATATACGAGATTACGGAGAAAGTCGTGTTACCTTTAGACCAGGGACGCCCATTGCCAGCCGACTGTCCAAATACTCTCTTAATTGTCTCCTAATAGTAGTCTTTAACAAGCAATTAATTTCCAGTGCCTTGGAGTGTATTGGATTTATGGTAAGTAAATAAAGTAAACAGAAAGACCCTTGCAAAGGTCACACGGCGTACAGGGTAAGAGCCACTAGAACACGTATTTAGAATCATAGAAACTCGATGGTTATGTGACTGATGCCACGCCTATCACTTTTATTTCGAATACCCTTTTATAATTACCAATCTAGGCCGGGTAGACCGAGGGGTCCTGGTCATTGTGTAAAAAATCTCGTAGGTTTGCGTGCTAGACAGTGCTCTAGCGTGGCTCTCAGGAGCATTTCAACCGAGTTGAATTAACTTCTAGATATCGTGTTCTTATTCGTTCTTTCAGTAGCATGTCCTTTGCAGAACCACCCTCCCCATAACAACCTTCCGGAAAACTTCATAATCATAAGCAAGATGTCCCGCGTCCGATACACCAATCTGGAGATCGTTCGCCACATCCTGCACCCATCTTCTCTTTGGCCTTCCTCTTCCTCTCTTCCCAGGTATATGCCCCTCCATTATTGTTCTCTCCTAACTTTCTTGATGTTTCAAGTGACCAAAATATTTCAATGTTCTTTGTTTTATAGTCTTTAATGGTCAGTCTTCTTCAATATTCAGCTCTTGTTCTTTTCTTTATCCAAGATATTCTTAGAACCCGACTATAACATTTATATTCAAAGGCCTTTGTGCGCTGTTCAGCTTGTTTAGTATATGTCCAGGTCTCACGGGCGTATGTTGCAATGGGAAAGATGCATGCTTTTAGAAGACTAATTATTGTAGTTCTGTCTGTCTCACTCCACAATTTATTCAGTTGTTTCAGTCTTTGAAGAGCAACATATATTCGTCTTTTAATTTCTTTCATTGTGAAATTAAAAGACGAATACCGTGTTCTAGTCTAGGTTAATTAACAGTCAGCCGTCACGTTCTAGTCTGTTTTATAACACCACGTTATGATGTTTTTGTTTAGTTTAATTAACAGTTAGCTGACATGTTCAAGTTTAGCTTAATTAACACCCGGCTATCTTGTTCTAGACTAGTTTAATTAACATGAAGCTATCGTGTTCTACATGCCAGTTTAATTAACATACAGTTTTCGTCTTCAAGTCTAATTTAATTAACATGCAGCTATAGTCTTCTAGTCTACTTTAATTAACATCCAGCTACAGTCTTCTTCTTCTTCTACATTTTTGGGGGGTTGCATATCCCTTACAGGACATTGCAGTCAACATCAGCATTTTTCAGCTGCTGTTGATGTACCAGGCAAGACCACCCTCTGTAGTTTGCCATTGCTATCTAAGCGGCCGGCTTACGTACCCCGTAAGTCACCAACGTGGCGAGAACCGATACCGATTCTCGCGCAGGTTACGTTACTCACGAGAATGCACGGGATTACGGAGAAAGATGTTAACGCCTAGGCCAGGGAGACCGGCATCGTCTTCTAGGCTATTTTTATTAACATCTAGCTATCGTCATCTAGTCTAGTTTAATAAACATCCAGCTATCGTCTTCTAGTCTAGTTTACATAACATCCAGCTATCGTCTTCTTGTCTAGTTTAATTGCCATTCAGCTGTACACGTCTAGTCTTGTTTAAATAAGATCTTTGTATCGTGCCCTAATCTAATATAATTGACATGCAGCTGTAATCTTCTAGTCTAGTTTATATAACATCCAGCTATCGTCTTCTTGTCTAGTTTATACAACATCCAGCAAACGTCTTCTTGTCTAGTTTAATTGCCATTCAGCTGTACAATTCTAGTCTTGTGTATATAAGATCTCGGTCTCGTGCCCTAATCTAATATAATTAACATGCAGCTGTAATCTTCTAGTATAGTTTATATAACATCCAGCTATTGCCTTCTAGTCTAATGCAATTAACACACATCCATCGTCTTCTAGCCTAGTTTAATTAGCATGTAGCTGCGGTCTTCCAATCTAGTTTAATCAGTATCCAGCTATTGTCGTCTAGTTTAGTTAACAGCCAGCTATTATAGTCTAGCAACCACAGTAACGTATTGGCTACATTGCTTGCTTGCTAGCCTGGTCGTCATGGTTCCGATTAACATTTAAGTGGAATTTGAAAATTGCCTAATCTCCGATGTCGACCCAGCATACATCGGACCACAAGAAATTCACTGAGAAGTAAAGATTAGTGACGTGAATCTAATCACATCACCTTTGGATAGACGATTAGGTCTATTAACATATGAGTTAAACACCATTTACCCAATACACATTAAGGCATGGAAAAAGGGTTCATTGTTTAATTTACTTAATGATATGTTCTAGACTAGTTTAACACCGCTCTATCATGTTATGGGGAGCGCGGGAGTGCAATGACTAACACGTTTGCCTAACGGTCCGATGATCACATGTTCGAATTTTTATCGCGTAGGATTCTTAAAACTGACCTGGACTCGCAGCCTAAATGGGTGGCGGGAATGATCTTGAGAAGTAAAGCGGTCAGCAGTGATTGGATGCCAACTGATCTGCACATACTCGTAAATAGGACCAGCACCATATGGTCAATACACATCAAGACCTATACACATGGACTCTTTGCTAGTTAACTTCAACTATCTTGTTATATGTGTGTCTTACCGTGTCCCATACATATTACAAAGAACAGTAACACTGTAAAGTGTCATGTATGTCATAACAGGCGACTAAGGAGAATTGACTAGAGACTGGCGACTTCGTCCAGTTGAGCACTTATGCGCAATCCAAATGCCAATGAGCACTCGTCCAGATACTTCATGAGTGTAATTCACAAATACAGATGATTACCCGCAGCAGTACAGACACGTGTCATTTTCTGGTCATGTTATGAGATCAGAAGGCTGTAACAATCGGGAAGATCCAGGGTGTTCAAGAAGAAGAGATCGGCAGAGGGAGAACAGGTGACTCCATCAAGAACACAGAAGACATATGTTTATAAAGAGTAAAATTATAGGAAACTTTCACGCGCCTTATGTGCATGAAGCAAATGTTGCTAGACCCGTATGTTTCTAGAATCATCGGCTCTCGGATAGTGATGTGGTCAGTATCATGCAGGCCGGTGCTATGCAGATTCGAACAAATTACTGCCGTACAGAGAGGTCAACGCCAACCATTGGGTATCGCAGGTGTCTGGAAAAACAAATGGCTGCGCCGCTCGTCATGGCTCAGGTAGTGATGTTGACGCAATAGATGCTGGTTCAGGTGGGCGATGGAACTTGCTAGAAATGACGGATGAGACCGTCTGGCTTGTCAGTCACTGAAGCACACGTTGTTATTTTTTCCAGGATATTGATTAGTCCATCTAGTCATCTTATCTGTGTCGTTGGCCTCATTTTTTTCATTTTAAAAATACATGTCGGAGTGTCATGTCATCTCCATTTGTCATGTTTGTCTGGCATTATGGTTTCTATATTTTCATTTTCCACAGTTCAGATTTTTGTTTTTAAATTTGGTTTTATTTCTTTACCCAGTGTCGTTAGTTTCCAAAGATAGACCTGAAATCTTTAAATCATTATAACCTATTACCACATTCATGGTCGTGTTATTGTAATGCTTTAGACTTACGCTGACAATATGAGTGCCGTCGACGAGAGTTCGATGTCTGCTCTCCATGATCGCTACTAGTGGGAAAGACTGACCACCCATCCCTTCATGCATTCCGGATTTCAAAATACAATGCTCCTAACTCTTCACATGCTGACAGCAGGTTCCTTCGGGACTTGTTTCTGTGTGTTTTACACGTATTTGTGTATTTGTCACACTCAAACTGTTGATGACAGTTTGAAGTTTAACTTAGTTTTTGAATTGTGTGGTCGGGGCAGGGCGTAATGACAACATGTTATTGGGGATATAGAAAGGGTTGTTTAATACATATCTGCGGACAGACCGCAGAGAGAGCTTGAGAAAAGGCTACCACATCCATGGAAGGCAGCAGGCACCCAACTTACCCACTCCCGGCATGGGGAGGTAGTGACGAAAAATAGCAATACGGGACTCTATCGAGGCCCCGTAATTGGAATGAGTACACTTTAAACCAACTAAGCGGATTGAGGGCAAGTTCCAGTTTCGGTCGCGGTCAGTCCTATATCGCACAGCTCGAAGCTCTCCAGTAGGCGACCAGTGTGACTGTAACAAGACCCCCGGGGCTTGGACAGGTATGTTACTACAGTTAATATCCCCAGCCTTTGCTCCGACCACCCCAATAGGTCTTTACATCTGCAAGGCCCCACACAAGCCGGGACAGCTGACCTTCCCCTCCCCACTTATGGATTCCTACCCACAGGGGGCTCGAACAAGACAACAGTCAGACTAGTACTCAAAGCCATGGCTAACAAAGCAAAATTTAATTTCTGAATACGTCAACTCTAACTCAGAGAGGGATGGCTGAAAAGCCTGGATAGAAGAAAATATGTACACTGGCTGCTAGAGAACAGCGAGAAGATCTACAGATGATCAGTCATCATCATGGAGCATGTGACTTCAGTTCGTGCTGTCGTCCCGTCGTGGTTAACGACTCACCCGAGGAACCTCCAGTGCAAAGGAACTCCAAGGCGTAGACCCTTCCAGAGTTCTCTCCTCCCACTGTGATTAAGATCTCGGACTGGTCAGGCGTATGTCTGATACTGGACTGACACTTCACCAAAGTTCGCTGGTCATCCCTCGATGACGTAATAACTCATAAGTTCCACTCCATTGATGACGTCTGGGCCGACCCTAGAATTCTAGATGTCCCCCAACTGAAGAAAAGTACTGTAGCACAATACACTAGTATCTAAGAGCCTGGTTGCTCTTTGGCATCTCAAGTTCAT
This sequence comes from Cepaea hortensis, assembly GCA_963921405.1. Classification (NCBI taxonomy): domain Eukaryota; kingdom Metazoa; phylum Mollusca; class Gastropoda; order Stylommatophora; family Helicidae; genus Cepaea; species Cepaea hortensis. The sequence goes on from OY992876.1 coordinate 186,533,272, forward strand.
GGGATGAACTTATCTGCAATCTATAACTGGAGCGCTGGCTCCATATAGCCACAATGTCAATTGAATGCTCCAACAGGTGAATGTAAGAACTCCACATATTCACATGTCTCTATTCTACACAGTTCTGTAGGTATCTACTACCTTCACAGCTTACAAGGTCATTGTCCACCAACCACCTAGGAATGGGGTAGATCCCTACCCAAACATGAATGTCACTCCGGTGTTCACAAGAATAGCAAATCACTGTTGTAGGCCACTTGACCAAGTTCAGGCTTCAGTAAGGATCACAACTGTAGATTCACACCGTAATTTACATGAATTATACAATGTGTCCCATTACGACCCAGCCGAGCAGGAAACATAATAAATTGGCCATTGTCATGACTAGTAAACAGAGTTCACTCTCATCAACCCAACTGGAACTCATTTCCTTGAGAGTACACAGGTCACCACTGAGTTATCTTAGAACTGCACCAGTACCTTACCGGTGTGAATCAAGAGACGCTTCAGTTCTAGACCCTACCTGGATCGACTGACTAAATCTGCGTTGGACTCGTCGCGGTGGTCTTAACTTAGACCCACCGTATCATTCTAAACTCAGATTCTTTTATGTGTTGACTTTGGCAGATTCAGTTGACAGCTCCCAGAATTGCCTCAAACATCACCTGGATTGGCACTGGAATGAGTCCTAATTACATCTCGGGCCTAGAGAATCCCATGGGTCACGGAGAAGTTCAGAATCCCGTGTTCCCCGATGTAATTGTGGGTCCAACATGACAGCAAACATCACGTACGCACATTGCCTAGTATATTCTAGGATTTTCTAGAATTCACTCGAATTATGACGTCAGGAACTATTTTAGCAGGGGATTTCCCTATCTCTGTTTACCCATGTGACGGGAGATAATCCGGCTTATTCCGACCAAAGGGAAATAATGCAGAGGACAGACGGAATCTGGTCCGTTTCGTCACAGTGACAAGGTGAGAAGGTGGAAGTAACAAATATACAAGGGTGTAAGTAGGTAAGAAACCTCTGACTGGTCTAGCAAACCGGAAGGGAACTTACTAGATGCAAATAAACTAAGCTCAAGATTCATAGAGGAAATTGGAGGAAAGGCGCTAGTCACAGGCGCTGGAACTTCAATCACCCCTCCCCACGACGCCTAACGGCATAAGTAGAAGAAAAACAAACACACACAAATATCAGCCCAGATAAATACAAAGGGTTCCAGAAACATGTATGCGTGATATGGTTTTCGCTACGATACTCACTACGTCACTCGTCGAGTGCCGTTTGAAACGAAACATCACAGCAAAACATGCCATACAGACAAGAGGTCTTTCACCTTTTATTTACAATCAGAATAAGGTCTTTCACCTTTTATTTACAATCAGACTACAAACGTACAAGTTGTCTTTAGGTCAAGTCGTGAAACTTGAGCGGTTGCCGTGTATGTTGAGACTTGAATATATCAACAGTTAATTATGCATATATCTTTTAGTTCGAAAGACGCTGGTTTTCAACCCCGGTAATGCAAAGGCATGCTTAAGATCTGGATGGCAACATACATAGTAATTAACTATAGCCCATACACAAAGTGCCAAGTGGTCCATAAGAATGTATGACTAGCACCATATGCTCAACGCGAGATAAGGTGTTTATAAGGGTCCTTTGTTACGTTAACTTTACAGAAACAAAATGATGTGACAGGAGACAAAAACTATGGTGACATTAACCCTTGAGCTATATCCTTGACGGGATTTGAGTAAAATGTCTACACATATTCTCGGTGACCAGTTATAGATGTCATGTTCCCTTCTTCGCCATTGTACCTTGTGGTAGATTATTTAATAGTGCTTATTATTATACTATAAGAATGTTACTTGAGTTGAGTTGAGATAAAAACCGACATCACTGCATTCAGGACATTCCCATATGTGCTCCCTCACCTCGTTCAACAGCCAGCGAAGAGTCATACTTCTAATCGTTAACACCGCTATCTGATATAAAGGTATCCTGGTCTTCCCTCTCAGTTTTGAGATTCTTCCAGAACCCTTAGCGATCCCCCGCAATCTCATTCTTTCCATATTCGGGTTCTCAGTCTGTTTCCCCGCCTTCTCCAACTGGTCCCAAAAACGCATGACTGCCTTTCCTTTGTCCACAGGCAATCTACCACCAATAAGTGCATTCCCTGCCAGCCTACCAGCCTGTTTATTACCCCGCAACCCCGCATGGCCAGGGCAAAATAGCTATACAATTCTCACAATCTGTGACCTCTGAAGCGACGAAGCCCTTCCACACGAAACATTCCTTTCTACGCCTTACTAAGCATACTCTGTGAATCTGTAATTAATACAATGTGTGTTGCAGTAGTCTCCTCTAGCCAACAGAATGCCGATGTTACTGCTTCCACCCCCATTCTTATGCTAGAGGTCGTAGTTTCATATGCCAGATTTTCCTTAATCAAGACTCGTCCATTAGCTAGAAACCGTATCGCTCACAAGATGCTATTGTATTAAAAATCATCCATAAGATTAAAGAGAGAACATAGCAATCTCTTCGTGTATGTTTCAGCTTTCTGAATTGTTTCCGGTGAGCAATAATTTTATAGGGGATGGACTCCCTGTGGTCAGATTTGTGTCCTAAACCTGCGACTGGCCTAGCAAGCCGGCAGGGGATCTTCATACTGCTCGTAGAAAAACTAAGAAGTATCCCAATTTGGAAAAACAAAGGCAGCAAAAGAGACTGCACACAATACAGAGGCATTTCACTGTTGAGTCATACTGGGAAAATATTTGCAAAATTCTTGAAAAAAGATTACCAACTACTTTAGAACCCCAGCTAAGCGAAACACAACTTGGATTTAGGAAAAACAAAGGATGCACAGATGCAATTTTTGCTCTTAGACAACTTATAGAAAAATCAATCGAATTCAATGAAACACTCTACTTAGCCTTTGTCGACCAAGAAAAGGCATTCGACAGAGTAGATAGAAACAAGTTGTGGCACATCCTTAAACAATATGGAGTGAGTACACATCTAACAACCCTATGTAGAAGTTTATACAACAACATTGAATGCATAGTGAGAGCAACTGGAGGACACTCAGAACCTTTCACCATAAGATCTGGAGTACAACAAGGTTGTGTCCTGTCCCCTCTCTTGTTCATAACATATATAGACAACATATGTAAAGAAACCAGCCAAGCAGAGATAGCAAGAATACCACATGACGAGAACACAGAAGAAGAACCATCTACAAATCTAACCATTAGAGAACTCCTGTTTGCGGACGACCAAGCACTAATAGCAAAATCAGAAGCTGAATTACAAGACCACATGAATAGTCTAAACGAAATGTGTAGGGAACATAACATGAAAATTAGCACAAGCAAAACAGACGTAATGACTATAACTAAAGAAGAACAAACAACAACAATTCACCTAAACGAACATCCCTTGAAACAAGTGAAGAGTTTCAAGTACCTGGGAAGTATAATATCATCAAATGGCAGATTAGAAGACGAGATCGAAAATAGGTGCAATAAGGCAAAACAACTCATTGGACAAATGGCACCAATACTAAAGAACAAACATGTATCAGTAACTACTAAGAAAGCACTTTACAACACAATCTTCCTACCAACTCTATGCTACCAATGCCAAACCTGGACAATGACAGAAAAAGAGAAAAGAAAAATCACAACAACAGAAATGAGGTTCCTGAGAAGAATACTCAACGTATCAAGAAGAGATAAGTTCAGAAATGAAGAAATCAGGACTAAAGTGGGGGGGGGGGGGGGGGTCTAAAGCAGCACTAGACTTTATTAGAAATTAGCAAGTCAAATGGTTTGGCCATGCAAGTAGGTTACCAGTCAACAGCATACCACAACAAGCAATGATGTACAGACCAGATGGAAACAGACGAAGAGGCCGACCACGAAAACGTTGGACGGAGGGAATAGCAGAGTCCATGGGAATATCGATATATGAAGCCCATAATCTGGCACTATCACGATGATTCTACTTCACCTCGACACCGCAAGGTACAAGAGGAACATGATGAGATGAGATGAGATGAGCAATAATTTTCATTACTGACCCAGATAATTCGGTAGCTTGCTAGTTTGTATGCTGGGAGACGACGGGACTTGCTGATTTGAGAAATTAATGTTTGTTTCCGATTATATCCAATGTATCACATGGGAATAAAGCGTTGCATTATGATGTCACAAAAAGATGAGGTACTGCTGAAGGATATAGTTTTTAGGGCAAACAGAATGCTTGCCAGGACATCAGCTTCATGTATCCCAAGTCCGA